>OY744481.1:181338825-181396190 GCA_963556165.1 Tipula helvola | reverse complement strand
ATGATGTTAACTGTTTGAGGAGAATAACCCATCGGTTAGCTCCAGGTTGGATACTTCATTAATTTATCTGTCCTAGTTCTAAGGGCTTCGTTCTTCGAAGCCGTCTTACTGGATTTTGGTTGTTCAGCATACGACGCAAATCCGCATTTTCATGTTGACTGAGGCGCTGTACGTGTTTCCTAGCATATTTCTTAATTTCTTCACTGACGTACTCCATCTTTAGATCCTTATGAAGGTTATCATTCCTTATATACCATGGTGCGTTGACCATACTACGCAAGACTTTATTTTGAAAAGTTTGAATTACTTTTACGTTAGTTTTCTTGGTACAGCCCCATAGCTGTATACCATACGTCCATACAGGTTTCAATATCTGCCGATATAATAGCAGTTTATTATGTAATGTTAGCTCAGAGTTCCTTCCTATGAGCCAATACATTTTTCTATATTTGATGTTTAACTCTTCTTTTTTCTTTTTAACATGCTCTTTCCACTTGAGTTTAGCATCAAGGGTCATTCCTAAATATTTTGCCGTGTTTGCATGTGGAATAAGTTGTGAATTCAGTCGAACAGGTAACCAATTAACATTTTTGTTGGTAAAGTTTATATGTACAGATTTAGTTTCGTTGAGTTGAAGGCGCCATTTCTTCGTCCAATTACTCAATGAATTAGCAGCGTTTTGTAATTTGCTGGTTGATTCCTCTATGTTGTTTCCAGTTGCCAAGATTGCAGTATCATCCGCAAATGTTGCAATATTTGTTCCTTTTGTGCTTGGCACGTCTCGCGTATAAAGTATATAGAGTATCGGCCCCAGAACACTCCCTTGTGGAACTCCCGCCGATATTTTCTTTAATTCGGAGTATTCCTCTTCATGTTTCACACGAAAGCGTCGATCAGCTAGATATGACTTTAAAATCAGGTAAAACTGCTTCGGCAGATCTCTGTGTAGTTTATATTCCAGGCCTCGGTGCCATACTTTGTCAAAGGCTTGAGATACGTCCAAGAATACACTTGAGCATATTTTTTTATTTTCCAGAGCATCTTCAATTAGATCTGTGATTCTATGCACTTGATCTATGGTAGAGTGTCTCTCTATAAATCCAAATTGGTGAGGAGGAATGAGTTTTCTGTCTTCTATTACTGATTTTAATCTCTTGAGTAGTAACTTTTCAAATAATTTTGAAATTATAGGAAGTAGGGAAATCGGCCTGTACGATGTTTTCTTGTTTGGCGGCTTGTTAGGTTTTATAATCATTATCACCTCTGCCACTTTCCACTGGTATGGAAAGTATTTTAATCTGAAGGCTGCATTGATTACTTGCAGTAATTTTCGTACTCCTTTTTCTGGGAGAGTTTTAACTATAAGTCCAGTGATTAAATCATAACCAGGGGATTTTTTTGAACTTAAGTTGTTTTTAATTTCATCTTTTAGCTCTTGTAGTGTTACAGGTTTTATGTTTAGGTTATCCACTTTATTTACTGAAATTATATTTTCTTCAGCTGTTTGCCTTGGGAGGGGTTGAAATGTGTTTTCAAGATAGTCTGCAAACAATGCAGCTTTTTCTTTGGCACTTCTAGCCCAAGTTCCATCGTCATTCTTGATAGGAGCTATTTGTACTTTAGGCCTTTTAAGACCTTTAGTTGCTTTCCAAAGGGAGTAATTAGTGTCTTTGTTGCCAGAAAGGCCAGCCAGGTATTCATTAAAAGATTTGTTCTTGACTTCTTTGATAAGCATTTTTAATTTGTTGCTTAAATAATTAAGTCGTGATTTGCTTTGTGGTGCTCGATTCCTCTGCCAGATTTTTCGAGCTTTCCGCTTTTCTCTAACCAGATCTCTCACTTCTACTGGGTAGTTGATGTAACTTTCCGTTTGATTACAAGTAGGAGGAGTACTCTGCCATGCTGCTTGCAGAATACTGTTGTTCAGCAGCTCCAATTGAACCTCAAGTTCTGCCGGAGTTTTAATTGGTACTTGTAGTTCCGTATTGTCTTCGACTATTTTCCGGAAGAGGTCCCAGTTTGTTTTATTATTTGTTAACCTAGGTAAATTTTCTTTTTTGATAATGGTATCACTGAGTGTCATAATGACAGGTGTGTGGTCAGATGAAATTCCTTCACTGTTTTCGAGTAATACGTAGTTTACAGATATCCCTTTTGTTACAAAGAAATCTATCAAATCTGGTATCTTATTTGTATCCGCTGGCCAATATGTTGGTTTACCTCCAGACAGGAACTCGCAGTTTAGTGCCCGACCAGCTGCAAATAGCTCCAATGACCGCAATACTTCAGAGCTGATGAACTCTGACCCATTTGGAAGAAGTTCCATAGTGCAAAGATCACCAACATCATTAGCTAGAACAGTTGAGATAGAAAATGCAGAACTACGCAGACAACTATGTAACATTGAAAAAATTACGTCGGATTTAATGAACGAAGTAAAATCTCTTAAGTTAGAAAATGAGAAACTGAAAAATTCTTTACAATCAAAGGAACCTGAGGAACAGGATGCTTCAGTTTTCCATGAGAAAAATGCTTTGCAACCCAAGAAGCCAGAAGAACAGTGTGCTACAGAGTACCACACTGACGAATAAGAATTAAGAGAAGAAACTGACTGGATCTTAAAAAAGAACAGGAAGAAAAGACCTGCGAAAAAACGGAAGGCAGAATCTTCTCCAGAGATTGTAGCTTCAAGCCACACTTCAATAACTGCTGTATTAAATCAAAATCAGCAAAATGTACCAGCTCAGGAAAACCAAACTGCCAAAATTAAGGAAAAGGCTCCACCACCAATCAACATTATTGGCGTAACTGAATATAGTACTATCCAATCGTTAATGAAATCGGTGACTACAAAAGATTACAGAGTTGTAGCACTGAACAACAATATTTGGAAAATCAATACAACAGATATTGAAAGTTATAGAGCCTTGGCTTCAAAGCTGACAGATGACGGCAAGGAATGGTACACATATGAGGACAAAAATGATCGTCCGATTAAAGTGATGGCCAGAGGTCTTCATCCAACCTGTGCAAAGCAGGATATAATGGAAGACCTTAAACACCAAGGCTTCAAAATAGAGGATGCGGTAAATATCCTAAAGAAAGAAAAAACTGTAACTGATCAAGGGATTAAAATGAATAAAAGGGGGCTCCCATTGTTTATGCTTACTTTTAATAGCACGGAAAAAGTGGAAAAAAATTTCAATATTAGGGCAGTCCTTAACATGAGAGTTCGAATAGAAGCGTTAAGAAAATCCACAGGCTTGATACCTCAGTGTAAGAAATGCCAAGGATATAATCACACGCAGAAATATTGCAAACGAGAGCCTAGATGCGTGAAATGTTCGGGAAAACATCTCGCCCAAGATTGTAGGTTCACAAAAGCTACGCCTCCAAAATGTGTAAACTGTAATGGAGAGCATCCCGCTAATTATAGAGGATGTGAAGTAGCCAGGGAACTTCAAAATCTGAGAAATAAAAAACAACAAGGCCCGCTAAACCGTGGGATGTTCAATAATAAGACAATATCTAAAAATCCAGTGGTAGAACTACCACTAACAAGTGCAATAGCAGGCCGAAAAACATACTCCCAGATTGTACAACAGCGGGAAGTAGTAAGTAACAACGAAGACGGTCAAAGCCTAATTCTTGAAAAAATTTTAAAGAATATAGAAGCATTAAACTTAAGGCTACTAAAACAAGAAAGAAGCCTGGACGCTTTAAATAAGCGGTTAAATAAGCAAGAAACAGTGAATGAAATCACTTCTATGATGTACTAATCTATGAAGATGAATAACACATTCAGAATCGCCAATTGGAATGCAAATGGGCTGTTGCAACAAATTCCAGAGTTAGAAATTTTCCTAAATATAGAAAAGATAGATATATGCCTAATTTCAGAATCTCATTTGACAAAAGATTCATTCGTTAGAATTCGAGGATACCAGTGCTATCACGCCATCCACCCGTCAGGAAAAGCGAGAGAAGGTTCAACCATATTTGTGAAGGAAAACATCAAACATTACGAAGGAGTAAAAATTGAAGAAGAAATTATGCAAGTAGCCACCATTAATGTTCGAATAAATAGTCAAAAGGTAATCAACATATCTTCAATATATTGCCCTCCACGTTATAATCTGACTAAAGAAAACTATGTTACGTTACTCAAATCGCTCGGTTTTAACTTCATAATCGGAGGCGATTTTAATGCTAAAAATACATATTGGGGATCAAGGCTAACAACCCATAAGGGTATTGAAAATTGATAACAATTTTTCGCCAATAACATCCACAGCTTTCAAAATCATGCTTGGCTTCCGTTTACATCTCGCTTATCACACATTTTTGTGATTATATCCTTTAATTCTGCTAATGTAATCTGGTTGAAAGCGAATTTTCTTTTCGCTGATGTGCTAATCTTGACTAAATCATCTTGTACGCTTAGAATTTGCCAATTTAAGATCTTGATACTATCGACATAAAATTTGTTTAGAACATTTGCAATTTGTTTGTGGTTACAGTATTCATTGATATCAACTATACGATGCTATCTATGCTACTATCTTGTTTTCCTTTCATTATTTCCTTTAAAACGCTCCATACTCGTTGCGAATTATATGAAGCAATTTTTATTTATCTAATGAAATAGTTTCTCTTAATTTTTCTTATTGATGAAAGATATCGATTTCGTGTTGCTCTATATTCATTCCAATGATCCTCGTTATAATTTTTTTGAAACCATTCATTTGACTTTGGTTTAATCTCTACTTTCCTGTAAAATACACTTAGGGCCTTATAAATATTTTCGTACATATTTTCGCATACTTCATCAATATCACTAGTCGTATCCCACTTTGAATCTTGTAACAGCTTATTGAATATATCTTGATTAAAATTAAATATCCCTTCAATATATTTTTTTGGTGTTCGACTACTTTTACTAATTTCCATCAAATTTTTATTCAATTAATATGATTTTCTACATTTTTATTCAATTAATATGATTTTCTTATCAAAACTTTACTAATTCGTAAATAATTATTCTCAATCGATAGAGTTTCTCATTGATGAACAATTGGTTCTAACTCGAGGGAGATATTTTTCCCGAATAGAAGTGTATGTTGATGGGAACCAGGGAGGCCATATTCGCACCGTACGCCAACAAAGGAAGAACCAAGTATCGTAAACAACTTTTTCACTATTTGTACATTAGCCGAGCAACTTTTGCAGAAAAAAACTACACTAATTGGAACAATTATACAAAATAAACCCGATTTTTTCTAAAGAGTTTAGTACTAGTGTAACGAGACCGACACCAGGTATCGGCCTGTTAACAGAAATTTTGTTTCCTCACTCAGAGGCTTTGGACGGTCATCTTTGGCCGGCTAAGCTCAGTGGATTGGGGTGGGGTTTCCCAAAGCTTAAGTGAGTCTTGCTAGACCGTTTGGATTAGGATTAAGGGAAAAAAATTAAAGGAATAATAAAATGAAGAGATAAGGAAAGGAAACAAGGCATGGACCTACTCACCATAGAATGCTACGACAGCACTTACCAATTCATCTTTAAAAAAAAAATGTTTAAGCTCTCATTCTGAAATGCAAAAATGAAGCGAACAATATGAAAATGTAAAACCGAGAAAAACCAAAAAAAAAAAAAATTAATAAAGAAACCAAAAGTGTATGATAATTATTATAATAGGTAATTGAACAATGTTTATTGAAGAAAATGATGAATGTAAAAAAAATACAAGATAAAGAAGAGAAAATTACATTATTTAATAAGTACTATCTAACTAACCCCCATGACGTCACAGTATCTTAAATTAAAGTATTTATACAAAAAAAAATTTAAGAAAATTTTAACTAAGATAATATGCAATTTCACAAAATCTTAATGCATATAAGAAAATATGTAAAAGATATTATTTTGCACTTAACTAAACAATATAATAAAAATAATATAATAATATTAAAATTATGTATAAAAGAAAACCTGATTATTGCACGTTGGTATGGCCATACTTGTGGTTGTTGAAAATTATGTACCCCATTTTGGGACACAAATGGTTTTTGTACAATATAATTTAATGTTTGTTTTTGTTTTCAGAAAGCACTGAGTATAACTTTTACCGTTTCAAGAACTAAATTTTCTTGTATTAATTATTTGTAATTTAATAGGATTTAATTTCCAAATTACTAAATAAAACGGTTCACTTTTATCACTGTTCTGTTTGTTTTTGTATTTGTTTTTGATTTATCACTTAGCACTTTTGTATGTTTTTTTTTTTTTCCATAAATAATATTTTAATTTTCTTTTAATCTGTTTAAGACGTTCACTAGTCCACAGATTTTTTTATTCACCATATCAACTTAAGTAATATATTTTGGCCAACGCCTTATACACCGTAACACAACAAATCCGGAACAGTATAATTTCTTAAAATGGCACCCGTTATCAATAATGTACATATAAAGTTAATTATTATTTTGGTATATTTTATATTTTAGGTTTTAAGCACATTTGATATTACAGACATAATTGTTCTATCGGTTCTTTTAGGCGACCAGATACACCTTTTTAATCAAATTCACTAACACCATATTTTTATTTTTGTTATACATATTATAGTTTTAAGTTATTTTTATCTTTAATTTTGCTATTTTTAATTTCTATTTAACTACAATTCCCCATATTAATTTTAAATTCAATCTTGCAGTCCAACACAATAGAATTGAATCAGGTGATTTCACAACTTAAACTAAAATTACCGTTACAAATATAAAAATTAATTATGAAAATATTTTAAGTTTTGTTAATTTTCTCACTGAAGGATTATCTTATTTTTACATGTGTAATCTTAATTATGTTAGATATAATTATTAAATATCAAAAACATGATTTAAGAGGTACATATTATATAATTAGATACACTTTATTAACGTGTAAATTATCACCATCTAGTAATTTCTAGAAGGAACCGCGTTTTTCACCCAAAAAAAATTTATTAAAGATAACAATCATTCACAGCAGATTTGCAGCTCAGAATTTTTTTTTTATTTTATTTTTTTTTATCTTAAAAATAATTGTTGTACACTTGACAATAATTAGAAATAGACTGTCTCGATCTTTCCAAAAACGTGATATTTATTAACAATCCAACCAAAAAAAAAATACAGTATGAATCACCTCACCCAATAAAAAAAATTTTTTTCCAGCGAACGGGTTAATCCTAACAAAATTTCAATTTCTCAACAACAAAATATTTTCCGCGTTTTTTTTTCATGTTCGGTCTGTTCTGGGCATACGTAATAATCAATTAACACAACAACCATGTCAGAGGTATCAAACCCACATAACCTTGGAACGATAAGCAAATGCTTGCCGTTACACTAGTAAGGCGATATTAAAAAAAACGAGAACTAAAATCTTCAAAATTTTGTTTTGATAACAACCTAACACTTGAGAGTTGCATCCTAAATAAAATCGTTTCTATAAAAGAATTGGTCATGGGACTGATGCAAGGCAGCTCTCCAACCATCGAAAGTTAAAAAAATGTACGGACAGCAATCGACCTAATAGGTTATAATGTGTTTCTAATAAGACGGGAAACAACAGCCATGATATGATCTAATATGAAAACCAGAACTTGTCCAAACCACAACAAAATCATATGCATAGAATGCACCAAAGAATAGGAAATGGTTTCGAATGAAGATTAAGTGGTATCAGATGACGCATCTGGTTAAAACATAGATTTCACTAATTAAAATGTGACTTTCTTGTGAATGTAATTACTTTTCAATAAAAATTGTAATAAGAAAATAAACAATTTATGTTTACTTTCCCTATGAAACATATGAAGATATACCCATGGGGTCAGATTGACCCCTATACACAGACAGCGTGATGGTAAGCTATACAAAGAGTGAAGGTTAAGAACGTTGCTTTCCGGATTGCTGTCTTGAAGAAGTAAAAATTCGTCAAAAATCAAATCGTCTTCAGATACATAATCGTGAATTAAACTTTCTTTATAAAGCTCTTGGAAATTGTCCCAATGTAGCTCAACCATATTGTCATCATCCTCTAAACAGTACGAATACTCGCTGTTGAATAATATTTTGGTGCAAATAATGTTGGCAAAATGAATTTCAATTTCATTGTTGGTAGGGGTGTAATTAAAACCACCTTTACCTCGTAATCGCGAAAAAAAATTTCCAGACTATGTATTGGTTAGTTTTACCCGTCAAAATGTTTTCTACGCCATTAATGTTTGATAATTGATTAATTAACATTATGTGCGAAATTATTGTTAATTGGATACCTTTCAAATTGTTTACATTTTTCGACATAATTTTCAAATTTTTCAAAAATTCTAAGCTGTCTACCAAATAATTGTAAATACCATTGCCTGGTTTTAGTGGCTTTTCATGAGGCTTGATTTAAAATGTCTGCTATTTAAACAGTCGAAGGTATTATTAAATCGTTCGAGGAATACACGTTTATTCTACTGTTCTTATTGCACAGCTTACGGTATTACTCAATAATTGAGCAGCCGAGGAGACGTTCATTTTCTCGAAGCAATTTGGATAAATGTGTTTCCGGCCAATCTTTCAATTTTTGGTATTATTTTGCACTTATTATTGAATGGTCAACAATTTTGATGATCACATATACATTCGCTACTCCTTGTTGACTATGTGAAATTTTGTTACTAACAAATGCGTTTTTCGCAGATTGGATAAGGTGAGGTGGAGCAAATTGTGCAAAAATTTGTTTGTCATCGAATATGAAACATGGATTTTCAGGAGTAATACCGAGGAGTTATATGCTTGCATATTGATTGCACCTTGATCGCAGGTGAGCATTGAAACGTTTAAGGTGATTTTTTCTTTACACATTTTTAAATTTGTTTTAATTAAGGCGCATAGTAAATAATTGGTCATGGAGAGGAGACGGAAAACGAACTAGCTAGTTCAGCTCTATTTTCTCGGTCAATAATAGGAGACTAGAAATATGTTATTAATTATGTACTCATCAATAAAACATTGGGCCGCTCCGGTGGCACAGTGGTAGCATGCTTGCTTTAAAATCCGGAGGTCCCAGTTCGATTCCCGGCGAGTGATGAAAAAAGCACACCTGGTTAATGTTGGAACAATGAATAATTCACTCATTATCCGTTAAAAAAAATGATTACGAAACTTCGTCATGAAGCGGCCAAATCCCTTTATGTGGTGTAGCGCCAGTGAAAAAAAATAAATAAAACATTTACAGTTATTTAAAACATGAAATATGCTTCTATAGTAGTTATTCTATGATTAAACAATTAAACAATGAAAGTTGAACAATTCTAGAAAATGTATCATAAAGTGTCGAATGATAACAAGTCACAAGACAATTTACTTGCGCTTTTAGTAGCACCTCGGACTACTGATTCTATATTCTTACTAAAACTGTTCTTTAATTCATTACACATTGATGGACACGGTTATCTTGGCAATTTGAATGTGTTCAGGTCTTTGTTACTTAGAAAAAAACGCCTTTTATACTCTTAAAAAAAAATCCAAGAATCATTTTATCGCTTTTCTTGCTACCTGAAATTCAGCAGAAAAGATTCTTAACCTATCTCGACGCCGTAACACCACCTGAATAATGAATTGACTGGACCGTAATACAATTTTATTATATTCTAGGAATTTTATTGAACTTGAATGAAAGTAAATTGTAGGTATTGCGACTAATAGGAGAATGCAAAAACAACTGATGCGTAACATTTACTCGTGCGTTTGGCTTATAAAGTGTGTCAAATTATCCATTCCAAAATACATATTATTATTTGTTAATATTCTAAAATAGAATTACTCCACATATAATCTAATTTTAAGTATTTTAATATTATTAGAACAAACATACACCAACAATAGAGTACAGACAAAAATACGTAATTCTTAGAATCAAATGTGTTCTTTTCGTAAAAATAAGGTCGTAGTTCCCAGTTAAATTCTCGATAAAAAAATTATCGATTCAACGTCAAAATCATAATATACTGCCATAATAGATTTATGTTAAATTAAGAACTAAAATATACTTGAGCACAGTTCCGTTCAAATCATCATTTCGTCAAAACTGAATAAAATCTGCAATCACCAAACCATAACACAGATAATAAATGCGATTTGAAACGATACATTTAAGCATAAATCAATTTTTGTTTCACAGGTTATTTGTAATTGCTTAATGTTTTCCATGCCATTTAATTCATTTGTTTAAATCGAGTTTTCTGTTATTTTGAGCATCCTCCCAGATTCATCCCACAAACACACAAAAATAATTCGTAAAACCAAAGAAAATATTAAACAAAATCATAATACACGTTACGTGTTTTTCTTAATCCCTTAAATAACGGTTCTTATTATGTTTATAAACCATAAAGAGCACCAAAAAAATTAAAACACTTAGCCAAAGGATTTATGGGTAATTGCGGATATAAAAATAAATTTCACTCAAAATTTCGCTCATTTGACTCAATCCATCCGAAAAAATATCCAATTCTGTAAATTTAGAAAATATTATTCAATGTGAACGTATTTAGTGAAACGTCTCTCAAAACTAAACTCTGTGTCATGAAAATCCCGTAATTTTATACATTCGCTGTTGGGGAAATTGTTGGAGCGAAATAAATTTTCATTATCGCTCTCAGTTAAAATGAATTTTTTGTTCATCGTGTGCACATCTCGAATATATCGTTGGTGAATGCGCACTTTTGTCGATTTGTATGTATTTACGTGATATACTGACATATATATTCGCTAGTTTATGTATACTATATGTCTTTATTGTACATGTTTTTATTGTGTATTATCTACTTATATATAGATAATGTACATGCTAAGAATAATTTGTGAGGATAGGCCATGTAAATGTAAAGAACTTATATAATTGAAATACGGATTTTTTTTTTGTTATGCTAAAGGGGTTATCGCAAATTACTATCATTCACGTATTTAAAGTATATAACGTGGATATATCGTAGTTTTTATGTTTACGAAGTCGCGTTAATATATGGAAAACATGGAATTTTGGGTTTTCGTTGTGTTTTATGTAAATTCATAGCGACAGTGTAGGTGGAAATCAATACGGTTTGCTTTAATAAAGGATTAGTATTTGTAATACTGTTGCCCTTTTTATTAGGTCACACGCGTGCCGAAATAGTCTATCGATCTAGACACATTCATACATACTATACCTAAAACCAGATGTAAAAGTTAGCTGTATACGTTTAATGAAAAAATATATGTACATCGATTTGAAAAATTTATGGTTGGTTATCCGTATCTATATAACTAAAGCAAAATTGCACCACTCCATCATACCCACCCAGAAAATCAATTAGGTTTATCCTCTCTTTTGGTACTTTAACCTCAAAAATTATTTTCAATTGTTGGATAAATTAATTTTCACATAATATATGACATTTGTGGTTTTGATTCATTTAATATTATGGATCCTAATCAAAAATGGATAATTTTTTTTTAATTCGGATGATAATTATAAATAACAAAATTTTAGGCTTATGTGTGGCAGGGTATGACCATTGTGTGTGGTTGGCTATTTATTACAACTGAATTATGGCTACTTATTCTGTTGTAGCTACTAGGGAATTTATTCCATTTTTGATCGTTATTTAACGTTAAACGATGTTGTAAAATTTTAATCTTACAAAATATGCACTATTTATACTCAATAAAATACTTGCAGGCAATAAAACATCTGCACCCTAATTACGGCCAAGAACGGTATGCGTAAAATAAACTAATTGTTTGACCAATTTGTTTGCACATCACTTGCGGGGTTGCCCCAAAAAAAAATTGTTTATTTTATTCCTTTACTTCCACGGCCTTAAGGCCCGATTTTATGAACGCGGATAGAAGATTAATCCGCGGATTAATCGTCGTTTGCATTTTATGAACGACGATAAACAAGCAAATTAATCCTCGGATTAATTATTTTTTGTTTGTTTTCTGTTTAAAATCCAATTCAGTTTTCTGCAATTACAAAATGGATTCTAAAAGAAGAAAAATGAATTCAGAAGAAATAGAAAGTTTATACAGTATATTGTGGAAAAACACAAAAATGTAATATGTAACTTGTAAAAAAACGGACGCCGTATCAAATAATAAAAAAAATGAAACATGGAAATCCATTAAGGAAGAGTACAATTCTTTAAATATAAAAAGTAAAACAGAAGCCCAATTGAGAAATGTTTTTAAAAATAAATTGGGTCAGCTCCGCAAAACATTAGCAGACTAAAATGCCGAAAAGTTCAAGACTGGTGGTGGCCCATATAAACCCAGGTCAAGTGAGAGTAATCCGCTCTATTCTTTCGTGGAAGCCTCGGTTCGCCCTTTGAGCAATATTGATTCTTCCGACGCGTTGTTTGAGGTAAGGAAATACATCAATTTAAATTAAATATCATTATTTTAATATTTATTAAATTTTTAGAAGGATGATTGTGTTGAAGAGTATCTCGAAGAAGAATACGATCGTATTGTTAATGCCGCAAATGAGCAAATTGAGAGAAATTTGAACACAAATGACGAAACGGCGTCTAATTCCAACGCAGAATTCAACAACACCAATTTAAGCGTATCACCAGCACCATCAGGCGGATCAGAGTCTCGCTCTAATGTTTTAAAATCTCCTACAAGGGCTGGTAGGATTAAATCTTCAGAAAATTTAAAAAATATAATGGTGAACGAAATTATAAAAACGGAGAGATTAAAACAAGAATATCTAAAGGCCAAAGTTCAACAGTATAAAGATAAAACCAACTAAAATAATAAATTTTGAATTATTATTTTCCTTGTTCTGTCATCAGGAAAACTTTCCATCGCGTTGCGGACAGTTGTTACTGGTTCATTATAAATAACGGGGACCACGATCTCCGGTTCAGAAGGTGGTGGCTCTTTTCAATATTGCAATATTGTGCAATACGGCCGTGGCTACAATCATCTTTAATGCGTTGGAGATGTGAAGCTGACTTTTTGTGGCTATCGACAGAAAACATCGTTTCCAAATCCCAATACACCTTACCACCAAATTTCTCGTCCTTTTATGCTTCATATTATATATGTTTTCCATCTCGGTGCGGGGGTTCCGTATTGGAGTCAACAGGTAATTTTTGTTGGCATATCCACTATCACCAAGCAAAAATCGGTCGGCAAACTCTCCGTTTTCTAATTTAATTTTCAACATCGAAAAATTAAAAATGGTTTGGTCATGTGCTGATCCATGCCATCTAAAATGAAAATAAAAACAAATATTAATGTTACGTAGCCATTTCAACGATTTGAACATAATTACCTAGCAGTCAAATCAATTATTTTAAACTCTGCGTCACACACGACCTGGCAGTTTATGGAAAACCACCCCTTTCTATTTCGAAACAGTTCAGAGTTAGCTCCACCGGGAGAAACTATCGGAATGTGTGTTCCATCTATCAGTCCCAAAATTCTTGGGATACCGTTGACCAAAAAAACTTTCTAGCAGTGTTTTGCTGCTCCTGTGCCGTTGGCATTTTGACGAACTCGTGAAATTTACGGGCGAGAATGTGATTTACTTTTTTTACGGTGTTACAAACGGTTGATGTGCTAACACCGGCTAAATCACCTATAACGGTTTGAAAACTATTGGTAGCATAGTACCTCAACGCTATCAATAGCTGATCCTCGACACAAACAGGAAGACCTCGCATATCAGTATGGCATAAATCACTTTTTATTATGCCAACAATATAAAAAAGGTAGACTTATAAAATCTGTATCTACTACAACGAAATACTTCATCGGAATAAAAGTCCAGTGGACTGTTGTATGCTTTATACATTTTGGGTCGGCGAATACCAAACAACAACGCCAGACCTCTCATTTCCATGATGTCGGAATCCGACGAAGAAGATGTTTCCACTTCCATCTTAAAACCCACCTTTTGAAATATTCCACCTTTTTAAATATTCGCAGATTGTAAAAATGATCTTTAAAATTTACCAAACACAAACAATTAAATTTTTGATTTTATTCAAAATAAATAACAAAAATGTTAGTAAACAAAACGTAAACGTCAAACAAACGTGTTGCCCCTCATACAAAAAACTGCTGTAAAACTGCTATAAAACTGAGTATTAATTATTATTTATCGTCGTTCATAGAATCGACGAAAAAAAAAATCCTCGGTTGAAGATTAATCTTTATTCTCGGATTTTTAATTATTTATTGTCGTTCATAAAATCGGGCCTAAGTGCCAAATTGGATATTTATGAATATTTTAGCATAAAACATTAAGTCAATTGCTTTCAAAAGTTTTGTAATTTTAGCAAAAAAAGACTCCAATTTGTAATAAAATATGTTTGCCCAATTTTTGATGTGAAAACATCTTTAGCGGCAGGAGTAAGTAAAAAATTGTATAGAAATCGGGTTACGGAAACAAAAGTGCCGAAGAAAAAATATTGCATGTATGTGTGAATATCGACAAAAACAAACAATAAATAAAACGTAAAATCAATCATAGACACCAATATTTATCAAGACTCAGTAATATTTTTGTCAATGTGTGTATTGAAATTTTTTCGCAATATTTTTCTATTGAATTTCTTTAGTTGCCCTTCGTAATTCATTGCGCACAGATGTGTTGCAAAAAAGATAGATATTTCTTTTATTAGTTTTGAATAATTAGTTAAGATTTTATTTGCATTTTATTCAAATTTTAGTAATAATATATATAATTAGTGTTACGGTCTTTTAAAATGCCAAGAATGTGTTGTGTTATTGGCTGTAAAAGCAATTCCAGTCATCTTAAGGAAAATGTCAAAATAATACCAACATTTTGTTTCCCGATGGATGATATTTTAAAATTAAAATGGGTAAAAGCACTGAAAAGAGAAAACTGGCATCCTACAAAATATTCAGCTGTGTGTCTTGAACATTTCCTACCGGAAGATGTTCAAAAAAATTTAAAAATAAAGATGGAGGACACTGTTTATAAATTATCACGTTCGAAATTAATAAATGGTGCCGTTCCATCAGTTTTTCCAGGGAAACCGCATCCTATAGCAGTACTACCGAAGAGAAAAACTCCTGCTAAAAGACTCGAAGAAATTAATTGTCGAATTGACAGACAAAATGAAGCTTTGTTGCAGGCAGACGTTATAAAAAGTTTTGATGATATGAAAACTAATTATATGTTTAATATCAAAAATGAAGTTCTAAAAGAATATCACACTTTCGTTCAAAGTAGTTCTTTAGTATTTTATATTCTAGACGTAGATATCGAAAAAGGCTGTAATTTTAAAATAAGAATTGTGATAAATAGTGATTTAAAAGTTAATATTTTGGTTTATGAAATATCTGTGTGCAAAAAGGACATGCAATGGGTTCTTCCAAATACGCAAAAAATTACGCTTTGGTCGCAGTTGGAGAATTTGTTGGTAAGATACAAAAATTTGGTAAATTTAGATTTAAAAAGTGATTTTAATTTACTTTTGGAAAATGCTTTAATGAGTTTAAATACGGCTTGCGCGGAAATTCCCGATGATTTTTTATTTCCAAATAAACTTATTTTTTTGACTGATCAAATTAAAATATTGCAACCCAAAAATAAAATTCCGCGCTACTCTAAGAATTCGATTATTGCTGCCCACCTTTTGCATTCACAATCAAGCGCTGCATATAACATAATTCGACAATATTTAAATTTACCGCATCCCGAACATATTCGACATATTTCTGCTTCTTTAAACGTCTTGCCTAATAGTGAAATTTCAAATAATAATTATCTCAAACAAATTGTTTCTACATTAATTGATAGAGAAAAAAAAGTCGTCCTAATGATTGATGAAATATACATAAAATCAGGAATTGATTATAAAGCTGGTAATATAAAAGGATTTGCTCAAAATTCGACAGAAGTTGTAGCAAAAACAGTTCAAACTTTCATGGTTGTCTCAGCATTTGGAAGCTTTAAGGAAGTTGTAAAATTAGCTCCAGTTAAAGATTGTACTGGCAAAGAACTCTATAGCTTAACAAAAAATGTTCTTATATACTTGCATAGTATTGGGTTAGAAGTATTTGTTATTATGACTGATAACAATAGTTGTAATCGAAGTATGTTCGATCTTTTTACTTCAAAAGGCGATTTTTCATTTCCACATCCTTGTGATAACACGAAGACCGTATTCTGTTGTTATGATCCCGTTCACAATTTTAAAAATATCCGAAACAATTGGTTGAACGTTAAAAATTTCGATTATTCTTTCGTTTATCCTGATTTTGAGACACGCGAAATCAAATATGCTCGTTTTTCACACTTACGAGAGCAATATACAAACGAAATAAACTTACCCTCTAAAACCGCATTTAAACTTAACTTTAAATCCATGTATCCTAATAATTTAGAAAAGCAAAAGGTTTCATTGGTTGATAATATTTTCCACAATAGTACAATTGCAGCTCTTATGCAAAATAATAATTATTTACAAACAGCAAATTTTTTAGAATTAATTCGAAAGTGGTGGGATATAGTCAATGTAAAATCCAAATTCAAAGGTATTGCAAAACGTAATGAAAACTGTGAACCAATTTTCTCCCCTAATGACGATAGACTGCTATTTATGCAGAAATTTATCGATTGGCTGACAGACTGGCACAATTCCGGTAATAACAATGGTCGATTATCTAGAGAAACCCACACCGCAATGGTTAAAACCACCAAAGCTTTAATAGATATCACAAAATATTCCTTTAACCATTTTGGTATAGAGTATATCTTATTAGGTAAATTCCAAAGTGATAGCATAGAAAATAGGTTTAGTAAGTATAGATTTTTGTCAGGGCGTTGTTACAATATTTCTTATCGAAATATAACTGAATCGGAAAAGCAATTACGGATTAGAAAATTTTTTAGAAAAGCAATCCCATTAAGCCAGTTTAAAAATTCTCGAGAACTTGAACAGGCAAATATTTCAGATGATATATCCGTATCTGCTTATAAGAAAATATTTGAAACGGAATATTTGGCGAACGTTGAGCTTGATGAAGTATCTAATAACTACGTGTGTGGCTATGCTGCCCATTCTATTCGCAAAAAGGTTCTGTGTTCCGAGTGCCAAAACATTTTTATAAAAGAAACTGGAACAAAAGCTGACGATACTTATTTTGATTATTTGCAAAGGGGTGGTGTAGTGCAATCAACAGAAGTAGTCTATCAATTATTCTTTCATACATGCGCCATATTCCAGGAAATTATTCGCCATGATGACCTAAAAGCCAAGTATTTCTCTGAAAGCAACAAAAGTAAGATTTTGCATAAATTAACAATTTATAGTGTACAACAAGAACATTTTTGTATCGATACCAACAGAATATGTTCATGTGGCCAAACGAACCTTAATATTTTTAAAATGTTGTGTTCTCCGATGGCAAATATAATTATTTTGAATTATTGTAAGCAAGTGAACCACCATTATGCCACAGTAAATTTTAATAAACGAAAGTTAATTAACTATTTATAGATTTTAAGTATTATTTTTAAGAAACTGTATGTGTGATAAACTGATAAATAATATTATCCTAAATATATAAAAATAAATTTTAATAACTTATATAATGATGTATAATATTATTATTGTAGTTAATATTTTCTGTGTTAATATTTTAGATTAGTTTTATCGAATTTATTGATAGTGAATTATTGAATTAAGCACATATTAAATGTACAATTATTATTTAACTACACATGAAATGTATTATTATATTATGTACAATGTACATTGTACATACATATTATTATTTATTTTAACTTATACCAAAAGTTATGTCTACATAAGCAATGTTTTGCACAATTGAGTACAAAATAAATGTATGAATAATTCGAACTATATCTATAACCATTAAATTACATTGTTTCATTTTCCATCGAAATTCAATAGAGCGTATGCATGTATTAGTAAAGCAAGTATTACTGAGTCTTGATAAATATTGGTGTCTATGAATCAATGCAAAATTTACGCATACAAATGCAATATACAACTGCATCCGGCATTTCAAAATCATCGTGAGCCGAATACAAAAAAAAATCTAAAAAAAACCGCCTGCTTTAATTTATTTAAAAATACATATCTGTTATACCGGGTGTTTCTTTTAAACTGAGACGATCAAATATCTCGAAAAATAGCCACTCTACGGAAAAAATGTCCATAATCAAAATTTAATCATACCGCGGGGGAAATACATTAGTGCAAAAAAATAGTCCCCCACCCCCCGCTTTGTAGGTGGGGCGGGGGTAACTTTTAAACTAAGATAGGAAGCCATATTTTTTATTACAGATACGGATTCTACGACTAAAAGTACGTATGATTTGAATGAAATATTTTGTTCGGTTCATGATAGATGGCGTTGTAATCGACGAAATTCAATTTTTTCAATTTCTTCTTCTTAGAACACACGCATTCGATTCTGCAATACGTTTGAAATAAAAAACATCACGTTTTCATTGGAAATACTCGAAATTCGTCATCAAAATAATTTATTCAGTTTTGTAAATCACATTTAACGTTTGTTTTATTTCTTATCTTCATGTTTTTCGTAATTGCAAAATAAACGATAAAATACTTTAGAATGGACCGTTTAACTGTGCCAGAGAAAATTGAAATGGTTCTGGTTTATGGAGAAGCTGGCAGAAATCTTGAAAATGCTGTTGCTATTTACGCTCAACGTTTTCCGGATAGGATTCGTTCACGTGCTTCATTTGGCCGTACTATCAAACAATTTATTGCTGATGGAAATGTTCAACCGAAAAAGAGGACCCGTAGAGCAACAGTCATTGGAGAAAATAATGAAATTGCTGTATTGGCTGCAGCGACTCATAATCCTTATGTTAGTACACGAGAAATAGTTCGCGATTCCGGATTGTCCCTCACCAGTGTTTGGAGAATTTTAAAATGGCACAAGTATCATCCATATCATGTGTCTTTACACCAAGATCTTCATGGCGCTGATTTCCAAAATCGGGTAACTTTTTGTCAATGGGCACGTGAACAAATACAACAAAACCCCAATTTTTTTCGTTGCGTAATGTTCTCTGACGAATCGTCTTTTACAAACCATGGAACGGTTAATCGACACAACATGCCTTATTGGAGTGTTGAAAATCCACACAGGCTTCGCCAAGTTGAACATCAGCGCCCTTGGACTGTCAACGTGTGGTGTGGAATAATTGGCAACCAACTCATCGGCCCCCACATTATTGAAGGCAACTTGAATGGTCAAATGTACCGAAACTTTTTGGAAAATGAACTGCCAATATTACTTGAAAATTTGAACTTAGAATTGAGACGGAACCAGATCTTACTTCGCCAGATTTCTTTTTGTGGGGCTATCTCAAAGACAAAGTTTACAAACAAGAACCAACAACACGTGAGAACATGATTGAGCGAATCAGAAATGCGTGTACTGAAATTCAACCAAACACACTTCTCAGTTGTGTACAATCATTGGAAATGCGTATTAATAAGTGCATTGAAGTCGCAGGCCATCATTTTGAACACTTATTTTAAGCTAAAATTATTTTATTCACCTGCCATTTACATTAATAAATTGTTTTGATGACGAATTTCGAGTATTTCCAATGAAAACGTGATGTTTTTTATTTCAAACGTATTGCAGAATCGAATGCGTGTGTTCTAAGAAGAAGAAATTGAAAAAATTGAATTTCGTCGATTACAACGCCATCTATCATGAACCGAACAAAATATTTCATTCAAATCATACGTACTTTTAGTCGTAGAATCCGTATCTGTAATAAAAAATATGGCTTCCTATCTTAGTTTAAAAGTTACCCCCGCCCCACCTACAAAGCGGGGGGTGGGGGACTATTTTTTTGCACTAATGTATTTCCCCCGCGGTATGATTAAATTTTGATTATGGACATTTTTTCCGTAGAGTGGCTATTTTTCGAGATATTTGATCGTCTCAGTTTAAAAGAAACACCCGGTATATGGCCGCAGCAGCAAGTGTTTTTGAAAATGAAAATTACATACAAGCAAAAGGACCACAAATTATGCTTGTGTAGTGTAAACAAACTAAATGGAAATAGCGAGCTGTGAAAATTGCACATATACATTGATACATAAGAATAATAATTTTAAAATTGTTTAATCGGTATGCTTTCTTATTACGTGTTTCCAATTGGAATGATTTTACGGTCAGCATTGCGCTTAAATAAAACTCCTCAATTTATTTTAAACTGATCAGTGACAAAGCGATGCGATTTTGCTTTTGCTTTGTTCAGCGAGTTTGCCGTAACCATTTACTACTATGGAATCTTGAACAAGATTGCCGGGTATGAGTAATGGTATAGTTTAACGCGTATACATGGCAGGTTTAGATGATTAACTTAACATAAATGTACTTTGCTCATGCTCAATTAACGCTAGTAAAGTTCGTCCTCCAAATCCAAAATAGAATAACTAATTTACTTTTTGAACCAAAAATGTAACTTAGTTTAAATACTATGAGCGAACAATGCCCGCCTTTACGGGGAGGTTTCTGGGCCATATCGAAATGGCTTCAAATGATTCAAAAGATATTTATACAAAAAAGTTTTCACATAAATCTTTTGCGAGTTGAGGGTGAACTCGCTCGTTGTTTTTTTTTCCAGCACTGTATATACATAAGTAACTTTCTGTTTACATATTGATAACATAAAACGTAAAGCTAATTCTATGTTAGTCTTCATTATTAGAATGACAAAGAAGTTTCGTGATATATTCTCATGTGTAAGTCTATTTGTCTCTTTGGTTAGATCACATCTTGAGTATGCTGTGGTTGTATGGTATCCACACCATGCAGTACACATCGATAGATTGCATTGGAGTCAGTTCAGAGGCGATTTACCATTTATATTCTAAGGAAATTCGGGTTTCACTCTGATCGTAGTCAGCCTAGGTGGAAACTGATATATGATTGGCCGTTTTATGTTGATAGGTGTCATGATCTCCCTATTGACACTTCAGAAAAACGTCGTAAAATTGCCGCGGCTATGTTTGTGGAGATTCTTTATGTGGACGGGTTAATTGTTTAGACCTCACTTCTACCTGGTGCATTTATGTTCCTAAACGAAATCTACGCCAAAGGGGATTTATGTATGTCCCATGCCACAGGGCTGAATATGGAAGTAATGAACCGACGCACGGCTGCTATCCTATGTCTAGAATATTTAATGAATATTATCTTTATTCGATTTTTCGAGGTCAAGAGAGATTTCCCGTGTTGCAATTCGTAAGTGTGATTTTTAACAACCAATTTTGTCTGTATTATACATTTGTTAATTAGTATTTAAGTTAAAATTTTATTTTCTAAAATATTTCGTGATTTTGTAAGTTTTTATGTTACAATTCATTAGGTTATTATACTGTAGAATAGTTTGTATATAAAATAAATAAAAATATATGTTTAAATACATATTATATACATTATGATATATAAATAGTACATATACATTAAATACATATATTTAATTACATTTATTATAAATACATATATATATATTATATATAATTTATTTATATAAAAAAATAAATTTATTTAATTACACATTTTACTTACATAATTTTAACGCCTTTCATTTTTTTTGTCAAATTTGCACTGCTTGCTCTGATTTATGCCTTAGGTCCTTAAATTGCTTTTGAGCACAATAAAGCTCCCTTACATAAGAAGAGCCATTGTTACGAAATTACTGAAGAATCATGAATATATAATTTGACCATTTGTGAGATGTAGGTTAGGTTAGGTTAGGTTAAGTGGTTGCTATCGGACACTTAGGCCAGCAGTGGCCCGTTGTGATACCACAGGATCTCATCTCCCCATTACTCCCGTTGAAACCAACCAGAGCTATTTATATAGCGTAACAAATCTCGCACTCCACAGTCCGCGAGTTCCGAAAGGCTGTCCATAAGGTAAGATAGCGCAGGACATGAGCATAGGAAGTGTTCCAAAGTCTCCTCCTCCTCTTCGTCCATGGAACTTCTACAAAAGTCATTCGTCTGTATCCCCAGCCTTCTCGCAAGCTCCCCAAAAAGGCAGTGACCTGTCATTATCCCCACGACCCATCCTATTTCTTGTCTTCCCAGGGATATTAATACTTTGGAGCGGCGCAAGTCCAGTTTTGGCCAAACCTGCTTTGCTACCCTGCACGTGAGATTGTTGTTCCACCTCTCATTTGTCAAGGCGATTGCCTTTTTACTGAGCGCCCATTTTAGCACTGCCATAGGCCTCCCCAGACCTGTCATTTCCGGCTGCATCTGGAGAGTCGTACCGTACCTAGCTAGTTCGTAAGCCCTGCAATTCCCCGTGACGTCCGAGTGACCCGGGACCCAGATTATTTGGATGCTGAAATACTCGCTCATCTCGTTAAGAGATGATCGGTAATCCAGCGCCACCCGCGACTTCAGACAAACTGCCCCAAGTGACTTGACCGTTGCCTGACTGTCCACATAAATTGCGATATCACATTGTGGATACCACATTATTTGAAGCATGTCATGACTTCCCCGATCGCCACCACTGCAGCCTGGTACACGCTGCAGTAGTAAGGGAGACGAACAGAAATATTAACATTAAGTTTATCACAGAAGACTTCGGCTCCTACCTTATCGTCTAGCTTCGAGCCGTCCGTGAAAAATTGCACTGCCTCGTTTTCCAGTATTGATCCGTCTCTCCAGGATTCCCTTGAGGGAAAGATGGTCCGGAAACCTTTATCGAAGCATACCATTGGTGTAATATAATCCAGATTCGCCAGTTCTTCGCCAGCGAATCTACCTATAGTCGAGTGTCCCACCTGAAGACACTTCCACTGAGAGACAGCCAAGAGTCTCGTAGCCACGTTGGCTGCCATCTGTTTACCATGAAGGTCGATTGGAATAAGGTGGAACATAACCTCTAAAGCGCGTGTAGGTGTTGTCCTAAGCGCCCCACTTATAAGCATACAGGCCGTTCTTTGCACCTTCTCCATCATACCTCTATATGTTACCTTATCTAAAGCTGGCCACCAAACGCCCATCCCGTACATTAGCACAGGTCTTACCACGGCGGTATAGAGCCAGTATACCAGCTCCGGTTTCAAGCCCCATCTCTTACCTATAGCGTTCCTACACGAGTATAAGGCTATAATAGCCTTATTGACCCTTTCCAAAGTATCAATGATTATGCCCAGAAATCTCGCTCGGTCAGCAAAAACTAGTCCGCTGCCGTTTATGATAGGAGGGCTAACCACCGGCATTTTATATTTCCTAGTAAATAGGACCAGCTCTGTTTTGGAAGGGTTAATCCCCAGTCCACACTTGCTGGCCCATTTCGTAATGATCAGGAGTGCATTCTGCATAACATCCCTAATCGTATCTAGATATTTGCCTGAGACAGCTATCGCTACATCATCAGCATATGCTACAACCCCTATCATCTCTCTCTCTAGTTCCAGCAGCAATCCATTAATCACTGCACTCCAGAGAATGGGGGACATTACACCTCCTTGTGGGGTTCCTCTAACCACTCGTCTTCTAATCTTGGACTCTCCCAGCTCCGAGGTAATAGTCCTGCTTACCAGCATCTGATTTATTAACCTACTTATAGAGCAGTCCACCTTCAAAACAGACAATCCTTCCATGATCGCCTCCGTTTTTACATTATTAAAAGCACCCTCAATATCGAGAAATGCTACCATGCAAAACTCTTGCAAGTAAATTGATTTCTCAATTGTGTAACATTTTAGTGTTACAAGATTTTTTTCAACCAATGTATTATACCTTGTTACAATATTTTTTGTTGCAACTGTACCGCATTTAAATTATATTCAGCACCCTTTGTTTTTTTTTTTTTAAATTCTCTTATCGGTAATGATTGTGATTGAATAGAAAAAAAAGGGGATTGTATTTTGGTGATCGACTGTGAAACATCTAAATTTGTTTCCGATCAAAATAGAAAAAAATTATCGAAGTGATTATATCTAGACATATTTCTAAAAATTATCTAAATTATAATATCTGAGGATCGAAAAATTATCGAATTGATCCTAATTGAACTTATATCTAAAATTATCGATTATAAATTGTGTTATCTAAAATGTATATAAGATTATCTAAATTGTGTTATGAATTAAATTGGATGGTTCTGAAAATCCATAATTCTATGTTTTGTGAGAAAAATAAATAACAATAAAAATTTTACACAAACTTTCGTGAAAAATTTGAATTTGTAAATAGTGTTACTAATTTTAAGTAGTAATTGTATTTAGTAAATAGTGTTAAATAGTGTTAAAAACGTTGTATATGGAAATTGTTAAAAACCATAGAGTATTTTTTTTTGTGATATCGTACGAGGGTCATGCTGCACGTGCAAGGTCGGCAGTGTACCGTATATCTAATGTACCTAATTTTGCTAAATATTTTACCTTAAATAATTCTATATTAATACTAAGATAATTACATATAATAAAACTATTAAGTGAATTTGAAAAAAAAAACTAAATTAAAATGTGTGATGTTACCGCATATCAAATACAGTGCGTGCATTACAATTTTCATTCATGAACTGTTCGAATGAATGTAAAATAAAATCAAAAATAAACTATTTAAACTAAATCTATAATAATAAATTAGATAATAATTAAATTAATAATAATATAAAGTGAATTTAACATAAAATTTGGTTACATAGGGCATAGTATGTAATGCCAAAAGTGTACAGTGGATCTCATTCTTAAATTTGAAAAATAAAAACAAATAAAATCTGTTCCCTCTATATATACCTATGTGCAAAAATTTGCTAAAAGAACGTTTCTAAATAATAATTAAAATTATAATAATTTAATTAATTAATAATGCAATGTGTAATTTGAAGATTAATAAAACAATTTAAGATTAATTGGAATGGTACAGCTTCATTATCTTCGCTTCGCAATGTACAGTGCCGTACTCATAATACTATCTTCGGAGGATATAAATACTATCAACATTCAATGGATATATTGTAACATCAGGGTAATTAATTAATTATTTATGTATATTCTATTTTCTTAATTAATATTAGTTATCAAATTTTTATTATATTCATTTTAATTAAGATATTCATAGCTGTACGCGTACGCAATTAGTTTGGTTATATTAGTTTAGATTTTCGAAAAAAATTTCTTAGTTTTCATAATGTTATTCTATCATTAAATTTATAAATTCAAATTTATTAATTTTCTTTACAAACGGTAAATAAAATAATTTTGTTATATTTAATATTATCTAACATCGATTCAAATGTTTTATTGTTATCAATTTTTTTCTTTTCTAAATATCTTTTGAGAATCACAATATGAATTAATAACTTCGTTTTGGTGGACTATGGAATGGTAAGTAGTTGTGAGGGTTCGCAGTGTAATTATTTAGATCATCATAATTTGTAATATCTTGTCATCATACCAGCAATGGATACTCATGGAAAAGCAATTAACTCCACGACCAAAGACACCTCTACGATTCGAGCTACAGGAAAAGATGACGCTTTCCATGACCATTGAAATATCTTTATGCTAACGGGTACCTGCAACAAAAATAGTGTACCACCGTTACAATTGTGCGTACTAGATCGTACAGAGCTGTGTCCACCGACTTTCCCTTATAGTATGCATGCTGCGACATTGCCCAATTCCTGGGTTCAATTCTTGATCGAATAAATACATCTATCAACCTTTCCAGGGTTTGCAGCAGAAAGGATGATAGAGTTATAGGCCTCAGGTCCTTTGATAAAGACTACTTTGATCTCTGTGCAATTCCTAGGAATATAGACTAGTTTCAGACATCCCCTGAAGATAACCTCTAGCCAGGGGAGGATGGCTGCAAAGTTCTTTTGGATCTCTGCTGGTATAATCCGATCCGGACCAGCCGATTTATAAGGCTTAAAACCCTGCAGCGCCCACCGGATCCGCTCTCTATCCAATATACCCTCCATATCTATTGGAGGTGTTCCTCGATGAGCTCCAGGCTCCATCGAGTCATCAAAGCTTCCCGGAAAGTGGGTATCGATGAGAAGCTGCAACGATTCCGCACTTGAAGCTGTCCATGACCCGTCTGGTCTAATTAAGTAACTAGGACTAGTTGGGTTAGTAGATATAATCTTCCTTAGGCGGGAAGTCTCAGAGACTTCTTCCATTCTACCACAGAAGTGTCTCCAAGATCCCCTCTGTGCTTTCCTCAATTCTTTTTTGTACTTTCTTAGGTCCTCCTTATAGGAGGACCAGTCCCGTACATGCCTCGTGCTCTTTGCCTTATTAAAGGCTGTCTTACACGCCTTCCGAAAGGTCTCCAACTCCATGGACCACCATGGCAGTTTCTGCCTGCCCCTTGGCTTTATCAGGGGGCAAGAAGTATTAAAGGAAAGATTGCATGCTTTTGTGACAACATCCACAATGCAATTCAATTCTTCCACAGTCTCCGGAAGTCCGGGGACCTCCGGCAATAGTTCCTCCAACACCTCCCCATATTTCTCCCAGTTTGTCCTTCTAGGATTCCTGAACGGCTTCTGGGTACCCGGGTGAATGTTAAGGTTATAAGTTATATATTGATGATCAGAGAATGAGTGCTCCTTCGCCACTCTCCATCCCCTAATCAACTGAAAAATAGCAGACTGAAAGGTTAGTATTTAATAAGTAATCAAAAACTGACTCACCCCTCTCATTAATATCACCCCCAAATTATGTGATGTGCATTTGCATCACATCCGAGTATCACACCAATCCTATTTTTCCTTGCTTCTCGGATCAGGCCCCCCAGGTTATCCGGCGGGATCTCCTTCTCTCGATCTATATAAGCAGAGACCAGCCAAAACTTGTCTCTGCCAACCTCCATACTGATCGCAGTAACGTCACCACTACTGTATTGAGAAAGTAGAAAAAATTTTAAAGTATTTTTCACTAAAATGCAAGATTTTATCTTCTCAGAGTTACTTGAGTACAAAGTTGTATACCCTTTCACCTTAAGCCCACAGATCCTGTTTTTGTTAATCCAAGGTTCCTGGATTAACACTAGCTCCTCTCCTGATCTAGTCAGTCTGAGAACGAAAGCCGCCGAAGCAGCCTTCGTATGGTGAAGATTAATCTGCACAAAATCATCATGCATTTTCCCACTTACCTCTTCATGCACTCCCTGCTTCAGGCTAATGCTACCTTCCTCCGGGGGGCCGCTAGTATCCGCCGTGTCACCCCCCATGATTAATGATTCGCTGCATTGAGAATTCCCCGCCTCTCTTCGTTCAGATTCCGACAGAGTGTCCCCATCGGATCCAAGCGAGAGAAGGCCGCCTCTCTCCAATAGCAGCTCCGACGTCTACCTCCGGCCGGTCCTCCGAGCGCATGCCTACCTCATCTTTTTTAAAGACGTTGAGAGTGATCGACCCGAAACCGAAGCTGATCACCCCCTTTGTCTCTGACAGGGGAGTAAGGGACTCCTTATTGAGCAGCATGATTGCCATTCTGAAGCCCCCTTTAGCCTCCTCCTGTTTGACAATCTTCCAATCTTTCGTTGGAAGATCTGGATTAGTTGCCTGAATAATCTCAAGGATCTCTTCTGGCTTGTCTGGTTTGGTTGGTAACCAGACGCGTGCCCTTGGTCTACTCGGAATTTCTTCCTTTCGAACTGCCTCAAGCCTCGCGCCAATCCATACCTCACCTACTTCGGCTATTGCCTTTTTATAAAGATCCATCGATCTTTGATCCGAACACACAGTTAACTTTACGCGCCCTTGATGCCATCCCGCATATCTACAGAATGGAGGGGGTCCTGGATTTTTTCTCAGGACCATGATGAAAATGGAGTTTAGTGCATTATACACTTCCCTTCACTTTTCTGCCGTGATGCTCCCATCTTCTTGACTTCTGTCAATTACCGCTAGCACCAGTACGTTCTCCTTTACTATTTACTGAACAATTTCGTTTTTTCCTTTGGATCTCCTGATATCGCTTCAGTGACGGTCTTGGCTCGTTTGCTGTCGCCCACTTAGAGCTCATCCTGAGACCTCTGCCTGTTAGGCACAAGGACCCTATCCGAGCTGTCGCGGCCGACAATCTCCCTCGCCCAAGCCACAGATTGCTTCTGTTCTACTGTAAGCTGCCCCTCAGGGGTTGCAACCATTTTATCCAGAATTTGTGAGATGTAGCCAAAAACAATTTTAAATTTGATTGATTAACAATTTTTATTTTTCCATATTGTACAATTAATTATGAGAGCAAATTTGTGTGCACAAATAATTAATAATTTCAAAAAGGTTATTAATTATAAGTTGTTTGCGTTACGTTGCATTACAAATTGGCCATGCACAAATAATTTTGTTAAGGACAGTATGGGCTGTCATGCAGCAGCGTATAGATTAAATTACAATAAACTTCCTTTCACTTACCAAAGGCAATCGCAAAATTTAAAATTTTGTGCCGCATTGGCGGTTACGCCAATTAATTTGTAAACACCAAAATTATGCCAAAATTGAAAAACATAAGAATACGGCCAAAGGTTGCACCAAAAGTTTTAAATAAAATCACAATTTTTAATTTAGTAGTAAAAACCGATATTTATATTATATTTAGTTTTAGAACTCTCAGTCAATAATACAACGATAATAGAACAAGTATTTTCAAATAAGTTATAAATTAATTGATATTTATTTCTTAGGTCATTATTCTCATTTGCCATTTCATGTTGTTTGTATTAATTTATATGTACCTAGAAATTTGTACATGAATAAATAATCGGAAATATCCAACAGAAAAGGACTTATGCTTTGCCAATCGATAAAATTAAAGAATTTTATTTCTTAGCAAAAAACGAAAATAAATAAGGAAATTGTTTATTTATTTATATTTTATATAGATTTTTATAGGTCATTAAACCTAACTAAACCTATAGAGAATGATAAATCAATATTTGTTTATAATTTAAAATATTTTAAATTAATAAAATATGAAATGGAAGGAAGTTAAATATATAAATTCTTTTTGTTTTACTGAATACACTGCGCCAAAAAAAAAAACAAACAGTACAATTTTTCGAAAAATACCCTGTTTTAAACGCTTATCTTCTTCTTAAATGAAGAAAATTTGGTCTACTTTTTAATTTGGTTTTTTGAAATGAAACTCATTTAGCGGCGTACCTGTATGAAATTTTTAACCTTCATTAGAACAAGTTAAACATATCTCGTTGAAGAACATTTGGAGTCCGCACTTACTTGGCGTTCAAAAATCAATAACGGTAAATCTTTTTTCTAATAGTTTATTCACACTACATTAAGTAACCATATTTGATAGATAAAGTAAAAAAATTGTAGGCAACTACGGTGCTTATCTTCACAATTTATCAAACAAAATATATTGCTGGGATCTGCGCGGACCCTATGTTTGTAACGAATTTGGATGTGCATGGCGGTATAACGATGCTACTCGTTCCCTAAATAACTAAAATGCCATTCGTCACTGAATTTTTTTTTTTCTTTCAACCATTCAGAGCTTCGGTGTGGTCTTTCATTGCCGGCTAAGGCTCAGGGATTAGGGTGGGTGTTCCCGAAGATGAATGGAAGCTAGCTTGACCACATAGGATAGTAGAAAGGAAAATGGGACTTGGATAGGATCAGACCGCTAATACTCACCTTCACCCTGTTCTAACTTACCTACATGTCACACTCTCAAGCACTGTTATTACTCCATCATGAGATAATCACTATTTCACAAAAATGAGCGAAAACGAAATCAATTTCCCGAAAGCGAACTTAACACCGAAATAAGAACACCGAAAATTCATTTAAATTAAATACGAAAATAATTTATTAATCAATGATAAAAAACCCATAACCCAGAAAAAAAAATGTCGAAAATAAACAATTTAGAACTAAAGTTATTTGTTAGTGAGCATTAGTCCTAAAAACTACCTACACCGACCTATAACTACTAATTGGAAAATTCTAGCCTAATTAATTTTTCTAACTTTTAATTTTTTTATATAAACAAATTTATGTAATAATAAGTAAAATTATAATAAAAAAAAAACCTTAACTTAATATTTACGGAATGGTACCATACTTAATGTTGAATGTTGATTGTAGCGCTGATTTTTCTTAATTTTTATTGTTTTTATTTTTATTTCTTTAATTTTTCTTTTCAATGTTCATTAGAACCACACACTCATTTCTTCCATTTTTTTTTTCACTTATAGTTTTTAATTATTTTGGCTTTCTCAACTATGCCATCTTAAATTTGTTTGTTTGTTTTATTTTTATTTTTTTTACTTTTTATTTGTTTATGCCACCAAAATTCGATGAATACCCTTTTTTTTTTATTATTATTAGCAACTGTACATACAAAGCAATACTTGTTGCAGCAACTGTACAAAGCACCTTTTTAATTTTTTTTATGCTTTTATAATTTTAATTTTTGGTACGTTGCTTCACTTAACTATTTTTACGTGTAATAAGGCGGGAATTATGTTTACACATTCAACACATTTCATATATGTATATTATTTTATATGATATTAATAATTATATTATTAGCGTTCTTTTTTTTTCAAGCCACTATGTCCGTTTTTTTTTCGTACTTAACGGAGCTTTTATATTTAACAAGGTTTCTAATAATTTTAATTCTAATTTTTATTTTGATGCATTTCCACAAAGCACTAACATTTTAATTCATTATTGATTATTATGATAATTTATCTTCTTTTTTCCGTTTATTAGTTGTATATTTTATTAATTTATTTTAGTTTTTATTTATTTTTGTATTATGAATTATCTTAACTAACTATAACTAATAATAGTCTCTACTAGACCAAAAAAAAAACTTTATTTAAGCACATAACAAAGGTTTAAATTTTCATTAACTTTAATTATTTATTTCCAATAAATTTTCTTAAGCCAATGTGGCAAGTTAAATTATATAAACAAGACTGCCCCGCGTGTTCAAAATTTCGGCTATTTAAATGATTCGCCCAATCCGTTAAATTAGGGGAAAATCTACAGTTCGGAACAACAAATAAATGCACCAATGATAACTTTCCACAAATAGCAATAAAAACAAATTCAGGGAATGTCAACCTAAAATTGGAACGAGCAATTCGTTTCATGTTGTCTAATGAAAGTTAGGGCATTTAGTAGATTTACTGCTTGCTTAAACAATTTTAATACAGAAAACAAGTAAAATACTATAATGTATAATCACTTAATGGGAAACGGTTACACAAAAGGGGAAATAAGAGACACTATCGGCAACGTATCGAGCAAAATTTTATTTCTATGTGCCTTAACCGATTTTCATAAAATTCAGCATACACGATGGAAATCGGATTCTAAAATGGTTTTCAGACAAAATTCTAGAATATGGCCAATTAGGAAGGAACTTGGCCACTTTAAATTCAGAATGTATGATAGAAATTTAATTCTAAAATACATAGTTGTTAGAACAAGTTCTGGAATATGGCCAATTAGGAAGGAACTTGGTAATTTCTTATTCGATTCGGTTCTAAAATGATTTTTAGATAAAGTTTTGGAATATGACCAATTATCGATTTTTGTATTTTATTCACTTAGTTCATTTTGGTAATTCTTATAGGTTTTATAAATTTGACATAAAAAAATAAAATTAACAAATAACATTTGCGAGTAAAGAAGTTTTACTTCTTCCGCGAGCTTGTGTGGATGAAGCTCACGATTTTTTTATATCTTTGTTGTGAGGCAAATAAAAATGAATATAACCTATTTTTAAGCTGTAATCCACATCTTCGAGTCGCAAAAAATTGATCGATATATCGTTCACCAGGTACGAAAATAAGATCTGTTTTCCCTCAAGCAATATGCCAGCCAACACCATGCACGAATCGCCTTCGTACGAGACTGTTTCAGCAAAATGGCATTACAAAAATCGCTCTCCTGGACGCCGGTAGACCCGGTCTCCCCTATCACTACTATGGATACATATGTATTCTGCACTCGTCAGTGAATAGAACGAACTTCCATTACTCGATGATCCAATTGATGTGTTCGCGAGCAAATTCGAATTGCTCTTTGCAGTGGCGTGCTGTCAATTTTGGGCCTCTAGTTGGCCGTCTTGGAATGAGGTTGGTTTCCTTCAAGCGTCTTCTTACCGTCCATGGACTAACAGCTACTTCTCAAACTTGTCTTAGCTCCTGCTGTACATCGACGCCCGTGAGATAGCCATTTCGCAGTGAAGTTAGGACGATAAATCGATGGTACCTCTCAGATGTACACCGATATCGGCTGGTATTTGGTCTCCGATTGAAGATATCAGTTTCCTGAAACCTTCTGGATACTTTTGAGACAAGAGATTGGCTCAACTTTAGCTGACGAGCAACTTCTCGTTGACTCTAAAGATGGTTAGTGAGTTCTAAAGATGGTTTGTATAATTGTCTAAGAACAAATTCCATACGTATCGCAATGCAGCTAATTTATCATCTTTCAACCGTAATGGTCTTGTGCGGGAGTCATTGAATCTAAGGAAATGAGTCAGCTGTTGAAATCGTTCTACAGACATTGTAGCACGGTAGAACGGCATATTTATTTTATAGAATAAAACTATTGCTGGTACTATCGATGCTTTTTCAGAACCGGCATAAAGAAGAACAGCAATGTATGCGTATATTTCATTTGTGTCATGCCACTTTCTAGCACTCGGAATGGTACGGTTTCAATCACCAAGTTCGATATAATATTTGGTGTTAGTAATTGTTTGAATGCATCGGCTTTTGTATCGAAAGTTTCCATTACAACAGGATGGTATTGGTTTCGTTTCCGTTCTGCTGCAGTAGTACGCTGCTTTTCAGATTCATTCGGTAATGATCACCAAACTTGAGGAATATTTTTGTTTTGCGCCACATACCTTTCTACTGATCCAATTATCTGATCGGCTGCCACAACATTATCTACTATCTCTACTTCCTCCTCATTACTCACAGCTAAACATGGGTCCGCGAGGAACTCTCTAGCCGTAGCCGGATCATCCATATCCGAATCATCATTTGGTTCCCCAAAATCCTCCTCATTACTATCACAATCACTGGCACTATTTTGTTACAAATAAATGGTAATTTTCCGGTTGTTCCAATTATGTAAATTAATTGTAAGGAAGAAATTGTAATTGAACGGTTTTATTTCATTACTTATGTCATACGTAATTTCAAAATATTTACACTATATTTGTTTGACCAGTTGTACCTTATAATTTGTAAATAAAGAGGTAATAGAACATATAGATTGATTGGGAATGCCGGAAGTGGACAAAAAGAGGGGATTACGCTTTGAAAATTGAGACGAGGCGGATCAGCGAGACAGCTGAAAAATAATAATAATTGAAAATTAAATAAATAACTATAATAAATAAAATAAATTTGGATTAACAAATAACTATTGAATAATAATAATAATAATAATAGTAATTAATAATAAAAAAAGGTTAAATAAAGTGCCAATTAGCTTAATAAAATAACTAAAAACATTTTAGTGAGAACAAAAAAAGACAAAATGTCGAACATGACAAAAACAGTGGGGTGTGAGAAAAAAAAAATAAATAAAAATTAAACTCAAATTATATTAACTAAATGTAAAACTACTAAAATAAAAACGAACTAATATAAACCAATAAATAAGTTCCAAGAAAACAATAAATAATACGTTAAAACTAATAGTAAATCTTCTAATATAAACAAATTAAAACGGAATTAAATTAATTCATTCTGAAGAATTTCTTAAGAATCCGCAACGACGGGAAATAAATCATTCATCGGTATCAGATCTGCAACGCGGCGAATGGATTAACGTAAGAGCTCTTTTAGTTTTAAGTTATAATTTAAGTTGGGGAAAATTAAAATTTAAATGGTGATGGGTTGCAGTTCTTTTATTAATTAATAAAACCATTTTGTACATAGTAAAATATTTTGGGATTCAAGTGTTTTTTTTGTGTTTTTTTTTGTACATTTTCTCTCGGTGTTAATAAATATTTTTTTTCTGTATAAGATGATTGCCTAACTTAAGTTATACGTGGTTCTACTGGTGATTAGTGACGTGATTTGGGTTGCAGACATCTTTTTATTTTATTAAATATAATGCAGCAAAAACAAGCTTTCCTGAGGTCCACAAAGAACCACCCCTCAACACCACTGATTCTAGCCGGCTGAGAAATGCTGCGTGGAACAACCTTTCGGAAAGTCTGCAACAAGTTAGAAATTCTTTAGCTTGTTACAGTGGCGCCCAAACAGGGACTGGACTGAGTTGGATAATTCTTTAACTTGTTACAGTGGCGCCCAAACGGTCGAGCTGTCGAAATAATAAATTGTGAATTGTGAGAGAATGTATTAATATTGATTGTTTTAACTTGGAATAATTTTTTTTCATAAATGTATTCATCATTCAAATGTGCATAAATTCTGTCCAAGGACATTGTGATTTTTTTTGCTTACATATATTTTAATGGTGAATTTCATTAAAAAATTTAGCTAAACGGTGTTTTCTTACAGGTTATTTATTTTTTTGTGTCATAGAGTTGTAACAGTATTGATTCCATTATATAGTTGTAATGTTTAAATTTAATTTTGAATTCAATTCTTAGATACAACTCTATATTTCATTTTGCATATTTTTTTTTTATTATCAAAAGCTATCACGCCATAAGCTTTCCGTATGTACATACGTTAAGAATTTTTATTTTTGTTCGAAGGCTTATGACGACGCGTTGATCAGTATTTTATTAATTCATTTTTTTGTTGTTTCCCTCAAACATTTATCCGTTATCGAACGTTAAGATTTTATTTAAATCTGGATGATTAATGTATCAGTGAGAGCAACAACAAGCGGTCAACTTATTTGTTTTTCAAATTCACGTCCTATTTTTTTTTAGTATCATCCAAGGTAAAACAATACAATATCTCACTCGATAGTAGTATATCAGCTGATTTGAAGTGCTGTGAATTGAATCGTGTTGCGACGTCACTAGTGGAACCAGTATTCTCCGATTTAAATATTAATAACTATAAACATATTAATAATTAATTTAATTAAGTATATGATATTTTCTTTTCTTATATTTTTCTTTGAGATTTTCTTTTGATTTTATTTTATTAATCAATTTTGTTTTTTTAAATTTTCTTTTAAAGTTATATACAATATTTACCAAATTAAATATTGAAGTTGCGTAATTTCTAAATTATTCATTTGCCTGGCTAAGCGCGAGGAAATATTTTTACTTCCGTGTATTCAGTAATAAAGGTTGTAAAGCTCTCATCGAATTAAGTTTTATTTAGATAATAAATTTCGATTAGGATAATCTGAAATATAATCGTTAGATTTGTAGGGTACATTTTTTTTACATGGTAAATTGGGTTCGGGTTTATTTAGTTTATTTGTATTTAGTGATAGAACCTTAATGAATTTTAAAAATTAATATTTTGTTGAATTTACTTTACTTAATTAATTCATAGATAGTTTTCATAAAATACGAAGATCATGGATCCTACACTTTTGAGCACTGATGAACTTGAAATCGAGTGTTTGATACGAAATATTTCGGGATCGGTACTTGAACAACTGGAGCAGTTAAATGCTGTTTTCAAATTAGAAAAGGAAGGGAAAGTGGCTGTGCCAGAAAAAATGCACGCGACTGCCCGAAAATCCCCTCAGCGGGAACTAAATATTTGCTCCGAGAAGCTCAGAAATCTCAAACCGCAGGTACAAGAAATTCCCAACCTTAATATTGATGAACGAAGCAAGAAACTTGCAATTGTGAGTAGTCGAATTTTGCATGTAAGTGCACGACTACAACGTATCACTAATACATCTCCCAAGTGTAAGAAACCCGCACAGACATTGTTACTCGCATGCGAAAAGGTTTTAGAGGTAATACAATCATTACTAGAATCTCAAATCTCGGTAGATGATTTCGAGAAATCGGTTTCTGATGCAATACCTAAAAGCAATATTGGTTCGTCGCAGGATTGCTTTCCATCTGAAAATTCCGACACCTCCGAAAGCTCCGAAAGCGAGGAATCTGAAATAACCACTAGACTAAATACAAATGTACTAAGTTCCTCGGGTCAAGATTATTTAAAACAACAACCGGCGTTACCTATCCCGACCAATTTAACCATAGAAGAATTCGAGAATTTAAAGGAGATAGTCAGCAAACTAACCATTGGTAACAATGTTGGCGAATCCCAAGATAACCAAAATAGTGATGCTATCAATGGTGACAAACGCACAAGTATGAGCACTCCTCAAAACCACACTACATTGAAACATGTTCCACCCCGGGCCATTAACTCAAATAGGCAAGGAGTTGCCCAGCTCGCGCCCGTTCCTGATTTGGGTTTAAACTTCAATCCAACCAATGGTGGTAAAGTCGATGGCTCAATACTAGGTATTCACAAGTGGAATATTACGTTCGATGGGTCACCAAGTGGACCAGCTGTTGAGCGGTTTTTGTACCGAGTTGAACGTTTGGCCATCGCCAACAAAATCTCGGCAGAAAGACTCGTTAATGATTTATACTTATTGTTAAGAAAAAGTGCACTGGAGTGGTATTGGTCCTTCCTAGAGCGCCGTGGCAATGTCAGCTGGGTAGACTTAAAGCAAGACCTATTAGGAAGATTTAAAGATCGTAGAACGGATGCCGAAATCAGGCAACTTATTAATTCCATAAGACAGAAGTATAATGAAAGTTTTATGGATTTTTATACAAGGGTAATAGACTCGACTCTACCCCTCAGTACGCCGCTCCCTGATGCCGACCTTTATTTTATATTACGACGGAACATGAACAGTGCCCTTCAGTATAAGATTGCTGGACGACAGATAGTCTCTGTATCAGAGTTGGTTCACCAATGTGTTGATATAGAGGACACATGGAAGAGGTTGGGTAGTGAAAAACAGGAGAGACATGTAGCTTTTCGTCAAGTTCATGAAGTAATCCACGACAATCCTCATTATAGTGGTAATAATGTACAAAAGCAAAATCCTGGGGGGGCTAAATTAGCAAAATCCTGGGGGGATTATTTTAGGCCATCTGGTTATGCACCGATTGAGGAAGCCAGATATCCCACTGCACAAGATGGTCCAGGTAACGCGGGGAATCCTTTTAGAGATAATAGTAATAACGACTATTATAATGAAATAAGCGCCATCGGTGTAGTGAATCAAGCTATTAATCATCAGTCATCTTATTCGAATCGATTTCAACCAACATCTACCCAAGATACCAATAATTGGCGAAATCCTAACATGGCAAGACATTGTTATGGTTGTGGTGCACCCAACGTTATCAAACCGAATTGTCAGTTTTGCAATTCTTCATATTCGGGAAACAATCGACGGGGGATGAGCACACCTGGAGTCCAGCCTCCCCCGATAGTAGAAGCAACCAGGATACAAACCGAGGATACCGCCTCGAACACATGCCCGGAACTTTACAAACATTAACTTTTTCTGCAGTTGAAGCGAGTCCTGCTTACTCCGACATACAAAATTCTACCACACCAAATATTTATAAACCCAACTATCATTCCACAAACCCCTTTGCTCATTCTGTCACAGCTAATTCATCATCTAGCTCGAATCAAAAATGTTTTTGTCCTAAACAAATTTCAAGTAGTGATGCCCTAACATTACAGTCTAAACGAACACAAACTGTTTCTGACATGTCTCAATTAAAATCCCAACATAGGAATGTTAAATATTGGATGCTGCGGAATACCTTAAAGAAAATGATATGCGAATCGGTTGTTCATATGACGGATAATGATAAACGACCATATGCAAAAGTATTGATTGCTGGAATACCATACACAGGCTTATTAGACAGTGGTGCCAATATTAGCGTCCTTGGGGCCGGTTCAGAATTTTTTTTGGAACAGTCGGGTATCAAAATTCACTATCTGCCCTCCATTTTGAAAACCGCAAGTGGTGAGAAGCAAAGGGTAATTGGGCATTCAATATTACCAGTATCTTACCAAGGTAAGACTAAACGCTTGCGTTTTCATATCGCTCCAGGGTTAATCCAACCGCTTTATCTCGGGATTGATTTCTGGAACTTGTTTGGATTGGCTCCAGCAGTCGTAGGTTCCTTGGATATAGAAAAAACAACTTTAGCAGCAGGTAATCGTCATCAGCTATCTCATGAACACGAGTCTCAGTTAGAACAGATAGTTGAATCATTTCCGTGCTCCATTAAGAACGGGTTAGGTAAAACGAGCTTAATTACTCACGTAATCGATGTTGGTGGTGCAAAACCGGTTAAACAGCGATACTATCCCGTTTCCCCAGCTGTCCAAGCAGAGATTTATGCGGAGTTGGATAGAATGCTGCAGTCGGGGGTGATAGAGGAAAGTCAGAGCTCATGGTCCTCACCGATCGCCGTTGTCCGTAAGGGGAGTGGTAAGGTGAGGCTATGTCTCGATGCCCGGAAGGTTAACGAAGTCACCATTAAAGACGCATATCCGCTGCCACAGATTGAGGGATTACTAAGTCGGCTTGATCAGACCAAATACATTTCATCAATCGACTTAAAAGATGCCTTTTGGCAAATCCCTCTTGATGTGGCATCGCGTGATAAAACTGCGTTCACCGTTCCGGGCCGCCCCCTCTATCACTTCACGGTCATGCCGTTCGGTCTATGCAATGCCCCTCAGTCATTGTGTAGACTGATGCATAAAGTGATTCCGTACCATTTGCATGACCGGGTCTTTGTTTATTTAGACGACTTGCTCATCGTTTCAGCAGAACTAGAAGAACATTTCTCTCTCTTAACTGAGGTTGCTAGGTTATTAAAGCTAGCAAACCTTACAATTAACGTTGAAAAGAGCAAGTTCGTCTTAACAGAGACAAAGTACCTGGGTCATGTAATTGGTAACGGAATCATCCGTATGGACCCCGACAAAGTGCAGGCGGTTGAAGACTATCCAACTCCTCAAACAATCAAACAATTACGGTCATTTTTGGGTTTAGCGGGATGGTATCAGCGGTTTATATCTGGTTACGCTTCCATTACAGCCCCTTTAACGGACTTGCTGAAGAAAAACCAAAAATTGGTGTGGAATGAGTCAGCGAACGAGGCATTCATAAAACTCAAAGCAGCGTTAACTTCTGCTCCCGTATTACAAAATGCAGATTTTCAACGGCCCTTTTTCATTCAATGTGATGCCAGTTCAAGGGGAATCGGGAGCGTATTGTTCCAAAGATCAGAGGACGGAAGTGAACATCCCATTGCCTACTACAGCCATAAGCTGAATCCTGCTCAACGTAAGTATAGCGTAACCGAGTTGGAATGTCTAGCTGCGGTACTCAGCGTAAAAAAATTTAGACCGTATGTGGAGGGTTACACTTTCACCATCATCACCGATCATTCTAGCTTGAAATGGTTGATGGATCAGCGAGATTTATCTGGAAGACTGGCGAGGTGGAGCCTTCAACTACAACGTTTCGATTTTTGTATTGAATACCGAAAAGGTTCACAAAACGTTGTTCCTGATGCGTTATCCAGAATGGATATCGAAGAGATTACTAAGCAGAATGGGGATGATGATGGTGGGGGTGTACCGCCTTTGCATGTGGATCTGGACTCAAACGCCTTTCTCGACCTTGCTTACGTTGGCAGGGTTCAGGCTCTTGCGGATAACCCTACGGCTAAAACTAATTTTAAACAAGTGGATGGTAAATTATACATTTGTCCCAATGGTGATATTAGTTCCATGAATGACATTTCGGCTTGGAAACTTGTGGTACCTGATTCCTTGGTTCCTTCATTATTGTTACAAGCACATAACTCACCCACTGCAGCCCATTTGGGACAGGCGAAGACTCTTGAATTGTTACAAAGGCAATTTTACTGGGCAACTATGGCACGCGATGTAAGGAATTACATAAAAACTTGCGAAACTTGTAAACAGGTTAAAGCCACAAACTATATTACTCAGCCTGAAATGGGGAAGTTCGTGGAAGTGCACCGACCATTTCAAAAATTGTTTATGGACTTTTTAGGACCTTATCCGCGTAGTCGTCTTGGGAATACATTTATTTTAATTATTCTCGATCAGTATACCAAATTTGTCCTCTTAGAACCACTAAAATCAGCTACCGCAAACCAGGTGGTAAACTTTTTGAAAAAGCGTATATTTTCTGTTTTTGGTGTTCCAGAAGTCATCACTACAGATAACGGACCTCAATTTAGATCAAACCTTCTCGCTGATTTATTGGATCACTATGGTATTAAACACCAATTCACTCCCATTTATTCACCGCAATCGAACGCGTCTGAGAGGGTTAACCGAACGATACTCGCGGCCATTCGTTCATACGTGAAGGACGATCATAAGAAATGGGACGTTCACTTAGACGAAATCAGTTCGGCATTACGAAACTCCGTGCACAGTTCTACAAATTTCTCCCCTTATTTTCTTACTTTCGGACAGCACATGGTAAATCATGGTTCTTGCTACAAACTTATGAGGGATTTAAATCTGTTAAGCGACAAGCAAGCTTCGGTCATGGATGTTACCAATCGTCTTTCAGCTGCACAAGAACTAGTTTTGTCTCATCTGTATAACGCTTACCAAAGGAATATCACAACGTATAATCTGCGAAGTAAGCGAAGAAATTTTGAGCCTGGGCAAAATGTTTTTGTTAGGAACTTTGTACAAAGCAACGCGGCTGCAAATTTTTCAGCCAAACTTGCACCTAAATTCGTAAAAGGGCAAATAATTCGAAAAATAGGTAGCGTATCTTATGAAATTGCGGACACTAAAGGACAGTCGATTGGTGTATTTCATGCAAAAGATATACGATGAGTTTTTTTTACTACTCAACTCTTTACTTTCTTTACTACATACTGGTAACTTATGAATAATATAGATAATTACAACTTGTTGGTTATTTTTTTTTAAATAAACAGGGGGGAAAAAAAAAAAAACAATACATACTTTTAGATTCGGATTCGTTTTCTTAATTAATACTTTAGTTGATTACTATTAACCATAAAATATCATATACTTAGTGTAAAATGCCCGGCTTGAGACATCTCAAGGGTGCTGGGTCTGCCCCACGATTTGTTACAAATAAATGGTAATTTTCCGGTTGTTCCAATTATGTAAATTAATTGTAAGGAAGAAATTGTAATTGAACGGTTTTATTTCATTACTTATGTCATACGTAATTTCAAAATATTTACACTATATTTGTTTGACCAGTTGTACCTTATAATTTGTAAATAAAGAGGTAATAGAACATATAGATTGATTGGGAATGCCGGAAGTGGACAAAAAGAGGGGATTACGCTTTGAAAATTGAGACGAGGCGGATCAGCGAGACAGCTGAAAAATAATAATAATTGAAAATTAAATAAATAACTATAATAAATAAAATAAATTTGGATTAACAAATAACTATTGAATAATAATAATAATAATAATAGTAATTAATAATAAAAAAAGGTTAAATAAAGTGCCAATTAGCTTAATAAAATAACTAAAAACATTTTAGTGAGAACAAAAAAAGACAAAATGTCGAACATGACAAAAACAGTGGGGTGTGAGAAAAAAAAAATAAATAAAAATTAAACTCAAATTATATTAACTAAATGTAAAACTACTAAAATAAAAACGAACTAATATAAACCAATAAATAAGTTCCAAGAAAACAATAAATAATACGTTAAAACTAATAGTAAATCTTCTAATATAAACAAATTAAAACGGAATTAAATTAATTCATTCTGAAGAATTTCTTAAGAATCCGCAACGACGGGAAATAAATCATTCATCGGTATCAGATCTGCAACGCGGCGAATGGATTAACGTAAGAGCTCTTTTAGTTTTAAGTTATAATTTAAGTTGGGGAAAATTAAAATTTAAATGGTGATGGGTTGCAGTTCTTTTATTAATTAATAAAACCATTTTGTACATAGTAAAATATTTTGGGATTCAAGTGTTTTTTTTGTGTTTTTTTTTGTACATTTTCTCTCGGTGTTAATAAATATTTTTTTTCTGTATAAGATGATTGCCTAACTTAAGTTATACGTGGTTCTACTGGTGATTAGTGACGTGATTTGGGTTGCAGACATCTTTTTATTTTATTAAATATAATGCAGCAAAAACAAGCTTTCCTGAGGTCCACAAAGAACCACCCCTCAACACCACTGATTCTAGCCGGCTGAGAAATGCTGCGTGGAACAACCTTTCGGAAAGTCTGCAACAAGTTAGAAATTCTTTAGCTTGTTACAGTGGCGCCCAAACAGGGACTGGACTGAGTTGGATAATTCTTTAACTTGTTACAATTTTCACGACCGTTACTAATATTTTCATCAACGGCCAACAAATTAGTTAGTTCATTTTCCTCCTCTGCAGAAAGATCTCTTCTCTTTTGCAGGTTCAATAATTTGATCACCTCATTTATGCTGTTTTCCATTTTATGGAACTATTATTTACTAACGAACTCTTTTACCTTATACCTGATATTGATAATATATACCACAAATTTGTATATCGAGTTACATATCTTTGTACACATATTTGTAGCGCATTCCATTACAAGAAACAAAAAATAAAATTTATTTTCTCGTTTTAGTACCGTTTTCAGAAAAAGTAGTGTAAAATCCATGGAAAAAATATTGAGGCCCTACGTGCCCCATAACACGGTTATAATATAAATTGTGTTTACCTGTGTTTTGCCAATACTTAAACAAACAAGAGAATACGTATTATTTCCGTAAGGATAATATTTCAATACTAACACTGTCGGGGCTCGTCGATATGCCAAAAATTGTAATTGGTCAAGCCGCAGCTCTTTACTTCTTTTCCGAGTTATCGGTTTGTTATGTGGACTGTATCTGATTACCGCTGGTAAAGTTAGCTCCAAAAGAGATACATATTTTCAAAAACAAAAAAAAACACTTAATTTAATTTTCGCTTTGATGCGCTCAATTAGAGTTTTCCATTTGTAATGCCAATTCACAAATTTTATTTTGTAAGTGTTAAGAAACTTTAGAATGATATACTAGAATTAGTTTTATCAACGCATGATAAGATAACGCGATAATTAGAAATTAGAGAAATTAATGGTAAGAAAGCTGAATATATATGATAATAATCGGTAAATATGTTGTGTAAATATGAATTACTCCATTTGAAAATGAAGAGCTATTCGGTTATTTGTATTATTTTCAGCTTTCCAAACCGCACTGATGGATCAACAAAAGTAGCTAAGTGACAATATTTTTTATACATTTGCAGCAATAATTAATTAGAAATTCTAAGAAGCCCTACACCGAGTCGAAGCGAGACTGGCAACAACGACGAAACACCGCGTTTGTGTTTTTTCCACCGACGTTTTAAAGAGTGCGCCCAATTTAAGTCAAAAAATTAGGTTCACCGCGGCAGACGGCGACGAGCCAAAGTGAGCTGTCCTGCGTCGCCTAAAAATATATGACAAAACGTCCAACATCAATTATCTAATCGACACAGGTGCCGATGTATCGGTTGTGCCCGGATCATCGATCCAGGAAATATCGACGTTCAATGATTTCTACCTTTTCGTGGCGAACGGTGCAAACATTAATACGTACGGTCGACGAACCATAATCATGGATTTGGGCCTAAGGAGGCTATTCCAATGGTCGTTCATCATAGCCGATGTTACCACGCCGGTAGTGGGAGCAGATTTCTTTAAATGCACAGGGTTGATAGTGGACATCCAGCACGGAAAACTTATCGATCCAATGACCACGCTCTTCTTGGTGGCACCGAGAACCACGGAAGAAGCACCATCGATACGGCTGATTGAAGACACGGGAGTCGACAGAAGGAACGTAGAGCTTCTGCAGCATTTCAGGCCGATGATTAATGATAAGCTGTTAGGAAACAAGCCACCGATGCATCCAGTTATGCACCATTTCGAGACACGAGGACCTCCGGTGTTTGCCCGACCGCGCAGACTAAGTGCTGAAAAGATGGAAATCGCCAAAAGAGAGTTTCAGAGTATGGTAGATCAAGGGATCTGTTGACGCTCCGATAGTCCCTGGGCCAGCCCGCTGCACTTAGTACCGAAGAAGAATGGCGATTAAAGTCGTTGAATAAAGTGACCATCCCAGATCGGTACCCCATTCCCTTTATTACAGATTTCACCCAACAATTGGCAGGTGCAACCATTTTTACAACGTTGGATCTCATAAGGGCATATCATCAAATCCCGAGGCAGTTCCCGCTTACTGCGATGTACTCATTGCATCGGGTTCAACGGAAGAACATATACAGCACGTGATAACAGTATTTTCAAGATTAAACACAGCCTGGTTAATAATTAACACCAGCAAATGCCATTTCGCAAGGAAAAAATAATTTTTTTAGTCAATTCCGGAGAGAGTCGAAGAAATCAGCAATATTCCGCTACCCAGGACAGAGAACCATTTAAGGCGATTTTTAGGTATATTAAATTTTTATAGAATTTTGATACTAAAAGCGAGCCAAACACAGCCAATTTTGAACGAGTACCTCTGAGGCAGCAAACAGAATAATACACGGGAAGTCATATGGACAGTCGAAGCCGATCGAGCATTTCACGAAACCAAGAGACAAATGAGTGGGGCGGTACTATTGGTGCACCCTGCCGCAGAAGATAAACTATCAATAATGGTGGATGCATCCGATAACGCAATGGGAGCAGTGATATAACAGGGAGAATCAAACAACAGTGACGGATGGAAGCTATTGCAATTTTTTTCGGCGAAGTTGTCCCAGGCGCAGAAGAAATACAGTGAGTATGATAGAGAGCTGTTGGCCATATATCCAGCGGTGAAGAAATTCAGGCATATGATCGAAGGAAGGGTTTTCACGATTTATGCGGACCATAAGCCAGTAACTTTCGTGTTCAGGCAGGATCCAGCTAAAGCGTCCCCACGTCAACTTCGGTATACGACAGACGTAAGGCACGTGTCAGGATCGGAGACTTGGTGGCCGACACACTATCGAGGTTGGAGGCCGTAGAATTACCAGAAGCGGTAAATTTCGAAGAGATAGTCGACGCTCAACGAGAGGACGAAGAACTAAGAGCACTTAGGCCAACAACCACTGATTTATTGTTTACAGAGGTCCTCATAGCACTCAAGCAGGGGAAAACGATCGTATGTTACAGGTCAACAGGTAAGCGGACGTGCGAAATATGGTGCAGTGCTGTATACCATGTCAAAAAGCGAAAATAAACGGGCACGCTAGAAGCCCGCTGGGCGAATATAAATCGATCAGCACACGGTTCACCGAAGTACACCTGGATATGATAGGACCACTACCAACCTCGGAGGGTCAAAGGTATTGTGTGACCATAATAGATCGGTTTACCTGGTGGACGGAAGCAGTTCCTGTGCCGGATGTTCGAGCGGAAACCGTTGCTCGAGCGGTACTTACGCATTGGGTCGCACGTTTTGGAGTCCCAACATCTAGAGTAACCGATCAAGGCTCATAGTTTGAGTTCGAGTTGACCGCGGAGTTCGCCAAGACGTTGGGCTTCGAGCGTAAAAGAACCAAGGTCTTCAACCCAAAAAGCAACGGTTTGCTAGAAAGATGATACAGGACGCTAAAGGCAGCCATTATGTGTCAGGGGCGAGCGGAGTGGACACGGGCATTTCCGATGATCTTGCTTGGTCTACGTACGGCATACCGAGAAGAGCTCAAGTCATCAGCGGCAGAACTAGAGCATAGGGAAAACATCAGAGTACCAAGTCAGTTAATCGAGGAAAAGATAACCAGCCAAGCGCACCAGTCCGAGTTTGCGAAGGAGCTCCGCGCCCACTTTGATAAAGTTCGGCCAGCACCACCATCAAGTCACGCAAACCCAAAAATGTTCGTATCATCGGAGCTGGGTACTTGCACCCACGTTTTCGTCAGAACCGACCTCTGCAGATAAGCACTGAAAAGAAAGTTAATAGCTTTCCTGATCAGTATGAGAGGAAGGCCTAGGTAGTATCATAATATTTCGATAGATCGCTTAAAGCCTTGTTACGTAATGGAGGAGCAGCAAAATTCGCAGTTATTACCAGCAGCCACAGCAAAGCAGCAGGATGCATTGAACGAGGCACAGGCAGGCGAGGCAGAACCATCAACACTAGAACAGGCAGGAACGAGAGTAGGCCAACCACGAATTAGGTTTGATCTTCAAGAGCAACCACCCAAGAACAGCAAGCCGCACCAACAAGCCAGCAATAGGAAGCCGCGTCTCAAAAACACCGTTATAACCACCACCGCACCACCAACAAGAACAGGCAGGCAAACGAGAGTTCCAGCGCCGTTCGCTAATATCGTTCAGAACGAGTTCACTGGGAAGGGGGTGTGTGGTGCGAAGTACACAGATCACCATCAAATAAATAATAAACATTAATTGAAAATAACAACCGTGTTTTACTTATATTTTTTACGCGTTTTATTAATTACTTCCAATGTAGCAAGTAGTCGTGTAATATTATGACAGTTCGCGTCGGTGAGCTAGACAACATAACATTGAGCGACAACAATAGTAAAAGTTTTCAGTATTGTATGGCGCGGCGACACCTATCGTTTAAGTGGCGGATCCCGCGTGTGCTCGGTTCGCGAGTTGTGGAGAATAAAATCAAAGACATATCGGTCGAATCGCATGAGGCGCTGACAAACAAATATTCCGCGAAAAAAAGAAAATAAGGTGAACAAAATACAAACGTAAATCACATACGACCGTTGAATCAGTAAGGTCGATTTCTTGCTAAAAATATTATAACGTACAATAAGAAAATAATTTTTACTAAATAAAATATAATTCAATTAACGTAACTATAATAAGTTTACGTGTTATTTATTAAATATTATGTGTGTACATATGGCGGTAGTGCGGACGGCAACGCACACTTGCCCCGTCCGGCATTATACATTATAGGTGCAAGGATAGATTTAAATCCCCTCACGTACAACTTTAACCATAAACTAACAATCCAATTTTCGTATTTTTCCCTACTTTCGATTGGCCAAGTTCCCTAGTTCTCTCCGCAAGCTGCTTTGAACTTTAACCTTACTCTCCTCCTCTAAACCTCTTACACGCTTCACTTCCCTTTCCCCTCATCACCCCTCCCAACAAGGAACACGAATATTTATAAAACTCTCATGGCCGGTCTCCACTTGTATATTTTTCTGTTGACAAAAAATAAATGACATTCGGCCATGACTGTCTCTATTACAGGCACGATTGTATAGTAGCGCACACACACAATCACACCAAAAAAGTACATCGAAAATAAAAATGCTTCAAAAAAAATGTTAGGAATAGTTTTTTATTATTAAAAATTTAGCATATATGTACATATATATTTTTGAATATAAAAAATTCATACATTCATATAGAATAAATAATTCATTTAAATTAAATAAAAATAATAAATTAATTGTAATTAAATAAAAAATATAAGTTCATTTGTATTTTAAGTTTATCAAAAATATAAATTAATTCACAAAATTATTAAGTTACTAATATTATATTGGGCATATTTAATAATTCGTACGGTGCGGCTATTGAGTGAGAGAAGGAACATTTTTATATCGCACTGCACAATCATCGAACAGACCCAATTTACTTTTCATTTTTATCACAATTTCATTGCCTTATTTTATATTTTCAGTTATTTTTTGGTTTTAATTGATATCACAAGAAACTAAATAATTATTAAGTTTTCTGTTTTTTGTTTTTTGTTTCATTATTTTAGATTTTTCATCATTTGTGGTTTTTGTGTGATTTTTTAATACTAAATTGCACAAAGAATTACAAAACATGTAAAATACCTTCTTATGGGCTAACCAGCGAATCAGTAAGAATTCTTACAGAATTTGACGAAATTATTTCCTTACAGAATATTTGACATATTGGCCACCGAATCCGTAGCAACTGACAAATACAGTATTAAAATTGTAATGTGAATATCAAAATTATTATTTTTAAGAAAAGTATGCTTTGGAAATTTTGATGTATTCTGACATTTCCTTCAGTTTGCGCGTTAATTTTCGCTCTGTTAAGTGACAGCTGAACTGAACGAAAAGTTCTAAAAGATTCGCTGGCCAGTAACATGCAGTTTCTCTTTGTCGAATTTTTACTTAAAGTTGTTACTGACTCGCTGGTTGGGCCATTACTTGAAAATCCGCATTCGCATTCGCGGTTTAAATCTATGAAAACCATATTTTCATCTATACTTTTAAATGTCAAGTGTACAAGTAAATTTTTTTGGTTTATAAAGTTGAAAAAAAAATTTGAATATATTTTAGATTTTAAAATTTCCTGAAACACAGCGTTTACATGAAAGCAAAGAAATTTAACTTCATCCGTGGGAGCTATCAAACCACCACGTTGAATAGAATCAAAATACTCATCAGATATTTCAGATCCTCTAGTTTCAACAATTAAAGCTGCGCAAAGATTGCAGTGAATTCTTCTACAAACAGAGTGAGATATTGCACCACATGCGTATATGTTAGCAGAAATGTCTATTTTGACGTTTTTTAAATAATCGGATTGGAATATATCGTCGAAAATATGGATGTTTTCAAGAGTGTTTATTAGGTATATTCTCATCAGATTCATCGAAGTTATTTAAAGTTTGAAAATTTTCCGCATTATGAACAAAAACGTTATGAATACGAATTTTTTTTTCACATTCCAGCAGCTCTATGAATGTTGGTGAATAATTATTTCCAGCCATGGATCGATATAACCCAAACGTCCTCTCAATTGGGTCACTTTGAAATTTTCCCGCAAGAACGTAATTTACTTCTTCAAAGTGTTTTAAAGAATATTCTGCAATTTCGAGAAACGTTTGGGATGTATGGAGCAAAGCTGAATATCGTTCCATGCAAATGAGAGTATGATAAGTGAAAAAAGTCATTTTTCAGGAAAGGAGTTTGAAGTTTTTTACTTTGGTGTAGCAGCAAAGAAAATGAGAGTATAGTTTGTTGTTTCTAACCATCAGGGAGGATTTCGATTTTTATGAAAAATTGCCATCGTATAAAATCATATTCAGAGAATTCAATTAAACGATTATTTGAGAATATGATATAGTCACTTATCATACTCTCATTTGCATGGGACGAATTATGTATCTTTAGTTAAATGCCCATTATTGTTGTCAAAACTATGCCAATTAACCAACCATTTAATAAACTTTTGCAAAAATTTAACTTTAGGGTCATCGGACGATTGCCGAAATTCTGTACAATATTGTTTTCTCAAACGATTGCCTTTGAATAGTGTTTTTGTATTAAATATATCCCACCAATTTCGAATAATTTGTAAAAATTCAGCAGTTTGAACAGTATCTGGATTGGACATAAGTGCAGCAATAGTACTTTCATGAAAAACATTATCTGCATAAAGTACTTTTTGACGTTCAAAGGAGGTTGGATAAACAGATTTATAATTTAATTTAAATGCTTTTTTAATATGTAAATTTGATTCCAATTGATATAAATCCCTTATATGTTTAAATGAAGCAATTCTATGATCAGTTGTATGGAAATCTGGATAAATAAATGAATTATTTAAATTTTTCAAGTTTAACCAATTGTTTCTGATGTTTTTAAATATGTGAACAGGATCATAGAGGAAGTATATATAATGGTTAGGATAATTTGGATTTGAAAATCTATTAGTATTATCTGTATTAAAGTGTTTAAACATACATTGATTTACTCTATTATTATCAGAAACAATGCAAATAACTTAAATATTTTGTACAAATTTTATTACTTCCATTGCAATATTAAAAATTTCGAAACCAGTAGATAAATTTACCGGAACTAATCTTACAACTTCTTTTAGGTTACCGAAGGCAGATGTAATCATAAAAGTCTGGACTGTTTTTGCTAATTCAGATTTCTTATTTTCTGCAAACCCAGATACGTTTGCTGATTTATAAGTCAATGCACTGTTAATATAAATTTCATCTATAATTAAATTAACTTTTTTTTCCCGAGTCGTTAATTTTTTGGAAATGTGTTTTAAATAATTAGAAGTGTTTAGTTCTTTGTCAGGAGATATATGTAATTTTGATGATAATAAACGTAAATGACTTTCATGGGGTAAAATTAGATAATTTTTCAATAATTTATACGTTGCTGGTGAATGGGAATTAATAACAAATGCAGCAATAATTGTTGAGCTTGAATAGCGTTTTCTTTTTAAATTCATTATATTGATTTGATCAATAACTATATTCAAATAGCTCTTATATTCAAAATTATCAATATTTTCTAAAAGCTCTGACAAATATGAACCGGCTTGCCTTAAATAATATTCGGAAGTAAAAATTGTATTGGCCCCATATTTATATCTGGAGAGTAAGTTTGTAATTTGCGGCCAGGTTGACAGTATTTTATTGTTTGGAAGAATCCATTTTAATTCATAGGATGTCAATATTTTTTTGCTTAAACTTACTGTGACTGTCATATCGGAATCAATTAATATATAGTTTTGAACTGAAAAATTATCGTTGCTAAGATCTAATGTGTAAATATAAATGGAGGAACTTTGATTAAGAACTAACCATCCACTTAAATCTAATTGATTTTCAAAATTGGTTTTAAATTCATCAAAATTTTTGATATTTAGAGATAAAAGGAATTGATTATTTTTTGCTTCAAGATTAATCATTTGATTTTGTCGGCGTTTCTCTGGGTCTGTTCTTTTTGTTTTTTTAATTATTGCTTTAGTTTTATTACTAGATCTTTTGCTTTCAAAAATAGTTGGGACACAATTTTTTTTTAATCGGTACCTTTTTAGTGTGTCCTGAAATAGTTCTTCGTTTAAGAAGTGTTTTACACATACAACCGACGATTTTTTAATTGTCCATGATTTGAAATATCCAGTAATTACCTTTACCCATTCTCCTTTTAAATTTTCGCATTTTGGGAATTGAAAAGTTGAAATGCTTGCATCGGAGGTGCATGCTGGGATTGTACAACGTCGCGGCATCTAAAATGTATGACACAACATTTTGATGAAATACATTTCTTATAATAATAATAAAACAATGAACTAATGGTACTCACTTCATTAAATATAAAAAACAATAACCCAACTACTTTTCGGCAAATTCACAACAAAAATTTAGTAGCGAGAAAGCTAGAATGTATGCAAAAAAAATTTAAATATTTAGGTTTATAGTACACTACACATTATATATCACAAAATTATATTTAATGTATTAAAATGTTTAATTTTAATAAATCACATTCACTGCACTTACATTAAAACTGAATAAACATAAAAGGTTTTTTTTTAAATAAAATTGCGCGTATAATTTGGTTTGTTACATGTTATTCGTCATTCAACCTACTGTCAAAATACGGCATTCGAAAAAAAATAGTACGACACACATACATATGCATACTGTAATCGTGCCTGTTAATAGAGACAGTCATGCATTCGGCCAAAACCAACATTAATGTATTACAAGCCTGACTATCCTAACTGATTTTTCGCTTATACATGAAAGTATTGGTGATCGGATACACTATATAAATTGTAGACAAAACAAAACATACGAAGTTTCCCACCAATACTTCCAAGTATAAGCGATTTAATGTAAGAAGATATCTGTGTACCTCATTACGGAATCAGGCTTGTTTGTAGTACATTTGTGTTGGTTTTGATTCGGCTCATGACATTTTTTTTACAACTACTAACATAAAGAATATAACAAAATTCTCTCTTTGAGAATAAGAAAAAATTTTGAATTTGGTTCCTTTTTCGATTAATATAATTTTTGGAATGATATATTTATATTCCCCAATTTATTATTTATGTTTTAATTTAATAACACAATTTCTATTTTATGTTGTTTTATTTTCACCTAAAATTTATTAAAAGGCTAAAATTTTCCGAAAATACATGAAAATTTCATTTTGGTTATCAAAATATTCAACATAAAATGACAAGGAATTGAGCATAAAAAACAATTTATGCTCAATTGGCACAACGTCATGACAAAATTTTTGAATATTCTAATCTTTTTCTCCCTTGACAAAATTTCAATGCGCATGTTCAAAACCATTTTTGTGTATGTATTTTGCAAAATGTACTAAAAATTGTCACGAGAAAAATAATGGACTAGTTTTTTTTTTGTCAAGAGAAAAATGCACAAGTGGAGACCGGCCATCAATCTACACACTTAAAATTCACCCAATATTTTTCAATAAAAATTATATCACGGAAAATTAATAAAAATTGAAGAAAACAAAAAGAAGAAAAAACTATCCGTTTGACTTGAAAGTCATGGCCAGTCTTATCGTATTTGTAATAAATAAATGTGCACAAAGTTTTGTGCAGAAAAGTAATATTATGTACATATAATTATCTTATACAAACAAGTTTACAAAACCTCAATTAAAAAGTTTTCAAAATTATGATTTGAATTTTCCAAAATGTACAATAAACACGAATTACATTATGCGGCATTTTGAGAAGCGGATATCCTAACATAACCCTTATTGTTGTATTTTTGTGGATTTAACTAAAGCCTTTGATATGGTTAACCACAAGGTATTATTACAAAAATTACTACATGCTGGTTTTCGTGGAGTAACTTAGCAATGGTTTAGCTCATATTTATGTAATAGAACTCAAGTGGTTAAGATTGGTGATGTTTTGAGTGAATGTAAAATTATCAATGATGGTGTTCCACAAGGTTCTGTTTTAGGCCCCATGCTTTTTTTGATCTACTTAAACTCAATTTTTTATTTGAAGCTTTCTGCAAAGTTGATAGCTTTTGCGGATGATCTACTGTTTCTGTATAATGATCGTTTGGAAAGTACGAACATTCAGTCTATGAACTCGGACCTATGTAGTCTTAGAAAATGGTGTCTTGCTCATACCATGTTTCTGAGCACAAAAACTAAGGGTATGTTTTTTAAACTTAATAATGAAATTGTTGTTCAACCAGAAATCATTTACCATGATATAAATTGTGATAACATAACTTGTTGCGCGGGTTGTTTTAATATTGAATTCGTATCAAAATTCAAGTACCTTGGCCTGACTATGGATGCTTCTATGCGTTGGCTGCCTCATATTGATTCGTTGCGTATCTATTTGTATGCTGTAATTCGAAAATTTTATATTTTACGTTCAGCCTGTCCTTTAGCAGTCCTAAGAATTATTTATTTTACGCTAGTTGAATCAAGATTGTCCTATGGTTTAATATGCTGGGGAGGAACTTATAATACTAGAATTTACCCACTTGTTATTGCTCAGAAACATGTTATTCGGATTATGCTCAATTCAACAAGGCTATCGGCTTCGTGGCCTTTATTTGAGTTTTTGGAAATTTTCCCCATTAGACATCTATTTGTGTACAAAGTAATGAAATCATTTTTTTCTATTAAGGACACTCAGTCTCATGTTACAGTCAAGTACAACTTGAGAAATAAGCAGTACATACGGCTAGAAAAATTTACAACAACAAACTACCAAAACTCGTTTCAAATATTGGCTCCAAAAATTTTCAATATCCTACCAGATGATTTAAAAGGCACTCATAAATTCAATATATTTAAGCTAGGACTGAAATCGTTTTTGTTCAAGTCCTCAAGTGTGAATGATTTGTTGCATTTTCAAGTGTAGCATGTAATTATGTACATATATTACATTTATCTTGTAATTTTCTACTTTATTAATGTTAGTTTTGTTTTTTTCCTTTAAATATGTATTAATGTTGTAAATATATTAAATTGTTATCAGTCGACACTGGATTTTAAAAAATCCACAGATTGTATTATAATAAATAAATAATTTTGTCGCAAGATACACTTTTTTCTGAACGGACGAATATTTTTTGGTGCATTTATAATTTTTGTGTTTTAGTAGCCTGAGAAACAAAATTTCTCGGTTAGTGGTTAATAATATTTTATTATTGACTACTAGTTAATATTGAAAAATGAACACTAGATGTAATGCGATTTTAGTAACACTTTTATTATTACACCAAATTTTATATTTTTCATATGTTTTTATGTATGTGAAGTTAGCCCGAAAAGCCTCTTCAGTCCGAAAAAAGGTCTTTTAAAAATGTGTCCCTACTAACACGATGTGAACTCCATCCCGAAATACCATCCCGAAAAAAAACCTTTTCAAAAAAATTATATGTGTCTTCACTAAATTTATCAATAAAAAGCCTTACAGCACGAAAAATATTTTATTATGTATAAGTACAAAGAAAATACCACTCCATCCCTAAAAATATTATTTTTATGTTTACCTGTAACAAAAAAAAAGATATTCGCGTACGTATGTATATATTTACATATTTCATATAAAATTTATTTTATTTTGTAAAAACCAGGGCTGTGGAGTTCGAGAAAAAATGTTCGACTCCGGCTCCGACTCCGGAAATGTATAGATTTATTAACGACTCCGGCTCCTGCTCCGGCTCCAGCTCCGACTCCGGCTCCGGCTCCAACTCCGACTCCGACTCCAGCTCCTACTCCGACACAAAATACATATACATATATCTTGCTATGCTTAAAGCAAATAAGCGTTTCATTTACGTGAAACGTAAAAACATGCTATTTATGTGCTCAAAAACTATTGCTGTTTAGCAAGCAGGCAGTAACTGGACGATAGCGTGTCGGCGTTAATTTGCAAAGGCCGTCGTTTCGATCGCAGGATGTTGTATTTTTTTATGGTGTTTATTCTTTATTTTATTGGTAAATACTTATATTGATAATTTTCTCTTGACATACCTCCTACAACTTCTACAATTTGTTTTCCATGTAATTTGTAGAATTGCTTGCTTACATTTTGGCGCAACAAATACCTAAATAAATGCTAGGTGAGCAATAGTCGATGATAAGATAACTTAGGTAAGACTGCAGGGTTGGAGCTGGGATGACCCAGGTGCACAATTGATAATTTACATTTAGTTTGAACGCGAGAATGACGCCTAACTTCGGCTAATCCAATTCGGAATTCCAACATGAACTGCGCTAATGCATATAGAAGTATAAATAATTGTGCTACGTAGGAGAAAAGGAATATTAATAAAAACAAACAAAAATCCGGAGCCGGAGTCGGTCAATTCCACAAAGCTCCGGCTCCTTTAAAAATACGAAAGTAAACATAAACTCCTCGGCTCCGACTCCACAGCCCTGGTAAAAACTAAAGAAGTGTTTTTATGGCCATTTGATTTGGGCAAAAGACAATTTTTTTTGAAAATTTTACAAGTGATTTATCTACTGTACCGCCGATCACAAGGATTGCCCCCTACTTCGGGAATTGGTACGTGCTTGGTATAACTAGTCTTAACGAAATTACATTAGTCTCATTTCTCAACCAGGTCAAACTAAATATTTATGGACATTTGATTTGGGCAAAAGACAATTTTTTTTGAAAATTTTACAAGTGATTTATCTACTGTACCGCCGATCACAAGGATTGCCCCCTACTTCGGGAATTGGTACGTGCTTGGTATAACTAGTCTTAACGAAATTACATTAGTCTCATTTCTCAACCAGGTCAAACTAAATATTTATGGCCATTTGATTTGGGCAAAAGTCAATTTTTTTGAAAATTTTACAAGTGATTTATCTACTGTACCGCCGATCACAAGGATTGCCCCCTACTTCGGGAATTGGTACGTGCCTGGTATAACTAGTCTTAACGAAATTACATTAGTCTCATTTCTCAACCAGGTCAAACTAAATGGCAATCCTTGTGATCGGCGGTACAGTAGATAAATCACTTGTAAAATTTTCAAAAAATTGTCTTTTGCCCAAATCAAATGGCCATAAATATTTAGTTTGACCTGGTTGAGAAATGAGACTAATGCAATTTCGTTAAAACTAGTTATACCAGGCACGTACCAATTCCCGAAATAGGAGGCAATCCTTGTGATCGGCGGTACAGTAGATAAATCACTTGTAAAATTTTCAAAAAATTTACTTTTGCCCAAATCAAATGACCATAAATATTTAGTTTGACCAGTGCAAGGATTTTGTTCAAAAAATGAGACTTGAGACTTGCAATTTTTATCGGCGTACTAAATGTACGTTAATAATAAAATTAAACCAAATAAACATAATATTTACCGTTTTATATCTAGTACGTACACGAAAATTGCAATTCTCAAGTCTCATTTTTTGAACAAAATCATTGCACTGGTTGAGAAATGAGACTAATGTAATTTCGTTAAGACTAGTTATACCAGGCACGTACCAATTCCCGAAGTAGGGGGCAATCCCTGTGATCGGCGGTACAGTAAATAAATCACTTGTAAAATTTTCAAAAAAATTGACTTTTGCCCAAATCAAATGACCATAAATATTTAGTTTGACCCTCTAATGAGAGTGTATTACTTTGACAAATATTATGATAACAATAACAGTTTAAGGGTTTAGCTAAGTCGATTTAATAAATCGCCTTCTGTCAAGTATGACTAATTCACTAAATAAAGGATTTAATGCTCTTTTAATATTCGAGTAACTCGTTTAACATTTAAAAACGAAATATACACTTATAAAAATGACCGCTTGGGTTTTTATTTTTAAAATTTACAGAAGGGTAAATATTTTATTATAAGAAAATTTGTGGGCGTATAAAATATTTATGTTTGGGAGTAACTTTACCTCTTTACCACTAAATACATACATTAGGAATTTAAAGACATTGCTGTTTAGATTAGTCAGTTTTACCAATTAGCAATAAACAATAAAAATTATATTCCAGTAATTTCTCACAAAATTGACCATAATTTATTTAGATATTGCTGCTTGGTAAAAAATATTTTCGGTTTTTTCATGAGGAGCAAAAATAAGGAGATTTGAACAATCATCAATCCTTAATGCTCATATTATATTGCCAGTGCCCAAATCAAATGGCCATAAATACACTTCTTTAGTTTCTACAAAATAAAATAAATTTTATATGAAATATATCCATACGTACTCGAATATCTTTTTTTTTTTTGTTACAGGTAAACATAAAAATAATATTTTTAGGGATGGAGTGGTATTTTCTTTGTACTTATACATAATAAAATATTTTTCGTGCTGTAAGGCTTTTTATTGATAAATTTAGTGAAGACACATATAATTTTTTTGGAAAGGTTTTTTTTTCTGGATGGTTTTTCGGGCCAAGTTCACATCGGTTATGTTTTTATATAAATATCCCTGGATTTTTGGGCCACCAGCCTATCTGTTATATTTTCGACTATCTCACATATTTCAGGTGGCACGGCGTGCCGATTTATTCATAATTCCT
>OY744481.1:181004491-181338625 GCA_963556165.1 Tipula helvola | reverse complement strand
AAACATAAATTTAATATATAATTACATTTATTGGTTATTGGAATATTTCGACCTTTCGGGTCATCATCAGCCAAAATTACGTTATCTAAAACATAAATTTTAAATCAAAATTACAATTATAAAAATATATAAAAACCATCAAAATAAGCTATTCACTTACATTAAAAACAAAACATAAAATTAAAAAATTGGATAAGACAGGCTACATGAATTAAAAAAGGCTGAATTAAAAAATGAGATTTTTCTGAATTTAAATAAGTGATTTTAATTCATTTTAAAAATGAATTAAAATCTATACTAAAAATGAAATAAAATAAGTTTCTCAAAATGAATTAAAAAAGGCATTTCTTATTTCACTTTTATAATGTTTTAATATGGGCCCATAAAATGAAATAATATAAGCCTTTTTTAATTCATTTTGGAAATGAATTAAGATGTAAATTATAAAATAAAACAAAGTACTAATATCTATTATATTTATGTTATTATCATTATGTATGCGTGTTTTTTTCGGGTAAAATGTCTAACGGAGTTGAATATGGTTTATTCTCTGATGATAATAAAAAGAAGGAAAATGGGAATAACAGTCATATAATATTATAAACGCGAATAACCAAGTACCAGGAAATAAAGTAAATAAATTGTATACTGAAAAGCAGAAGTCGCTTATGTGCATTTTAGTAGTTTTGAGAAAATGAAGGTTAAAGTTTTAAAATCAAATGTAAATACATTGAGAGTATTAAACGTATTACCTCATAACTTTTTTATTTTTTACCCGATTTTCACCAAAATTTGATACAATCTAAATAGTAGACAAATTTAATTATTTATGTGAAATTTAGAAAAACCGCTTAAAGCCACTTAAGCGACTTTTGCTTTTAAGTACAGGTTTACGTTTCATTATTCCTTAATGAAAATAAGCACTGATCATGATCGATTGTAATTCGTTTTTAAAATATGTAAAAATTAAACAAAAAAGTTAACAAATCAGGCCTTCATACCTTCATTAATGAAAACAAGCACTGATCATGAGCGACTCCAATTCGTTTCCAAAATATGTAAAAAATTAAGCAAACAATTAAAAATTAATTAACTTTTAATTAGTTAACAATTTAATTAATTTTTTACATATTTCAAAACCGAATTAAAATCGCTCATGATCAGTGTTTACTTTCATTAATGAAAACATAAAAATCTAATTAAGTTAACTTTTTTATTTAAATTTTTTTTAACGCATTTTTAATTCATTTTATAAAATGAATTAAAAAAGGCCCTTTTCTAATTCAGAAAAATATCTTTTCTCAGACAGCCGTTTTAATTCGTGTAGCCAGAATCTTCTATGATTTCGAATATTTCACAAAAAACAATAGAAAAAAGAAATCCAATGAAACGTAAATATAAAACAATTTTTTACTAGAGACGCATTTAAATTATGTTAGTATTAATTTTGTAACAAGGTGAATTTAGTACATTTTCTTCCAAACACGCATTTCTGATTTTTGTTAAAAAAATAAATTACGATTTATGTTTAAAAAATGAAATAATATATGCCTTTTTTAATTCATTTTGAAAATGAATTAAGATATGTGTTTATAAAATGAAATAACAAAAGCCTTTCTTAATTCATTTTACGTTTTTCTCGTTTTTACGTTTTTCGTCAAATTCGCCTTTTTTAATTCAGAAAATTTGGTAAAAAAAATGAATTAAAAAAGGCGCAGGTGTTTCATACAAAAATCAACATTTTTAATTCATTTTTAAAGACCTTTTTTAATTCAGCTAATTCGGTACCCCGATAAGACATCCAATTACTTATTAAAAATAAAAGACTTTAGTTAAAATAATGAATAAACTACAAACCAAATTTTATGATTTGCAATTCTTGTATAAAACAGCATTTTAAATAAATTGACCAAAAACTGACCTATCGCAAAAACCATATTCATCTTACTACAGAGTACCAGAGTGCGAGAGAGAAAACATAATCAAACTAGATATAGATATATTGTAAAAGTATTGCTATAAAAATATGTATATAAAAAAACACAATGAACTTGAAATAAAGAATGGAGTAGTTTACAAGCTGAAGTCTAATTGCGGCATGGTATACGTGGGTGAAACATCAAAAACCATTCTCACAAGGGTTGGCCAACATAAAAATGATGTTAAGTATACAAAAAAACACAAAAATGACACAAATCAACTGTTTAGATCTGCATTAGCACGTCACTCATCCCAATGTAAGGATAATTTTGACTTTGACAATCCAGTAATTTTGGAATACGAGACCAACAAAACAAAAAGGCTTTTTAAAGAAATAGCCCACATATGTTTGGAACAAGACACAGTAAACTACAAAACGGACTGCAATAAATTACAGGGTAATTACATTGGTATTATCAAAGCTTTGAACAAATGAAATACTCAATTTTTTCACAATTAAATTTTTATTATTCATTTTGATTGTAACTCGGTAATAAATGTTTTGGCATTTATATGGATGTTTTCTTAATGAGACAAATTGTACACTGGCGTTAATGTTTTTGTTTTTCAAGTTCATTGTGTTTTTTTATATATTTTTTTATATATTTTTATAGCAATACATCAGTGTTGTGCCGCGTAGTCTACATCACATAATTAATCAATTGTCTACACATATAGACAATGTATGTCGACAATTCAAAAAATGTCATCGACAATGTAGACAATTCGTCCACAATTCACAGCAATAAAATTTTTTGATAACTTCATATTTAAGTGGAATTAATACAATATGCACATGTAGTTTAAAGTGTGATACTTGTATATTTGATTCATTTGGCACAGTCTTATTATTTTAAATGCCAGGATACTGTGCTTAAAAATTACAAAAATTTGATATTAAGTGTATTGTGTTACTAAAAGTGTTTTAAAAATGTTAAAGATACCTAAATATGTAGTTCTAAATGGTTCCAGTAAGGATGAAGGGGATACATTCTGTGCCACTCCAATTAACTTAACCTGCTGAAGTATTATAGAATATAAAGAATAGAATTCAAAGAATTTTTAGAAATACTAAAATTTGTAGGATTCACCGAATTTATTTAATTTATAGAATTTTTAAAATAACCCAAATTTGAGTTTGTAGAATTTATAGAACTGATTGACTTGAACAATTTATAGAACGCAACTTGAATCTTTAAAATTTAAAGAATTTATAAAATTTATAGAATTTGTGGATATTATATAATTTATAGAATTGATGGAATTTATAAAATCTTTAATATTTTTAGAATTTATAGGTTTTATAAACATATTCAAATTTAGATAATTACAATCTTTGAAGAACTTATAAAATTTATAGAATTCATAGCATTTACAGATTTTTTAAGAACTACAAAATTTTTGAGCTTTGCATAATTAAAAAAACTTACTAAACTTTGAAAGTTTATCCATAGAATTTATAGAATTATTCGTACAAGTTGTTAAATAAATTTAAGCTCATAGGATTTATCGAAATTTTTGAATTTATGAAATTTGTAGAATTCAGGGTTTATAAAATTTAAAGAATTTATACTCGTTTTATATAGAATATATAAAATGTATAGAATTTGCGGTGTTTCTACAATTTATAGAATTGATGTAATTTATAAAGTTCATAAAATTTATTGAATTTATAGAGCTTATAAGCTCGAAATATTAGAATTTATAATATTTATAGACTTTGTAGAATTTAGAGAATTTATAAAATTTATTGGATTTTTAAAATTTATAGAATTTATCGAATTTACGGAATTTATAAGAACTAAAGAATTTATGAGATTTGTAGAGTTTAAAGCACTTAGGCCCGATTGTATGAACGAGAATAAATGATTAATCGCCTGATTTATCGTAGTTTGCATTGTATGAACGACGCCAATAAAGAAAATGAATCGATTATTTTTGTTACCATCTGTTTTATCATCGCTTTTTGGTGACTGAATCGGAGAGCAAACTATATTTTTGTTGTTCTTTTTTTAACGTTTGAAGTTTTAAACTTCATTCATAAAATTTATAGAATTTATTGGATTTATAAAATTTATAAAATATACAGAATTTATAGGATTTATAGAATTTAAGAAACCTATTGGATTTTTAGACTTCATTTGTACAGTTTACTGAATTTATAGGATTGGAATAATTTTAAGAGTTTAAAGAATTTTTAAATTTATAGAATTTATTTAATAACAACAAGTTCTAAAAACATTATAAATTCTATATTTTTTTTTAATTCTAAAAATTATGTAAGTAATAACTGCGATTTTATATCGTTCATAAATATGAGCAATAATTAAAAAAATATCTAATATTTTAAACGAAATAAAAAAAATGTTTGTCTTTTGTAAAATTTTGATTTTCAATTTTTAATCATAGATTATATTTTAATAAAAATTCAATTCTTGAATAGAATCCGGAATCCCGAAATCGAGAACATTCAAATTCGAAAGTTCCGGAATTACTTGTTGGCCAAAAATTGGATGCCCTACATCCAATACGTCCTTTGCCAACAAGTTAATGGTATGGTTATTGTAAGTACCATGCATGCCATAAAACGTGGTTGGCAAGTTTTCCCATTTTGACCATAGTACCTAGTTGCATTATCGGAAATAACCGTATATACTTTAACGTTTATAGCTGCTTGGCAATGTCTTCCGATTCCAGCAAAATTTTGGCTCAACTTGCTTCTGTTTCGCTTTCACATTTTAGGCCCCAAGCTTTGTAAGAAAGATTGCTCGTCAATGGCAAGCTTGCTCGTCAATGATGCAGCATTGATACTACCAGTTTTGTGTTGCTAGAACTGTTTTTCCAACCAGCTATTAATAGCACTGACTCATCAGAAATATCGGCTTTAGCACATGAAATGCATTTTAGATACGCATTGTCTAATAAAGTCGGTGATAGCTTTTCTTCCTGGGAGTTTAGTAGTGTAAGCTGGTCTTAACTTTTTAATGAATGACTTAAAATGTTTCAATTCCACCAATCTTAAGGTCAGATTTCATCCGAATACTAATTTGGCTAATTCCTCATTTAACTCTATCTCTTCTTTTTCACTTAATTTGCCAAACTAATTTGCAACTGAATTTGCTTCATTGATTTTTTTTAAAGTTCTGTTCTGAATTTACGAGGTTATGAAACTGTACCCAGTTCATGTTACAATCTAAACAATTATTCTTAGCGTTTTTTTTCGTATCCCTGAGGAGTTATAGCATATACTCCTAGAATATCTTATTTTTGACCTACTTGCTCTAGGTTATCAATTCTGGTTTATGGTTGATTTAGGAACTTCAAATATAAGCATAGTTTGAAGAAGTTATTAAATCTATATATAGGAAAAACAACAAGAAAAATTTGATTGTCTAGGAATTGTCTACATTGTCTACTCATTGTCTACGTCGAAAACTATTGTCTACTCTATTGTCGACACTTGCATGTAGATAATCTTAAATTACGTATAGATGCATAACACTGCAATACACACAATATATCTACATCTCGTTTGATTATGTTTTCTCTCTCGCACTCTGGTACTCTGTAGTAAGATGAATATGGTTTTTGCGATAGTCAGTTTTTGGTCAATTTATTTAAAATGCTGTTTTATATAAGAATTGCAAATCATAAAATTTGGTTTGTAGTTTATTCATTATTTCAACTAAAGTCTTTTATTTTTAATAAGTAATTATGGATGTCTTATCCAATTTTTTAATTTTATGTTTTGTTTTTAATGTAAGTGAGTAGCTTATTTTGATGGTTTTTATATATTTTTATAATTGTAATTTTGGTTTAAAATTTATGTTTTAGATAACGTAATTTTGGCTGATGATGACCCGAAAGGTCGAAATATTCCAATAACCAATAAATGTAATTATATATTAAATTTATGTTTTAATATGTTGCATTAATTAAATAATAAAATAGTCTATAAAAGAAAGCCGTAATTTATAATTAATTTAATTAAGACTATTAAGTAGAATCATATAAAAAATTTCTATTTCTATTGGTATTTCTAATATTTTTCCTATCTCTACTTCTTGTATTTTTATTTGTATTTCTATTTCTGTTGGTATTTCTATTTGTTTTTCTATTTCTATTTGTATTTTTATTTGTATTTCTAATTCTATTGGTATTTCTATTTGTTTCTCTATTTCTATTTGTATTTCAATTGGTATTCCTATTTGTTTTTCTATTTCTATTTCTATTGGTATTTCTATGTGTATTTGTATTTCTATTTCTATTGATATTTCTATTCGTATTTCTATTTATATTTACATTTCTATTTCTATTGGTATTTCTATTTGCATTTCTATTTCTATTGGTATTTCTATTTGTTTTACTATTTTATTTGTATTTCTGTTTGTTTTTCTATTACTTCGGTCTAAAAAGCCCAAGCACCAAGGTATTGAAATCCTGTCAAAAATGACGAAAAATTTGGTTGGTCTAAAACCACTTTTCTCGACGTTTTGAAAGTCCGTGAGTCCGAAAATGCAACAAAAAAAAAATGTCCGTCCGTCTGTCTGTGTGTCTGTGTGGACCCATGGTATCTCGAGAACGGCTTGTCCGATTTGGATTTTTTTTCGCCAATCTGTTTCTATGGTCAAGGCGGAGATTTGAAAAGCTTTTGGAGACTGTACGTCAAGGGGGTGGGGTACCTGCCATACGAATTGACCCAAAATACCTGCTTTTATAAATATTTACGATTTTTTTATATATCCTGGTTTGTTTATTGAATTGGGCATTGAATTTGGAATTGATTTGATGACTAAGTTAGGGGTCAATTGGCGGGTTGAGTTGAAGTTAAGTTGGAGTTGAGTTGGGGTAAATAACAAATTGTTTATATGATAGAACTTGCGTATTTATCAACCGATTATTATGAAATTTGACGTGTGTGTTGGAAATGGGATTCTAAAATGATTTTTAGATAAAGTTCTGGAATATGGCCAGTTATACGGTTAGAAATATCAGTATAATTTTGTAAACTACTTTCGATATAAAGTTCTAGAATACGATTTTTCGTGTTAAATTGGATGCTTGTACTCATGTTACTGAAGCTTTTGAGCTGTTTGGCTATTGTTGTATAAGTAAATATCTGTTGGTTAAAATAGAAATCAATATGTACTGTGAAAATTGTCACACCAACTTTACGACACATGTGAATGCTATCTCCATTGAAGATACCAAAGACCGAAATGCTGATCACCTCGTGAGGTTGCAGCCCTTTATATTTTCTATTTGTTTTACTATTTCTATTTCTTTTTCTATTTCTATTTGTATTTCTATATGTATTTCTATTTCTATTTGTGTTTCTATTTGTATTTCTATTGGTATTTCTACTTGTATTTCTATTTCTGTTGGTATTTCTATCTGTTTTGCTGTTTCTATTGTTATTTCTATTGGTATGTATTTTTGAATAAACCATCTGTGTTTTGTTTTGGGATAATCTTTCTTATATCGATCAATGTTCATTATAACCGTATAACGAACAATGTTCCTTATATCCGAATATTTTATTAAAGCGAACAGCCGGCTATAGTAAACAAATAATTATGTCCCTTTAGTGTTCGCTATAAGCAAATTCTACTGTAAATTTTAATCATTTCTGGAACTTGTAATTTTTATTGTCGTTCAGATTATTAGTGAGGCTACCGCGTTGGAGCTTGGTTTAATTTGTAAAATGAAGTATCTAATTAATAGTGGTTTCAGTGATAAATACATAACTATATTTTTAGTGGTCTAGGTAGTCCTAGTCGACATTTTTCATTTAAACATTTTATTTGTTTAAAAAAAACAACTAAAAAGTTTAACATTAATATTAAGCCGCTTTAAAGCTCATTGAGCAGATCGGTAAGCATCATATTGTAGTGTAAATTAAATATCGAATTTTTATGTGAAATGTTTCGCATACGTAGAGTAGTTGAAGAACCGCCGAGAGAGTTACCGCAACATCCATTTAATAGTGCGCCCCACATGTGCTATAATTGCAGTTTAGTGCAATTCCACTTTTTTGATGTTCTGTATAAAAATTCGCGCTTGATTTCTTCAGTTCGCGGTTTCGGGAGCTTCACCGTAAACCTATGTGCATTGGTTGTTCCTCTTGTTGTTGTAACGAATGGTGGTATTTTCTCCGATAGTTCTGCAGAACATTTAACATGTAAGCATCTGTAGAAGACGCAGAGTTCTGCAACATCTCTGCGATGCCGTAAGCTGTCTAGTTCTTGAGTAAGTCTGGGATTCCGTTTTATTCTGATAGCGCGACGTTGAACTCTGTCCTATAAGTGGAGGTCGGTTCCAGACGCACCTCCCCAAACTTGACAGCAATACTCTATACATGGTTGGATGAAGGTTTAAATATATTTGGAGAACTTGATGCGATTTAAAAAACCTTCTGCATCGATTCAGGAACCCGAGTTTTTTTTTAAGCTGATTTAGCCAATGTAATAATGTGTTCATTCCATTTGAGTTTGTTACTTATTTGAACACCAAGCAGTCGAATTTAGTCGCAACCCACAAGGATATGGTTTCTTACCACAAATGGGTAGTCATTGCGACTTTTTTTACGTGAAAATGTGCATATTTGTGTCTTTTTTTCGGGCCGGTGAGAAGGGTAATCCCTGAGGGACCCAGCATTTGGGGAGTGCGTCGATGATGATCTTCCATTAAGCACGACGCTGATTTTTCGGTCATTTAGATAGCTTTTAATCCACCTGGTGGTCATCGAGTCCACCCCGTATTCCACAAGTTTACAAATATGATTCTCATGCCATACCTTATCAAAAGCCTTGGATATATCCATGGCGATTGCAGAGGCCTCTCCGTGGTGTTCTAGGGCGAGATTCCATTTATTCGTTGCATACATCAGGAGATCTTCTTCCAGGCACAATATGGATTTAATGGAGGTTCAATTCCATCTGGGATAACTATGCAAATATTGATGCAAATATTGCTTGTTATTTATATGGCAGACCCAGGGTGGCCATTTGATAGATTTTACATCAAGTGCATACTACGGACATTCGAAGAAAATCTTATTTGGTTCCGTTTTTGAACAAAAATCGTCACTGAACTTTATTATAATCTATTGTGTATTGCTTTCTTTATCCACATTTAGGCGTATAATTTGTATTACCACTACACATAAATCCGTATACGTATAAGAAAAATTTGTTATTTTTTTTTGTTAAGTTTTTCACAGGCATTAAATTTTGGTGAATTGAGAATTAATTCCATGGTTTAAAATTTTCCTCATAATTTCTTAAGAAATTTGGGATTTAAAAGGTTTAAAACTAAACCTTAGTAACATTAATTTGAAATATTCACAAACAAGACACATCCACTCCATTCTACACAACCTATTTCGAGCGTAGCAGCTCATTCATATTAATGTGTGAATTCAAGATGTGGACACTATAAATTTATTAAAGAAAACAATTATTTCAGCTAACAGTACTGCGTACTGTGGAGGGAGTTTTTAAAATTTTAGAAATTTAAAAATTATTAATACTTGATTTGTCTGTAAATTCATAATTTAAATCTTACTAAATTGCATTACCTTGATATTTCCTTCATAACTAACTGTTTTGCAAATTAGTATTATTTTGTCTAAAGCCCTTTTTCATACTAATTTTCTTTAATCTCTGAAATTAATTTAATTAAAATAGTTATTTGTAGCATGAAAGATTTCTGCCACAAATAATTATCCATCTATATTCTATTTTTAGTGAATCCCAAAAAGGTTCATCCAATCTAATAACGAAAAAAATATAAATAACTTACAGCTAAAAATACACCGTATATGAAACTTATCATTTTTTGGATATTGCCTTTATGACTCCCTGCCATTCAAAAACTATTTTTATCTTTCTTACATCTTTGAAAATTATTTCGAATGAAATCAAAAAGAGATATCCACTCTCCATACATAATTCATCAAAGCAAATCGTAGTTCCAAATCATTCAACCATGTTATTTGATATACAGAATAATTTTACTGATAACAGCAAAAATACTAATATAAATCGAGAAAAATCTTATACATTTTGTTGGTTGGAAAATTCAATTAGTTTATGTTCCGAGTAACAAACAAAACAATACCAAAAAGGTTTCTACTCATCCCTTAAGTGTATCTGCGCATTTTAATATTACTTATTGTGGAATACTCTATTAAATGTTAACTATAAAATGTATGTTCAATCAATCATTTAAAAATGGTTTCCCAGATTAACACACACACACACATATAGAGCACAGAAAAAACACAGGTTACAAAAATACACGCAACCAAAAAAATCATGGAAAATCACTAAGGAACTCAAAAATCGAAAAATGATCAATTTTATTTTGTTTTTCAATTTCACTTGATTATTCATAGGGGATTTATATACTTCCGCCCCATTAAATATGGGATAAATTTAGAAAAAGAACGGCTGAGTAGCACACATTTGCTATTATTTGTGCGGTTGTTAATAAAATATTAATGAAATGAAAATTAGTATGTATATAGTAAGTCCTGTTCAGGGAGCAGACCAATATTTGGGCTTAAATGTTGCCTTAATTCCATATTTTTTATGTAAATCATAATGTAGGCTGATATTCGTTCGACTTAAGTAAAAAACAAATAAAAGGAAATCAATCTGTCATTTTTATGATTTTTATTATTATTATTATCATTATTATGGGGGTATTGCAACATAACATTGTGATTTATGATCGACTTTATTGAAATGATTTCTACACAACAATAGAATCGATATAAATGTGTTTATAGATAAATAACATATTATTCTATATATGGTAATCTCATTCCGTTGCTGACTTTTTTCATTTTCTTTTATTTTGCTACACAATTTTGTATATGAGTAGCACAGTTGATTTTATTTTCCATATAGGAGATTTTTGTGATTTATTGTCTCAGAAACGATAAAATATGTTACAAATTTGATAAGCGATTGGCGAACAAAATAAAAAAATATTCACAACAAAAAAGTTAAATAATAAATAACAGTAAACAGCAGGGATGTGTACATATTATAATATCGATCAAAAACAATTTAAATTTAATTTTTGATTGCGGAATTAGGTAATTTTATTTTTGGATTGGTGAATTTTTTTATTGATTTAATCGGGATTATGATGTAGGAAGATTATATGGATGAAAACCAGCGGACCAGCGGAGCACCAAACTATTTTTTTTTTTGTTTTTTTTTTTTAATCAAAAAGGTGAATATTGAGCCGTTACTGACTCAAACCATGAATTCTACCAAAAATTTCGAATATTTTAGTAAGAAGTAGACTCTTTTAAATATTAATGGTTAGTAAGGCACTTGATAAATCCAATATAGTATTTTATACTTCAAGATACCGAGACTGTATGTTTGACTAACATGTTGAAATCGTAGAATTAGATGGGTTCCTCCAATAATAAGGCTCAACGATGTAAAAGGGGTTTGATAGTTCAGCCTTTTCAGAAAATTTTCTTTTGGATTTTGTTATACATATCAAATTGATACTAAATATTAACCATTGTTCTTGTTGTACTACACTGGCTGAGGTGGCAACCACAGCCAAATCGGGATGGATTTCTTTGATAGTTTCTGTTTCATGTTACTGAATTTCCCAATATACAATCTAAATTTTTGCCCGACTTGGACAAAATTTAGCAACATATTTGAGAACGCTATTATATGAAAAATAGTGCCAAATTTAAAAATGATTGAACAATTATTGAAAAATTAGTGAATAGCTGGTGTAATTGAATTAAAAATAAGTGAGAATAGGTGAAACATGAATGGAAATGGGTGAGAAATTAATGAACAATGAGTGACAAATTAGTGAGGAAATGATGAATGTTTACGCATGAACTATAATGAATGTTTACAGCCCTGTTAAGTTTATACGCCTGAATGTCATTGTCCAATATATATGAGGGAATCTGGTCTTTTGTAAAGATTTTGTGTAGTTGGTATGACTGAAAAGCTTATTTCAATCGGTTTTCATTTTTTATATTTTGTAGAAATTCATCTTTAGTTTGGTTGTTGGTTTTACCTCTTCAGCTGTAAACATCCAAAATTAAAATATTAAATAAAAATAAATTGAGCATCATCGAGTTACAATAAAATTATATTTTTGTAAAGAATTTTGATTGTATATTAAACTAGATTTTAAATAAATACAGCTGTTTTGAAACCTAAAGTGATTACAAAATAAATTTATCATCGAATATTTGACGTTTTTATTATTGACGTTGGAATGGTGGATTTGTTACTTCGGCAAAATTAATTTTAAGTGAAACCACCTCCATTTTATTTTACGTGGCGAAAATTCAAGTAATAACATTCGCCATAATTGGTCCTTCGAGCCGGATATCGAAACCACGCGCTTTAACCAGCACATAACCTTCAAAGATCATCACAGTCATCGCTACGAATAACGCATCAGGTGATACCGTTATCAACAGTTAAGCGTAATAGTGGTTCGATACTACAAATTTTCATTGGGTTTTGAAATTATCAAACCATTTTGTACGTGTTGCTATTTATCATCAAACAGATAATATAAATTCATCGCTGTTTGTGATTATATTAGTTTACGTCAAACATTTAAACTATTCGTCGGAGTTTCAATCACAAAACACTCAATTACATTCATCGCTGTTTGTGATCATTTTCGTATGGGCGTGTACATAAATATCGCTATACTACCTGCCGATATTATATATTCATACAACAGGTCAACAACATTATAATTAATTCAACAATTAATTGAATTGTAATCACAAAACAAACCATTTAAATGTATCGCTGTTTATTATATCATTTGTATGTGTGCGTGTAAAACAAACAACGCTATATTACTTGTCGGCATTGTGTGGTCATCGAAAATCACCAGGTCATCGCAATGTGTGATTACAAAATCCTAGCCAACACTCAGCCGAATTGTAATCACACAACAAATTAATTCAAATCATGGAAGTTTGCGATCAATTATTTAAAGTTAAAGTGTTCGTCGGAATTGTTCAACAAACAACTTATTTAATTAATCTTCGGGGTGTATGAATAACAAGCAAATCATATAAAACATAAGTATGTACATATCGGATTTGTGACAATAAATAATCATCATTTTGTGAACAAATTAAATTTAAATCATCGCATTTACGCAACAACCAATATATTTAAATTGTTAGTGTAGTGATTCATGTGTCATTTGTCGGTTCGATCATCGAGTGTTACACGTATTGTTGCTGAATGACTCATGTATTGCGGTTTAGAGCGGTTCAATGTTCGTGGTGTTCCACAGATTGTCACAAGGTCATCACATGTATTACTATTGATCCAGTTTAGTGTTGAGTGGTACACATTATCAAAGTGATTTTTAAAGTTTTAAGCTGTTCAATCGTCGTTTGTTGTGACCTACATTGTCACCAATTTATGAGCAGTTCAGTCATCGTGTTTTGTGACCTACATTGTCACCAATTTGTGAGCAGTTCAATCGTCGTTTATTGTGACCTACATTGTCACCAATTTATGAGCAGTTCAGTCATCGTGTTTTGTGACCTACATTGTCACCAATTTGTGAGCAGTTCAGTCGTCGTGCTTTGTGACCTACATTGTCACCAATTTGTAAGCAGTTCAGTCATCGTGCTTTGTGACCTACATTGTCACCAATTTCCAAGGCATGTTTTCTTCGGTGTGACCTGTCTTGTCACCAACTTTCAACGCTATTTAGTCTTCCGTGTGACCTATATTGTCACCAACTTATAGCCATTTATTCTTCGGTGTGACCTACATTGTCACCAACTTATAGCCATTTATTCTTCGGTGTGACCTGCCTTGTCACCAACTTGCATCGCCATTTGATTCTTCGGAGTGACCTTTATTGTCACCAGCTTGCATCACCATTTGATTCGTCGGAATGACCTATATTGTCATCATTTGTGTAGCTGTTCATGCGTCGAGATGACCTACATTGTCATCAATCATCATTGTTCGATTTGTAATTATAATTTAATTTATAATCATTTTCAGATTTTAATTATTATTTAATTCAAAATCATTTTCAGATTTTAATTATTATTTAATTCAAAATCATTTTTCAATTTGAACGATTCTTTAATTTAAATTTATTTACAGATTTTAATTATTATTTAATCAAATCATTTGTCAGATTTTAATTAGTAGTGAATGTCAAAATGTTTTCAATATAAATATGATTGTAACACAAACCAATTTTCAAGTTTTAACTATTAATTCAAGATCGTTTTTAGATCCAAAAATTAGTATTTAATTTCAAACCGAATTTCAAATTTATGAATCATTATTAATTACTTCAATAATCAATTTCAATTGTAATTATTAGTTAATCTTAAAACCAATTTGTGAATTTGAAGTATTATTTAACTTCAAAGTCAATTTTGAACGTTAATTATTATCGAATTGCAAAATCGATGTTCAAATGTTAATTAATATTTGGTTAAAAATCACGGACTTTCTGGAATTTAACAGAGAGGCGTCACAGAGAGCTTGCTAGTGTAGCAAATAAATTAATGAAAATTCCAGCATCATCAGCCTAGTTGGAGCGTTTATTTAGCAATTAGGGACATATACATAGCCTCCGGCGCAATAGACTGCAGTCCACTACTTCGCAAAAGCTCTTACATACGTATTATTCATTAAAACTTAATGATGTACATCAAATATCTGAATTAGAATTATCAGAAGAAGACTAATATACATTTAGGTACCTACTCGTATAAGCGAATGATTTTAAAATTGACTGAATTTAAATCAAATAATGATAAATAAAATAACATTGAATTTCTTAATAACCCCTGCTTTTTATTTTCAAAACTTAATTTTTCAAAGGTTTATTGATTCATTCACAGAATCGTACTGACGTAGTCAATGATGTTGTCAATGATGTTGTCAATGATGTAGTTAATAATGTAGTTTATTAAAAAAGTTGACTACGTAGTTTTTAATAAACTACGCGTAGTTTTTGAGGTAGTTTTTTGGAGTTTTAACTACTTAACAACTCTGACTATAATGAATGTTTGCAGCCCTGTTAAGTTTATACGCCTGAATGTCATTGTCCAATATATATGAGGGAATCGTCTTTTGTAAAGATTTTTTGTAGTTGGTATGACTGAAAAGCTTATTTCAATCGGTTTTCATTTTTTATATTTTGTAAAAAAAAATTCATCTTTAGTTTGGTTGTTGGTTATTACCTCTTCAGCTGTAAACATCCAAAATTAAAAAATTAAATAAAAATAAATTGAGCATCATCGAGTTACAATAAAATTATATTTTTGTAAAGAATTTTGATTGTATATTAAACTAGATTTTAAATAAATACAGCTGTTTTGAAACCTAAAGTGATTACAAAATAAATTTATGATCGAATATTTGACGTTTTTATTATTGACGTTGGAATGGTGGATTTGTTGCTTCGGCAAAATTAATTTTAAGTGAAACCACCTCCATTTTATTTTACGTGGCGAAAATTCAAGTAATAACATTCGCCAATGAAAATGAGGTGAAAAATAAAAGAAAATGGGATTAACACGAACAAACAGTTAGTAAAAATTAGTGAAAATAGGTGAAATAGCGAAAACGAAAATAATACGCTTATTAGAACCCTTAAGGAAAAATTGGAATGAGATACATAAGCTTTTGCTTATACAATTGCTACAACTTCTTATACAACTCTAGTCTTCCAATAAATATTAATTAATAAAGCTTTTCCTGTAGGAAATCCTTTATCAATCATCCTTATTTATTTTGTTAGCACTATTTACGCTGTAGTTATCTGGACTTACAGTTAAACATCTGTAGAAATCGTACTGAACGGATTAAGAAAATGCTTTTATTATTTACCCGTCGAGGGCTTCCGAAAACGAAGTGAACTTTCGAATTTAGTTTGCCTCCTAATGATGATCGTTATAAACTTTTAGCCTTCCTAATCTGAATTTAGGAGGGAGATGATTCATGCAGTAATATTGGTCGGTACATAATTTGTGGTAAGATTGATTGCCCAGTATTGCTTCATTTATATTCATTTTATGTACCTGGATAATTCTTTTACTACGACAACTAATGTTGAGTATTGATTTTCATCGTACAAATTATGGAATTGATGAACATTTTAAATAATATTCAGAACTTTTTGATTTTAATATTTTATAAGATCTTGTTAAGAGTAAATGTTGTAAATGTTCATCCTTATACATCCAAAAATGGGAGCAGCCTTTCAGTTAGAAGTAGACAGTGTGCTCCCATTTTTGGATGTAAGGGTGATAATAACAAAGAACGAATTGGAGATCGAAATCTATCGAAAACTGACGAACAGAGATTCATCACTGTCAACTGGAACGCATAAGAAGGCAGCTTTTCACTCTTTATCCCATAGGATTTTCCCTATATCCACGTTTGAGTTTAATAAAGAAGTCAAGTATATAAAACATGCTGCAGGGATGAATGGCTACAATGAGAATTTCATTAACTTAATTTTGAGTAAACACAACCGCAAGCACCAAATTCAGCCACTTACTACTGTGTTGACATTAGCTGATCCTACGGTTAAAAAACACTCATGTCTTCCGTTTGGTCCGGCAATCACAAACAAATTGGGGAATTTGCTCAGAAACATGACTTTGATCTAGTGAAAAAAAAAATACCAATACAAAGATGTTCCACCACTATCATCCAAATCAGGTATTTACACTATCAGATACACTGAATGTGAAAAACAATATGTTGGGCAAGCAACAAGATCATTTGAAAAGAGACTTCATGAACACTCTCTCGCGGTAAGAAATAGGGATGTACACAAATCTAGTGTTGCAGAACATATGAATAATAATTCCGGACACCAAATTGACTATGCCACTTCAAGAATAATCAAAACAATTAACGACAATTGGTAATTGGATGCCTATGAGTCGTTGTTGATAGATAAATATAAGGATAAATTGATGAACATAGATGCCAGCCAATCATTTCCAATGTATTCCCTGCTGTAAACGCTCTTGGACATCAACACAATCCTTATGGCAGAATGTATGCAAAATAATCAAACACATAAACAAGCATATGTTTAAAATTGTCACCTAATAACTGTAATTTATGGACAAAATGTACTTGTTAATTTTGGGACTATTTACTATGTAAGCCTAGTTTTCAAAAGCCTGGTTTTCAAAAGCCTGGTTTTCAAAAGCCTGGTTTTCAAATGCCTGGTTTTCAAAAACCGATTTATTTTTATTAATTCGGGCCGGCCCGAATTAATAAAAATAAATCGATTTTCAAAAAACAGGATTTTGAAAACCATGATGAAAAATTACTGCAAAGCCATCCTCCACAGAATATTGTGTAGTAGGTAAGTTTGCTTGAGAATTATCCCAGACTGTGCATGCCTGTGGGTGTGTGTGTGTGTGTGTGTGTGTGTGTGTGTGTGTGTGTGTGTGTGTGTGTGTGTGTGTGTGTGTGTGTGTTTTTTTTTTTTAAAGAAGGTGGAAATCCATCATGGACGATGTAGGGGATAACATAGCTATCCACCACAACGGTGTGGGACTCCTACTCACTAAAACCACCTCCTGCATCCTTCCCCCCGGAACAACCGCTAGGTATTACTTCGAAAGGGAAGGAGTCTGTACTAACTGTACGATCACATCTCCCACTCAACTGTAGGGTACGAGTTACCTTGCTTGGCGACGATGGCGTTCCAACCGTCGCAACTCCTTAATCGTTGTTGTTGCAAAATTTGCTACAGCATTCCATGCTTCTGGGGATGCCAGCATCGCTTCTACTATGTTCTCTGGGGTAATATCAAATTGATCGAGGACTCCAGCAAGCACTTCTCTATTTCCCTGGAACCATGGGCATACAAAAAACACGTGTTCAGCGTCTTCTGCGGAATCTCTACAGGATGGACAATACGGTGAATCATCATGCCCAAAACGATTAAGGTATGACCGAAAGCATCCGTGACCTGTTAAGAGCTGTGTTAGATAAAATCCAACCTCGCCATGCTTACGGTTTATCCACGGGCCTAATTCAGGAATTAGACGTCGAGTCCAATGGCCCTTCTCCGAACGGTTCCAACGCTGTTGCCAATCAGAAAGAATATCCCCGCTGTACGTTCTTGTGTTGTTCGCTCGCACCATTGGTCTATTTGGTGTACCTCCATGGCTATTATTGTATGACTTTTGCCGTTCCGCTGCCAGCAGATCAATTGGGCACATTCCTGCAATGACGCAGGCTGCTTCGTCCGACAGAGTTCTAAACGCACTAATCACTCTAAGTGCGCAGCTGCGATATACGGAGTTAGAACTACGACGATAGGATGGCACCTGCAGCGCTTGAGCCCATATAGGGGACGCATAGAGCATTATAGATGTTACGACGCCGGCTAATAATCTTCGTCGTCCTTGACTTGGCCCGCCGACATTCGGCATTATACGAGAGAGGGCCTTGCTAGCTCTGGCTGATTTCTCACTGACGTACTTTATGTATCGAGGGTTGCGAGAGAATCGTATGTGATCCGATTCTAATGGAAATTGTCTCCAGAACCTTTCTGCTGGTTATGAGCACCGCTTCCGTTTTTTGTTCCGCCAGCCGCAACCCAACTGAGTCAAGCCATTGTTGGATTATATCCACCGTGTCACTACAAATGTTTTCCAGCTCTTCCTTGTACTTTGAAACTGCTACGATGGCGATATCATCGGCAAACCCAACTACCGTCGCCTCCTCAGGGACCTGGAGTGTGAACACATCGTCGTACATAATATTCCAAAGCATTGGACCGAGTACAGATCCCTGGGGGACCCCGCATGTAACTGTATACTCCTTGCACCCTTCAATCGTGCGGTACTGCAAAGTGCGGTTTTTAAAATAGTTGGAGATTACCCGCTTGATGTAACAAGGCACATTCCTGATATTAAGGGCGTTCATAATATGTTCCCATTGTGCTGTGTTAAACGCATTTTTAATATCCAGCGTAACAATAGCGCAGTATTTTTTACGGCCTCCTTTCCATCTGCTGCCGCTGATGGCGTCTTCTGCCAGCCTGGTAACGAGCTGAATAGCATCAATAGTTGAGCGCTCTTTGCGGAACCCATATTGGTTATGGGCAAGGTCTCCAGATGATACGATAGCTTCTTCTAATCGATTACCGAGCAGCCTTTCAAGTAATTTCCCCGCTCCATCTAACAGATAGATTGGGCGAAATGATGAAGGATCTTCCGAGTGCCCTTTACCCTTTGGGGTCAGTATCAGCATCTGCTTCTTCCAAATATCTGGGAATGTTCCTTCTCTTAAGCAAGAATTATACACCTCCAGAAATTCTTCAGGTTTTTCTAGAATCGCAGCCTTTAAAGCAACATTTGGTATATAGTCCGGTCCTGGCGCTTTCTTGTTGGGAATTCTCCTATAGGCGGAGATTAGTTCCTCAATCGTGAATAACGGAACTTCGTCCACTTCAATGGCACTCGAGTGAATAGTCACTGGTTTGCGGGGAAACAAAGAGGATACTATATTATCCATTACAATGGGACATGTTGGTGCTAAACCTCTTGCAAGTTTAAGCTTGGACATTACCATCTTGTAGGGCCTACCCCATGGGTCATCCTCAACCTCATCACAGAGGGATTTCCTGCATTGCCGCTTGCTTTGTTTGATGGCCACCTTAAGCGCACCCCGTGCTTCCCTGTATATTTGTTGTAGGCTGGGAGAGGAACTGGTGTTTCTACCCCGCTGCGAAATGCGCCTAGCACGATTGCACTTTCGCCGGAGCAATGCAATTTCCTCGTTCCACCAGTAGGCCGGTGGTCATCTCGGGTTTAACCTTCTTTAAGGCATTGTAGCGTTACATGCACTGGTAATGCTGAATATTAACTGGGATGCCTTGGTGTTAGCGGTGCCCGTAAGGTTAGATTCACGGAGCATAAACCTAAAGATGTCCTCATCGAAAGCATTTGTCTTCCATCCCACAATTTGTATACTATTACTTGGGCGTATTCCATGGAGCTCACACAGGATGGCCTGGTGGTCACTGTGCGTGTAAAAGTCGCAAACCTCCCAAGTTATTCCTCTCCTTCAAAGAGATTCGCTAACAAACGTTAGGTCTATAATAGAACCAGCATTACCCCTGCTGAATGTATATGCGGAGCCGGTGTTGCACAGGACAACATTCAGAACTGAAAAAGCCTCCAGGAGGGCTTGGCCTCTTCTATTTGTTTGAGCGCTACCCCACTCCGTGGCCCACGCGTTGAAGTCTCCCGAAATAACTGCGGGACTATGATCTCTTACATCCAGAACCAAGCAATCTAAGAAGTGGATGAATTGCTCGATTGGCTCATTTGGAGGGGCATAACAACTGAAGATATGTATTCCATTAATTTTTGCTCGAACATATCCGCGGATACTCTGCTGGCTTTCTTGAATAACCAAGCCAGAGCATGCCCAGATTGCTGCCCAGATTGCCTTGCCACTATGATCGCTCACCCATGCAGCATCATCCAAATTTTTGTACTGTTCACATAATAATGCCACGCCTGGCTTCAATTCATGTATAGTCTGCCATAGGATGTCCTGGGCAGCCTCACAGTGATTTAAGTTTAGCTGAAGTAGCTTCACCTTCTATGATTGTTTCCTATCACCAACCGCCGTGCTGGGCAATCACCCCTACCGGTGATGTGAGTTGGTACCCCATTTCCTGTACGGCAGAATGCACACTGCGGCTCATTTTTACAATCTTTTGCCTTGTGGCCGGCTCTGCAACATCTAAAGCAAAGGTTTAATAGGTCGACTTCGCTCTTGCATGTGGCCGCTCTGTGACCTGGCCTCCAGCATTTAAAGCATCTCACTGGGCTAACTATTTCACGTATACGGCACCTAACCCAGCCTATACGGATTCTGCCAACATCAGTCATCTTACGATCAGTCACTATATTCTCATCGAGGATTTTCCCGTCATCGAAGTCCCTAGCTATTGCGTTAAAGACGTCTCCCTTCGTTGTTACCTCGTCAATATCCCATATCTCTAGCGTAATCTCATCGGGATCGGCAAGAGTCGCAACCTCCAGTTTACCGTCAAGGTACGTCTCAATTTTACCACGCATCGTGTCAAGGTTGGCACTACCGCACGCCGACTTCTGCATTCTCAGCAATAGATAGCCCTTCTCGGTTTTATGGACACGGGCCACACTATTTCCGACACTCTCCAAGGCAGGATCTATTTTTATGCCTTTCAAAACCTCCGCGAACGAAGCTGGACTAGTGGTTTTGATCATCAGTGCGGCGGGTCTCGAAGGTCTTCCGTGGCGCTTCCTTGGCTTTCTCCCTACCACCTGCCACTCATTTGATACTTGAATCCCACGAATCTCCTCAGACCTTTTGTCTGAGCCCAGTGCAGTAGATGCACCCACGCTTCGGCTCTCTTGGTCATCCACGGGCTTTGCAAACTGCATTTTCTTTATCTTCTTTCCCGTTCTCTGAGGGCTATCAGCTTCCGAAGAGGTGAAAGACAACTTAATTGCCTCTTACTGGCTGGAGTACCCTGGTTCAATTCTCCAGCCGTTACGTCTTTGTCAGCGTACTCCGTTTGCACAGCGACATCAGCACCGTCCCTTGTTCTGAGCGTTGCTTGCCGGGATGCAGATTTTAAGAGACCAACGATCCTCCTTATTTCGTGGTGGACGTTGTTTTTCCCCTTTATAAACTCTGCCAGTTCATCGATGTGCCTGCTCATGCGCTCCATTAGGTCAACCTTCCTTGCTATCTGAGGAGCATCCGAATCACTAATATCCGATGCTGAACCAGTCCTTGTGTGCCCGTGAGTTATTGAACCAGACTTAGGCGAATGGGATAGGTTACTCCTCTGCTCGAACGGATTAATGCTCACCCCTGGGGTAGTAGTAAAACTTGTAGTTCTATCTGCAACAACAGCCAAGTTCCCAACTGCTGAAGCATTGCGGTCGCTGGATCTCGACGGTGTTGAGCCCGCTTGCTCACTCAACAATTCCGCCGGTACTGGGTTTCCGACTCCCTGCACCGTAACAATTTTACCCCCTTCGTTAAACATGATGGTTTTTTAGTTAGGGTGTCCTTCCCCTAGCATTTTATACCTACTGCCAGGTAAAAAGATTCAGCCGCCTCTAACATGAGGAGCAGACGCTGTTTGAAGCCGCACCTCCTGGTGAACAGACGCTTCTTGCAAGTTTTGGTCCACGAGTGGTATTTTATTTCCCACTTACCCGCCGATGTACCAGTGAGGGCATTCCCCTATCCGCCACCTGGGGACGCGCCCGATAGAAGACTTGCAACTCCCACGTGTGTGTGTGTGTGTGTGTGTGTGTGTGTGTGTGTGTGTGTGTGTGTGTGTGTGTGTGTGTGTGTGTGTGTGTGTGTGTGTGTGTGTGTGTGTGTGTGTGTGTGTGTATGTGGGTGTGTGTTTGTGTGGGTGTGTGTTTGTGTGGGTGTGTGCCTACGTGTGTGTAATTTTATGAACAGGATCGTTTGTACAGGAATGTACAACGGGGAAGAAGAAAATACAACAATAACGCAATTTTACTTAAATCCCATTTCAGGGAAGCACGTAATGCTATTCCGGGGAATAACCGAAATTTCCATATAATGGAAAAAATCCTTATGTTTTTTCTATTTTAAAACATTTTCGGGGAATCACAGAGTTTGATTTGAGGGGATTTACCGAATGTGCAACGAGGAAGAAAACTATAAAAATTACGTTGAAAACACACATATCGTTTTACATTTTTACTTTAAACCGATTTCAGGGAAACACAATGCGGGCAATAACCGAATTTTATATTATGTTTATTTTATTTGTACTTCTCGTATGAAATTCTAGTTACTTAAGTGATTATATCATAAACCATTTTACAAGTATTTTCTTAAACCTGGGATTTACAATTTTTAACTAAAGTGTGATAAACAAGTGATAAAGTGTGTTTAAATAAATTTAAAATGAAAATTATTTCGACGAATAAGGGGAACCCAAATTAATTTTGCATGGTTATGCGTACCATTTGGAGAGAAGAAAAGAAACGCATCAGTGGGCGTGTGCCGAGAGAAAGACTCTTTTGTGCAAAGGAAGAGTGGTGACGAAAGAGGTTGAAGGGAAGCATGTCATTAAAAAAGGACTTTCAAGCCATAGCCATGCCATGACCCATCGGCATATGATAAATCGATTTCCGAAGTCAACACAAATTTGAAAAAGGCAGAGGAAAATTCAGTTCTACGGCCGTCACAGCCAACAAACCAGGCGAAACAACAGAAAATAACGCGTATAAGACGTACCGGTATAAAGGAACCGGATAGTATTAAAAATATAAACATTCGTTTATGCGTCAATTGTTCACTATACACGGACAAATTGGCACAAAGACTGTGCCTTTGGTGTTCGGAATAATGAACAGTAAAAGTGAAGCGGCATACTTCGAATTCTTCTACGAAGTATGCAGAAGGGCATGCAATTAAAAAATTAAATTAAATTCAAAATTAGTGATATCGGATTTCGAAAAGGCGAGTGTAGAGCTTTAAACCATTTTTTTCCCTGAAACTAATTTTAAATGTTGCTTGTTTCACTTAGGGCAGATAATTTGGAGACAGGTACAGAAACAAGACTGTGTTGTGAAGTACGGCAAAAACGAAAATTTTAGCCTGCAGATGAGAATGTTGAAAAGTTTAGCTTTTTAACAAGCGGAAGACATATTAGGATATTACGGGGAACTAAAAATAAAATTCGACCCTGATGCTCGACGTATCGGCAAATGGTTCGAGATAAATTATTTAACAGGAAATCCTCCAAAAACATTAAATATAGCATCAAGACCGCAGTACTCACCTAATTTCTGGCCAATTTGGGATAACCCGAACACGTTGCGAGCGATTAGCAAGATAAAATTTAAACCAAGATAACATAAACCCTCTATAAACCAGCAAGCTCAAGTTTATTTAGAAGCAATTTATGATTGACCATATCAAATGCTTCTGTAATAACCACAAATAAAGCGGCAACTGAGCGGTTTTCATTAAGGCCATCATGAAGAGTGTTAAAAAATCTTAATAAAGCATCTTCAGTACCCAAACCAGAACGGAAACCAAATTGCGCGTTATTAAAAAAATGTTTACTCTCCAAAAAATAAATAATGCGAAATTTAATAGCTTTTTCGAATACCTTAGAGATAACAGGCAATAAAGAAATAGGCCTATAATTAGCAACATTCGACCAATTGTCTTTTTTATGTAAAGGAATAATAATTTCCGACTTAAGAGAGTCTGGAAATAGACCACGAGTAATACTTTTGCTAAAAAGAATACTTAAAATATCGACAATATTGAATTTAATATGTTTCAGTAGTGTGTTATTCAAACCAAATTCATCGACAGAGCGCTTGGTAGGAAGTGAATTGATAATAAATAATAATTCTCGTGAAGAAAAAGGACGAAAAAAAACTAGAGTCCAATGATCTTTCTTGAGCTAACAAACCTAAATTCCCAGATGATAAATGCGAGCCGTATGTGTATATGTAGATTTAAGATTCTTTTTTCTTTTTATTTAAATAATTTTGAGTTTGATTTTTTGCCGTCGGAGATGAAACGTAAATTTACATACATATCAATACATATTTTTATTGTAGGAAGACTCTTAGTTTTAGGTATTTTTGTAATTTCAGTCGGAGTAGGTGGCCAGATGACGTTCACTTGGTTTTATAGGACTTCTATAATATTTTATAACAATTTATAAAAGGTTGATGCCCTAAAGGTTGATAATTTTGTTCTTCTATTAATAGTTTAATATTTTTCAGCAATCGAAGAAAAATTAATAAACATTTTGAGGACTTAGAATATTTTAAAGGAAATGGAATATTTTAAAAAATACTTCATTAGTTCAGAGTAAACCATTTTATAAATTATAATTATTTATTTTACAATGAAGCTTATTTAATTTTTAATTCCAGAATATTTTTTTCAAATTATGAGCCTCCGAGGCTCCAAAACTCATAAGCACAAGCATTTCTGGGCGATTTCACTAAGGAGATACAGGAGGATTCACATGACGAAATTGTGCTATTCCTAGAGCTGCCATATTACAATGACGAAGATAGCAATATGTTTAAAGCAGTGGATTCGAGCGACATCGTCGTTGCTCCTGTCTTTGAATTTTCAACTGCTGATCAACGACATTGCCGACCGAGTCTATTGCTGATTCATTGAAAAATTATACAGGAATTCCAAATCAATTAGAATCATTGCCTGGTCCATCAAGCAGCAATGTAGGGCCAATTAGGGGAACAGAAAAAAAACGAGCCAACATCGACACACAGGTGCACTCCTGGTGACATACGTGGAATTGTCGACGATATTGGGAAGCAACAGAAAGCTGCATGGGAGATGTTTTGCGCGAAGTGTGCACCTCCGTCTATAGTTCCACCACCTTAACCTGACTATATTAGCCAATATATGGTATATTTGGAAAGTTTGTTGCGATGTTAACCGGACACCGAAATAAGAAATAAAATTAAAATATTTAATGCTGTAATGAACTCGACATAATTTTACAACTGTATATATGAATTAAATAAATTCTTGGTAAATTTTACATAAATTTTTCTGTTTTTAATTTTAATTAATGGATTTTCCTGAAAAGGACAGTTTTTAATTACAAATGAATGTAATTATTGAAATGAAATATGTACCTCACTCTATAAACATTTCTTGACATGATAGTGGATTGACATTAATAAAATAATTTGTCAATTCTTTTCTTATTTCGTAAGCGAATCGTGTTGAATCATTACCACCCAGTTTTCGAATTGATTGCATTTCGAACTCAGAACGCCATTGTCCCTCAACAGTTCTTCCATTGATAGCGTCTTGATCTACCAGTTCGCGATCAATATCCCTGGTGGTTTCGCCAATCATACAATTATGAAGACAGATTATCGGTTGAATTATTTTTAAAACGGTTGGACGGCTTGTATTGATAGGTCGTCTGAAAATTCTAAACTTTGAACCTACAATTCCAAACGCATTTTCAATTGTACGCCGACATCTTTTCATACCGATAATTAAAAACCTTCTTGTCAAGTGGCAACCTACCTGTATTACGTCCTGAATAGGGACGCATTAAATTTGGAATGAAAGGAAACGCTTCATCACCGACAAATGTGAAAGGCAAAAACTTCTCCATACGTGGTAGATTCGTGTCTGCGCGAAAATTCATACTGGCCGATCTGTTGAGAATTTCAGATCTAAAAATGGAATTTCGGAAAGGAGGAATCTTCACTATTTCGGCCAGCACTACCAATAACCACCATAGTAAAATGGTAACGGACATCACACATAGCCATTAACACAACTAAATGTAGATTTTGTAATTGAACTGGCTTGATCCCGAATTACCAAATGCCTTAAGTGAAAATAATTCAATTTGGATACAATAATTTTATATTTATACAATTAAGAATACCTGGATATTTACGTGTTTCCCGTCTATAGCTCCTAAGCAATTTGGAAAATTCCATATTGCTTCAAAATCTGAGCTAATTGTTCGCCACTCTGCTTCTGTTTTGGGGGCCAATAACAAAGGTAAAAGACGCATATAACAGTGCATGTCTCACTTATTACTTTAGATGTAGCGGATTTCCCGATGCGATATCCATATTTACCAATGGACACCATGAAATCCCCACTAGCTCTGTAAAGTATCTGGGAATAAAGAAATGCATAAATAGGGTGAGTATAAAATTATGAAATAATAAATTTACCTCAAAGTTAATCGGTAATGACTTCCGTGTTGCGTCCCGTTGCATGTGCGGCCCAATTATATTCAGCCATTTGTCAAATTCGAATGGATACATCCGATGGAAATTTCGGAACATCTCATCTTTCAAACTCATTTCTCGCACAAGATTGTGGAAAAGCCTTGACGTTTTCTCCTTAATCCCAAAGGATGTACCCAATACCGCCTTGCAGGTCTTTCGACACAATCATCTGTTAAATCAGATAACAGTTACAACAAAAATATATGCTGCGAACATATTATAATGTCGTATTGCAATATATCAACAATACCAAGATCGTCGATAATTCAATAAATAAAGTCCCTAATTTTCAATAAAATTGACATAAAAACGTAATTTTAATTCTGTTAATTTACTTAAAAGTGTTTTTGGTGTCATAAAAGCAACATAACACAACTGCAGTTCAACATAACACAACTGCATATATCTAAACTGTGATCTATTGGATGGACCAACGAATTCATTTAAAAACTCATTTGGAGTAAAATTATCACAACATGCTTTCGTAGATTTAGAAATACCTAACTCGTTCACGGACTTCCAGAATTGCTTAGTTGACTGTGCTGGACTAAGTTTTTTTGTTAAAATACCTTGATTTACTCTCTCTGATCAACTTAGTAGCATCATTCCTAAACAAAAGGTCATTCTATCCCTAGTATTCCAGTTTCTTTTCCATACATGGTAGGCATATTAACGCAAACATATTTTATCTTTCTTTCCTAAAAAATATAGAACAATCCATTTAATAAGTTACTTGGTGGAAGTAGATTCCCATTTCGTCCCAATTTTTAAAAAGGCAAAATACTGATGTCTCAAACTATAGGCCTATATCAATAATAAATTCTTGTTTCAAATTTTTCGAGAAGATTATACATAGGAAATTATTTGCCTATAATGATACCTAGAAATCAGCATAGGCTCTTCAATGGACGTTTTACTCTGAATAATTTGCTCTGTTTCACTGAGTATTTAGAATAGTTTAAGGAAAATGCACCTAATTTGAAAGAATTTCGAGGTTTATTAATTTTAAAGGCCTTCAGTTGCAAACATAACAAAAAAAGGCTTTTTAAAAATTTATTCAACTCCAGTCAACTTCGATGGCAGAGGCTTCAAGCTCCATCAGATGATGGAGAGTTCTTTTTTATGTTATGTCGGCATAACAATGATATCTAAAAATTTTCCAGTCAAACAGACGCTTTAAATGAAAAAATGTGGGTGCTTACAACCGGTTACATTTAAGTGCCCACAACCGGAAATCACGACCAGTCGCGGAATAACCAAAAAAAATGTGATGTGTCATGATTTTGATATAAATCGATGTGTCATCCCAAATCACAACGAAACTACTGTAGAAATATCGATAACACTCACCTGTTTGTGATTATTCACATTAATTTATCGCACTTTTAAAAATTGGAAAATTACAATTGCGTTGATTTTTACAGATTTTTTTTTTTTAATGTGATTGCAGCAATGAACAAGCTCATCCATTTACTTCGATATTACCTAGAAAACTGCGTACTACCAAAATACAAGTACGACAATAGTCATATCAGCCATATTTGCATTCTGTTAAAAGTTATGCAGGGGTGCCCACAACCGGAGACTCTCTCCTATATGTATGTATACAGATTTTTCCAAAGCATTCGATAAAGTCAATCATTCTATCCATGATCAACAGTTTTGGGATCAATGGTATAAATCGTAAAACTTCACTTAAATTACCACCATTTTTCACAGTTCACTCATTTTCAGCCACATTTCACTCATTTTCATCTATTGTTCACTCATTTTTCCACCAGACTTCACCCGTTGCCTAATCATTTTCAATCATCTTTCACTCATGTTTAACACATTTTTCAGTCTCCCACTTTTCGATCATTTTCATCCATTTTTAAAGTCCTTTAATCCTAGGGTATTATTACTGTATGTTATGTACACGCACGACGTCATTGAGATGTCTGCTTTGCGGTTAGATCCAGTTAAGCAATTCTCTATTTGGTTGCATTTTTTTCTGTTTTATTGCTAAGCAGTTTCTAGGAGCATTCTTTCAAAATGAGCATAATAGGGAGCATTTCACATTATGCCTTTTAATTTTAATGCAGACACCAATTCATGATGTAGTGGAATCTTATTGTCGACAAATATTTAGTCTTTTGGAATTAGCTAGCAGCTAACAGGTCCAATTGTGTGTTTAGTTACTAAGGAATGTGACTTAATTATTCCAGCATAAAAATAGCTAACCTAGCAATTGTAATAAGTTCACAGTTGTGGCATTATAATTAAGTCAGAATTAGTAGAACACATATTTTGACTTTTAAAATTCCAAGTAAGGTTTTTATTCCAGATTTTTTTATATAGATAAAGGGATTTATAATTCATAAGTCAATATTTGGTTGGGAAACCTTTTTGCTTCAAGACTACACTTCATTTCCTGCCTATAATATTTGTAAGAGGGGTATTTTGGGCTGGCTTTGTATTCTTACAAACCTCTTGAATTTGAAAACGCATAAAATAAATTTCGTTTATAAATTTTTAATTTTATTATAATTTCTTCCTCGTTCAGGTTGTTTCTTCGCTTCGACACTCAAGAGTATCTGTGCTTGTCATTTGCGCTAGTGACACTTCTCATTTAACATTACCCCTTAGATTCTCGGTTCGTTTTTGCCATTCTTAATACGCTGTCCATACTTTTAGGCTATATATTTGGGTTTCTAAAAATGTCACCGTAAGTTCTGATTGACTATTTCGATATATTTAAGAACATCCATAATTCCATTGATTTTCCATTGATTGAGCATCCCCAAACCATTACTGATGCACTATGATTTGTTGTTTCCTTTCGGCATAACGTGGGTTAAGCTCCTAATTTGGGGTCGTCTTACGTATTCTCCCATTACCTCCAGCAATGTTGGATTTACTCTTACGGCGGGGAAACCCTCATGGGCGCTGTGTCGGACTCTTACCGACTAAAAACCGCTCCCCCTCTCTTCACAACGATTGGGATCGCAATTTTTGCCTTACTTCAGCCGCTGGATGTCCATTGTCAATTTGTTCTACTCAGCTCGAATTACTCGATATGCGATCTCTAGTCTTCTGATTAGTATAACCCTGATCATCTAACAAATGTAATTCCAGGCCTCCTCTTCAGTTAACATCTTTGGAATTATATTTCTTACAGTTAGTTGTCCTACCCGATCAACACATGCTTGCCGCTCCCGTTCCCATTTTGTACAGTGTCTTATGGTGTGCTCTGCTGTGTCCTCTTCTCCGCAATAACCACAGTTAGATGACTCCATAATGTGCATCCTACAGAAGTAGCTGTTGAAATAGCCATGACCCGATAAAAACTGTGTCAGATGAAAGTTGGTATCCCCATGCTTTCGCTCCACCCACTTCTTGATGCTAGGGATGAGCTACCTTGTCCAAGCCTCAGTGTCTGCATTGTCCCATCTTGCCTGCCATTGCTTCATCAGCTCCTCCTTGGCCTCTACCTTAGGAATCCCTCTCAGCACCACCACTCTATGTTTCGCCACAGGTGGCATGTTGGCTATGAGAACAGCCTCCTTGGATACCGTCCTATAAGCACTGCATACACGTAGGTCGATGGTACGTTATACGCGCTCCAGTTGTCCACAAGTCCTGGCTACGTCTAAAGCTCGAATCTAGATAAGTGATCCATACAATATTATGGATGTAACCACCGATGCGAGCAGCCTAATCTTTCCTGCACTTGGTTCCCCTGTGTTGGTCATCAGTCGGACAAGGTCTATTATTGTCCTAGTCGCCTTTATCGCTATTTGCCTTAGCCTAATGTGCTCTTGAAACTATCGTCGATAACCCAGCCATACATCCAGGTACATAATTCGCGTCGTGGGTATAATTATAATTCCGTCGAAATTCTATCTTCTATACCTGCCGTTACCATTGCTTCAGTTTTTCTCGGAGCCAACTGCAGCCGATGGTTATGTAGCTATCTGGAGATCACTTCCGCTGAAGCTTCTTCACACTCCACTAGCTGTTTTTCGTATTTTGCCAAGACGATCAAAGCCAGATCGTCAGCGTAGCCTACCAGATTAGCACTCTCGGGTAGAGGAATTTGCAGTACACCGCTAGTGGTCCTCATCTGCTTGACTGTGCCTTCTACCCGCATGATGATTCGCCGCTCACTCAGAATGCTTTGTAACATCTTCCTAATATATGGACTCACCCGCAGATCGTTTAGCTTTTCCCGGATTAATTCCCAAGTGGGATCCACCAGTACACAGATTTTCTCCTATTCCGGCCTCTAGGTTTCAACCCCTCCTCCCATGCACCTTTAACAGCTGTAACTAGCTGCTTTGGTGTAGCAATATTAGGAGGGTCAAGGCGACGTGATATCGCACTGCGTAGGCGTTTCCGCCCTGCTTCCCCTATGCTCCAGTTCCTACTGAAAGCAGTGATCTGTCCTGTTTGCCTAGTTGACCCATCTGTGTTAACCTCAAATATACTTAATATAGCGATAATCGCAGAGGCTTTCTTCATCCAGTACTTTCCAGCTCCAAAGACAAGGTACTTGGAATTTGTAATTTTCCGAATGTTTTTAATTGAACATCAAGTAATTATCTTTATTTGTGAAACTCTCAAATTTATTTTAAAAAGTAAAATTTTTATATTTCAAGATTCTATTTGCCCTCCTTCCACATTCCACTTACAACGGATTTAATAATACTACTAAAGCCGAAAGAATAATGCAACATACAGGCGACCCTTTCACAAACTATCAACATTTTTCCATAACGCGATACTTCATAATGCGATTTCTCTTAAAATTAGAGAATTATTTAATTACAATTTTTGCTCGTAGTCTGTTTAACCCACTTGACCTAATTTTGAAAATCTGACGACCCAGTTTTGGATCACGACCCATAGTTTAAGAATATCTGAACTAGAGTACTTTGAACACATTGAATTCAACCATAAAGTTTTATTATTGAATATTTTATAATGAGATGGGTATGTCGCATAAAAGCCAAAAAAAAAAAATCTTTTACCAACTTATAGTGAATGATGGAAAATTTATTGAATTTTATATTTTTCTGAAAAGTTTGTTTTTTTTAAGCTTAATTGCACTTTTTGGAAACAAAAATATATGCAAAAAAAAACACAAACTGTGCAAGGGGTTACGATTCATTTATGATGCAATATGGTGCTGCATTATAAAAATAAAATTGAAAATCAATTATTTTACTACTATAATACAATATATAATTTACAACAGCAGCGAGATGAGTTCATTGTTCGGTACTTTTGTGTGCAATAAACAAAGCATACAACTATCACATCTAGTTAGTTGTACGTGAATACTAAAAAAAAACACGACAGGTAGACAGACTGATTTGAATTTCGTTTTTCTAATTATTCAAAATGTTTTCGGTTCTTTTTTTCTCTTTTGCAAAACGAATACAGGAAAAGATAAAGAAGCACAATTTATCTCTCTAGTAGACTGACACACATAAAATGCAAAAAGTGGAACGAACACAACAGTTATTCATCTTTCCCTTGTCTCAGAGCACCTGTCACTAAAAGTCTTAAGATATTTCCACATTTTGTGCTACAAAAGGAAAAACAACGTCACAGAGTCTTTCATGTAATATTTATTTAATGTTAAACAAAAAAAAAAGCTGTGTTATGACAATTTTTTTTTTGTCTATTTTCACAAATCATTTTCCTTTAAGATGATAAATTTTATGTTAAATTATTATTTTATTGGAAATGAAATTTTTAATTTCCTTTTTACTTTCTTTTGTGCGTTGTTTTTATACAAGTAAGATAGTAAAAAGAAATCTACGTTGAATAAATGAAAATCCGGAACAACTTTCACAGTTGGTTTTTATTTTATTTTTTCCAGACCAAAAATAATTTAAAGATGTAGGAAAATTTATTTCCTAATGAATAATAAATAAAAAAAAAGCTATTAGCAAATAACAAATCAATCGGGAACGAGAGAAACAGGAATGAGGCAGAACACTTATTTAGCTTGATGATATTGACGTTTTGAGATGTGAATAAAATAATTTTGTATCACGAAAAGAAAATGGAAAAATCATTCAATTTTAATTTATATTTAGTTTTTTCTAGTTATTCTTTCGATATGAATTATTCAAGAAATATTTATAAATACTAAGAGATTATTATGTATTTATGAAATAAAATGGTTCAGGTATGATAAATGATTTATACAAGAATTTAGTGGAGATGATATCTGTGTTAAACACGGGTATTGGTAGCAGGATATACAGGAAATAATTAATTAGGCTAGAATAATAAATTTGTATTGTATACACAGTGTATACAAATATTAATTTATTAATTTATTTATTTTCGAAAGATAACTCATTTATGTTTCCATACTGGTTAAAACGATTTCGTTGAAATTATAATAACCAGAATGCTTAATTTTTTAGTATTCTTTTATTGTATTGTAGTATTTTCAGAATAATAAAAGCAGACTATGTATTTTTTTTTTTCGAACGCTTCAGTTGGGTTTTGAGAATGAGAAAACTTTTATGAATAATATGTAAACTTTTTGTAATGCTCTGTTAATTAGAATTAGTAGTAATTGCTGAAAAACAATTAAAATCTAAACTTGATAAGTGGTAAAAAAATTTCTAAAAACCCTCTTACTGATTGTTTGTTTCGAAATGCGGCAATAATTGAATTTTATGCAACAAAAATATTGTAAATATTATAGAAAAATTCGTATTAGTCGTGTTTTAAAACGATTTCTAGAAAATGGTCACCCATATCCTCAACTTTCAAAGTGCATAGTGAAAATAAACCATTTATTTATAATCATAATAGGCACATCCAAAAACAAGAATAAACATGATTTTTCACCACAGTAACCCCACTGAGATATATAAATACATGGAGACGACATGCAAAAAGTTTGTCGTAGTAAGGCCGTTAGTGAATGTGTTAGAAATATTTTAGTTAAAAATTTGGTGAATATACATAATAGAGGTGAAATATTTTTAACAAGTTGCGGTATGAAATAGTTAAAAATGTTGACGGCTTTGAGGCATTAATTCGTCAGTACAGAAGAAAATTGAGATAAGTACGTATAAACTTTCACAATCAAAATACACACGGGAATTACATCAAAATCGGATAAGAAATGGCCAAGTTCCTTTCTAGTTGGCCATTTTCCAGAACTTTATCCAAAAATCATTTTAGAATCCCATTGCCATTGCGCATACCAAATTTCATCAAAATCTTATAAGAAATGGCCAAGTTCATTCCTAGTTGGTCATTTTCCATAACTTCGTCCAAAAATCACTTTAGAATCCCATTTCCATTGTACATGTTGAATTACATCGAAATCGGATAAGAAATGGCCAAGTTCCTTCCTAGTTGGCCATTTTCCAGAACTTTATCCAAAAATCATTTTAGAATCCCATTGCCATTGCGCATACCAATTTTCATTAAAATCGGATAAGAAATGGCCAAGTTCCTTAATAGTTGGCCATTTTTCAAAAATTCATCCAAAAATCATTTTAGGATCCCACTTCCATTGCTTATACAAAATTTCATCAAAATAGTATAAGAAATGGCCAAATTCTTTCCTAGTTGGCCATTTTCCAGAACTTCATCCAAAAATCACTTTAGAATCCCATTTCCATCGTACATGCTGAATTACATCAAAATCGGATAAGAAATGACCAAGTCCCATCCTAGTTGGCCATTTTTCAGAACTAGGAAATTCCTTCCTAGTTGGCCACTTTCCAGAACTTCATCCAAAAATCACTTTAGAATCCCATTTCCATCGTACATGCTGAATTACATAAAAATCGAATAAGAAATGGCCAAGTTCCATCCTAGTTGGCCATATTCCAGAACTTCATCCACGAATCGTTTTAGAATCCAATTTCAATAATGCATACCAAATTTCACTAAAATCGGATGAGAAATGGCCAAGTTCCATAATAATTGGTCATATTGCAGAACTCTATTTAATTTTCTGTCGTCTCTTATGGGTGAGTATTACAAAAAACCCTTACGATCGCTAAGGGTTAACAAATAATTAATGCAAAATGTGAAAAAGGTCGTTTTTTTATTTTGAAGATCACTTGTTCCTTTAATTGTTTTATAAAACTTTGATCAATCTGTCCGGAAAAACGGTTGGATGGATTAATTTGCATATAATACAGGGCTATTAAGAGTACATTAAACTGTAAAATGACCTGGCAACATTAGTCTTTTCATCAATATTTGTAAAGTAACGGTAGATTTACTAAGACAACCTAAAAGTCGTTTTTTTTGTACTTTTTTCAAATCAGTAAGTCTCTAGAGGTTCTTAGTTGAAATTGAAATGTAGGTCTATGTCCTTGATAAACGCCGCTACCTGATGCATATCCAGTGGGTCGGCATTAGGCCACTGGATTGTGTGTGCATTGAGAAACTTGAATCTTTTTAGGATGATAGCATCGCATGTGAAGGGTACATGTTCCGATGTCTCCTTACCGCAGTTACAAAATCTACACTGGTCCGTAAGGGATTTTCCCATTTTATATAGATGGCCATTAAAAGGGCCGTGCCCTGTTAAAAACCAGGTAAGGGATCTTAGGGACTGGCGATCCATCCTCGGTGCCTCTCCCAGATGTGTAATATTGTAACTGAGTAGTTTCTTGGCCTGTCTCATCCCAATGGAGGACTCCCAGAGTAAATTCATATGGTTCTGCTCCCAGTCCCTTATACCCCTTTCCAAATGGATTTGTGAAAAAGCGATACTAGGACTGGGACCCAGGAAAACTCGGCTTGCTCCCGTTTTTGCACAACGGTCTGCTGCCTCATTTTCCTTAATGGTGGAATGGCCAGGAGACCACAAGAGGGTAACTTTGTTTGCTTCACCCAGTTCTAATAAATTGCAGTAGCAGCTCCAGATCAATTTCGAGTTGAACACTGAAGCTCCTAAAGCTAGCAAAGCTGCCTGGCTGTCCGAGATTATATAGATCTCGGTCTTCCTATATTTCTTTTTGAGACATTGAAGCACACATTCCTCAATAGCAAGGGTCTCTGCCTGAAAAAATGTGGGGAGCTGCACCGGTACCTCCGTCCGACTTTGACCCATCCGTATACCATACAAAAGCATGGGGGGGAGGGAGGAGATAATATTCTCTACCAGTGCCCTATCCGGCAACCTGATGTTAAAATTCCTCCGACAATCGATTGTCTTTACCATCAAATCTGATAGTTGGATCAATTCCTCCTTGAGATTGAATTTATGTAGGATATTGTTGTGTCCTGGCCTCATGGTTTTAATTTTTTCATTGATTTTCAGGCTCAAACCTCTTGAACCGGCTACTTTTTTAATGTGTAGGTGCAGTGGTGAGAGCCCCAGTATTCTCTCAAGGGCAGCTGTTGGGCAAGTCCTCATTGCTCCAGTTGCCCCTACACAAATTAACCTGTGGATCTTGTCCAGTATTCTTCGTGCACCAGTCTGCTCCATCTTAGGCCACCACACAAACGCCGCATAAGAGACCATAGGTCTTATAACGGCCCGGTAGAGCCAAACCAACATTTGTGGGCTCAGTCCCCATGTTTTGCCAATCATTCTTTGGCAGGTGAAGTAGGCCTTATTGGCCTTGTTTGTTATATGCTTTAAGTGGGGATTCCATGTCAGTTTCTGAGCAAGTACGACACCCAGGGCAGCGGTTAGTAAAGAGAGTGCAGCTGACCTTATTAGGATTTACCGTAATGCCCACCTCCCACCTCCGTGCACCAATCAGTTACTACCTCTAGGGCTTGTTTGATTCTTCCCCTACTGTATTTTGCGAATCTGCCTTTAACCATCAAGACTAGGTCGTCCGCATAGGTAATGTTTGAAAAGTCTAGATTTCTCAGTCTTGTGAGTAATTGATCCATCACAATCAGCCATAACAGGGGAGAGAGGACGCCTCCCTGGGGACAGCCAATGGTTTTGTCTCCAAAGGAGGCCGTAATCCTCCTGGTTTTTAGCATGTTTATTATCCACGTTACGTGGATGGATGGTGGAGGGGTATATGCCCCTTGCTAGTGATTGTTCCTGAATCACCTCGAAACTAGTATTATCAAAAGCTCCCTGGATATCAATGAAGGATCATAGTAATAATTCCCTATTTCTGAGCGTGTCCTCAATTTCCGATGTCAATTCGTGAAGAGCTGTTTCTGTAGATTTCCCTGCTTGGTAGGCGTGCTGCCTAGAGTTCAGAGGGTGACTTTGGAGGGTGTTGGATCTAATACAAAGTCCCAGAATTGTTTCCATGGTTTTCAGTAGAAAAGATGTGAGACTAATAGGTCTGTACGACCTGATTTCCTCTGAGGATCTATTTCCTACTTTTGGGATAAAAATCACCCGAACTTCTCTCCAGCGTTTTGGAACAAATTCCAACCTGTGACTGGCTCTGAAGACTAAAGTAAGATAAGGCAGCAAAATCACGATTGTGAACATTTTCCTAAAACTCAGAGATATTCATAAAAAACTACAACAACAACTAAAAATTTCAGAGTATTAGTAAAACTGCGAACTAGCGAATAAATTCCAAACTACGCAATAAGAAATCATAAATTTTTTTTTATTCTTTGCAATTTGTAAGCTGAAGTAGAATTATAAGTAGAAAATATAACACAAGTGAATTATCGTATATCGAGTTTCCCGGAATTTTCCTGGAGTTCCTAAGCACCGGCCATTCTAAGGGAAACTTATTTTGAGTATGTTATGATCTACTCTAACAGAAAATAAATCAATTTTAAAAAATTCTGTGGTCCCAGGCACTTAGGATTGACGATTTTTGAATATTCTATAGAGAATTATCGTATATCGAGTTTCCCGGAATTTTCCTGGAGCTCCTAAGCACCGGCCATTCTAAGGGAAACTTATTTTGAGTATATCATGATCTACTCTAATAGAAAATAAATCAATTTTAAAAAATTCTGTGGTCCCAGGCACTTAGGATTGACGATTTTTGAATATTCTATAGAGAATTATCGTATATCGAGTTTCCCGGAATTTTCCTGGAGTTTCTAAGCACCGGCCATTCTAAAGGAAACTTATTTTGAGTATGTCATGATCTACTCTAATAGAAAATAAATCAATTTTAAAAAATTCTGTGGTCCCAGGCACTTAGGATTGACGATTTTTGAATATTCTATAGAGAATTATCGTATATCGAGATTCCCGGAATTTTCCTGAAGCTCCTAAGCACCGACCATTCTAAGGGAAACTTATTTTGAGTATGTAATGATCTACTCTAACAGAAAATAAATCAATTTTAAAAAATTCTGTGGTCCCAGGCACTTAGGATTGACGATTTTTGAATATTCTATAGAGAATTATCGTATATCGAGTTTCCCGGAATTTTCCTGAGTTCCTAAGCACCGGCCATTCTAAGGGAAACTTATTTTGACTATGTCATGATCTACTCTAACAGAAAATAAATCAATTTTAATCAATTCTGTGGTCCCAGGCACTTAGGATTGACGATTTTTGAATATTCTATAGAGAATTATCATATATCGAGTTTCCCGGAATTTTCCTGGAGTTTCTAAGCACCGGCCATTCGATAATTAACCTTTGTGTATAACAAGTGTATTTTCAAAAAAGTTGAATTTGACCAAAAATAGCCAAGTTTCTAGTTGAACACCTCCCAAGTAATAATTGTTAGAGCTGTCAGTTTCCTGTTTGCTCTATTGCAGTTCTTAAATAGCATTTGCTTTGCTAGTTGCATCAATATAGTAAAAATTGACATTAGGTGCTTTAGTAAAAAAATTATTTGCTCTATAATACACAGTTTAGACATTCGCAGCTTTAACAAATTATAGAGCAGATAGTTCTATTTAAGAGCTCTATAATCAAATATAGAGCTTTAAATTCTTTAGTATTAGAGCATGATATATTATAATGCTATTAATTGTACAACAGCAATATAGTAGCAATATCAGCTATAATGCAGCTTAATAAAAACCATAAGTGTTATAAGACTTAGCTCCAGTTTTACATAATTTGATGTTCATAAAAAGCTTTTCACCATTTAAAAAAAATAATAACATTAAAATAGAGTTGGTACTTTATTTTTATGTTAATTTAAAACTAATATAAGGCTGCTTCAATTGGGAAAATTGTTCATCTTCTGTCAAAAATTTAGTTAAATTAACTATTGAGTTATTTAATTCCTTATTAAAAGTCAGAAAAAAATCGAGAAATGTATAATTCTAAAGCGTGGAAAAATATAAATTTAGCAGTACATACCGATATCAAATTAAAAGGAATAGGAAAATTTTTAACCAAATTGTTAATCCACCAAAAAGTCCAGCAAAGCCCCAAAATTCTGAAAGCGTGTTTCAGAACTCAGCGGGGCAATATGATAATCAATGATTAATAATTTCTGGATATAGTATAGATGATGATTTGGATGATACCGAGATTGCTGATATTGAAAAGGGAAGTACATTACAAGATTTAATTTGTGACGACGTCGATTCTGAAAACGATAAAATAAATTTAAGAAAAGAACTTAAAGAATGGGCACTGGAATTTAACATAAGACATCAAGCGCTTCAAAAATTATTAAATTTATTGAGAAAAGCTCAGCTGCCTGATGAAGGACTTCCTAAAGATCCGCGAACTTTATTAGAAACCCCTAGTAATCGATCGTTGTATCCTGTAGGTAATGGGAGCTATTGGCATCAGGGATTAAAGAACTGCTTAACACAATATTTCTACGGTAATCTCGAGCAAACAATGAATATTTCACTAAATTTTAATATCGACGGGTTACCGATCTACAAGAGTTCCCAATGGCAATTTTGGAAAATTCTCTTCAATATTTCCGAAATAAAATATTTCAAGCCAATGGTTATTGGAATTTATTGTGGGAAAGGAAAGCCGGCCAACTTAACAGACTACCTACGTCAATTTGTTGATGAAAAAAAATAATACCGTTATATAGTTAGATAAAAAAAACAAATATTGCTTCAATAAAACGTAATTATTCAGTATTATAGAGCTCCAAGCTGTAAATCTAAATCATAAACATAATTACTTAAAGCTATAAGCGGCAATAATATGATGATTTAAAGCTGCGTGCTCTATATTTAGTATTTTGCTTTATAAATGGTTTAGTATGGAATCCATTTATTAAAAAAAAAACGAATAGCATTATAAAAGGGAGACGTAATTCAGGTAACCTTATATTAGCATAATTTGTAATCATCTTTGTTTTCATAAAAATGGAGTAAAAAAAGCGACATAATGTCAAGAAATGTTGTCGATAAACAATAATGAGGAATTACTGATATAGTCGTATAAGATATCTCGATACCTGAATTCTTGCTGAGAACCCTTTGTAACTTTCAGATAATTTACAATTGTTAAAATGAATTCCGCCAAATAAATTAATTGAACATAACCTAGAATTTTCAAAGAATTCAATTACTAGCACGTGCGAATAGGTTCGAAAACATATAATTTTTTTTTATTTTCCTTGTAAATACAAAATATAATCGAGGAGCAATAAAATTTTTCGTCCTATATTATTTATATTCACCATAAAAATTAAACGGCACCTAAAATTACATATTATCTAAGTTAAACAATAATTATATATAATTATTTATAATAATATTGATTTACATAACACCATAAAACAATATTTTAACAAAGTTGTTAAAAATATTTTATCAGAATTAAATGATGCTCGGTGTGAGTTGAATTTTTTTTTTTTTTTTATCGCAACAATTGAATGTCTAAATTCATATTTTGTAAAGCCAATAGCTGTAGTTAACATCCTTAGATAACCATTATTGAAGCAAAGTGCTTCTTAATAAATGCTTTATGCAACTCTAACATCCAGCTATCATTCAGCTAATAGCTCTGTTATAGCAGGTATATAAACGATTATACAACTTTCCAAGAGGAGAATTGTTGCTCTAAAATTAGCAAATTTAGTCCGACAGGAGCTCTATATAAGTTCTAGCAGCGCTGATAGAGCATAATAAAAAACTTCAGGCTCTAAAATATAGCTCTAGAAGCGATGTAGAGCTTATTTGGAGCTCAAATTGTTACTTGGGCTAATATAACGTATTAAAGTTTTATAAGTAATATTTTTTTACAGCAAGAAACGTAATAAACGAATAAAAAAATTAAATTTCTGTTTAATATGAATTTTATGTATTATTTACACTAACACTTTCATATTTATCTAGGAATAAGAAATACTTCACATGTCTGAATACACGCGTGAAGTTTTTCCTAAAAAAAATCCTAAAATATTTGTTTTGTCTTTTAGGAAAAACTTCACGTGTATGCAAAATCTGCAAGCCCTGCTGTAGAAAGGCGGGATATATGCAGTGTAACGAATTGATTGGACATGATTGGGTTCCAAATTAAATTTGGTTCCAAGAGAATGCCTTTCGTCACTGAAATAGATTTTATTTCAGTCGGAGCTTCGGTGGTCTTAATTTTGCCGGCTAAGGCTCACGGTTGGGGTGGGGTTTTCGAAGATGACTAGAAATTGCTTTGACCACTAATATGGAATAGAACGGGATTGGAAAATCACGGATGAAAATAGACCGGTAATACTCACCTATCACAGTATACTTAACCTTTTTAAAGCATTTTTACTCAAATCACCTACATTTCACTTCACTACCATATTAACCTACTCCATACTGTTTCAGTTCACTATAATTGTAAGCACAACGAAATAATTTTACCAAAGGCGAACAAAATGAAAAAAGAAACGAGTAACTGCGATTAACCAAATTATCATTATCCAATTAATTTATTTTCAAAAAAAAATTAGAACCAAATCGTATAAAAATTTCAACATAATTATCAAAAAAATATATATATATGTATACTTCTTATACTTTCTGCCGTAGGCACTTGGCGAAACACACTTAATACACACATTTTTAAAATTTTTTAAAAACACTTGTTAAATATTTCGCAAAATTACAAAAGGTTTAAAAAATCACTCGATCGATTTCGGCTTATTAGGCCATCATCAGGAGTATCTACTAAACTGTAAAAATAAAAATGTAATTAGATATATATATAGTTGGAAAAAGCAAAAAGTGAAACCAAAATATACCAATAAAAAAATGTGGGAGTGGTAAAAAATAAAAATTAAAAATTAAAAAAGGGGTGAGTTAAACACAGGTAAAATTGGTGAGAGCAATAAACATTAAAAAATAAAAATTAAAAGAGGGTGAGTTAAACACAGGTATATGATTATTGATTAGTCAACGGTCGAATAACAAAATTCCAGATGTTGATTTTTTTATATTTTTTTTTATTTTTTATAACCCGACGAATTAGTAATTTTATGGTATGGAATGAGTATGTGAATAAAACAATGCGGGGTCGGTAATTGGTGAGAAACGGATTTCTCTCTGTTCGTTGAGGATATTTTGGTTAAGAAATATAGCTTTTCGGATTTCGTAAGATTCTAAGTTGTCTAAACGTCTGCTTTTTGGTTGTACATGCAATATTTCTAAATTGTTTAAACTGGATGTGTGATTTTCTAACGTTAAATGATTATAAAGGGATGATTCATGGCTACCAGATAAATGTTCTTTAACTCTAACTTCAAAATTACGCCCAGTCTGTCCGATATAAGAGGAACTACAATCATTGCAATTGATCTTATAAACGCCAGACTTGGAAAGGCGATCAATTCTTGGTTTGTTGTTATGATGATTTTTAACAACAAACCAAGAATTGATCGCCTTTCCAAGTCTGGCGTTTATAAGATCAATTGCAATGATTGTAGTTCCTCTTATATCGGACAGACTGGGCGTAATTTTGAAGTTAGAGTTAAAGAACATTTATCTGGTAGCCATGAATCATCCCTTTATAATCATTTAACGTTAGAAAATCACACATCCAGTTTAAACAATTTAGAAATATTGCATGTACAACCAAAAAGCAGACGTTTAGACAACTTAGAATCTTACGAAATCCGAAAAGCTATATTTCTTAACCAAAATATCCTCAACGAACAGAGAGAAATCCGTTTCTCACCAATTACCGACCCCGCATTGTTTTATTCACATACTCATTCCATACCATAAAATTACTAATTCGTCGGGTTATAAAAAATAAAAAAAAATATAAAAAAATCAACATCTGGAATTTTGTTATTCGACCGTTGACTAATCAATAATCATATACCTGTGTTTAACTCACCCTCTTTTAATTTTTATTTTTTAATGTTTATTGCTCTCACCAATTTTACCTGTGTTTAACTCACCCCTTTTTTAATTTTTAATTTTTATTTTTTACCACTCCCACATTTTTTTATTGGTATATTTTGGTTTCACTTTTTGCTTTTTCCAACTATATATATATATCTAACTACATTTTTATTTTTACAGTTTAGTAGATACTCCTGATGATGGCCTAATAAGCCGAAATCGATCGAGTGATTTTTTAAACCTTTTGTAATTTTGCGAAATATTTAACAAGTGTTTTTAAAAAATTTTAAAAATGTGTGTAATATATATGTATATAGAAAACTAAATAAGAAATCAAATAAATTAGGGTTAATGCGAATTAGTACTATCCTAGGTTCCTACACCTGACTTAAAGAACTAAATATAATAATTTTTAGAGAAAAATAGACATAATAATAGAAAAATATATTAAGAAAATTTTTAAAAATAACATATAGCGGAAATGTAAATTTAATAAATATATAAATTGTAACGACGTATGAGTTGACCCCGTCGTTCCAATCACCCAAACGAGGTAAATGTAGAAATTCCCTCGAATACTTAATAATTGGGAAATTTTTGTAGGTATTGACATAATTGAATCCCCCTAATCGATAATTGAGAAAAAGAAAAAAAAATTGATAAACAAAATAAGAAAATCAATAAATAGGCCGTAATACGATGACTCGAGAGATTTTTATTTGATATTTTGAAAAGAATAGTACCGGAGTGATAGATTTAAATTGCACGAGTGATTGTTAAATGGACAAAGAATCCCTGTAATATTTTTTTTATTAACGCGTGGGGATCGCGTATTTTCAAAATTTAAAATCAATACGTGCCCTTAAGTTTTGTGTTTATTTTTTTTATTATCGAAGTTTTTTTTTATTAATTCGGAGGCAAGATAATATTTGCCAATTCAAATAAAAAAAAAAAGATAACAATTTGAATAGTTATCTCATGGTGTATAATTCATCAATCTATTTATTGGATTAAAACAATAATACTGTGAATTCTCGTTATTCCTATACAAAAAAAAAACGGTTAAAAAAAAATATGCGCGAAATACTAGAACATGCTCGAATTTCTAATTAACGGGTGAATTGTTTAAACAAAAAAAAAGATAAAACGGAAAATCAAAAAAAGGAGCTTGAACGATAAACCGTGAAGCCCAATTAAAACAAATAAAGTTCTTAAAAATTAAAAACAAAAATAATATCACAGAATTAAATATCACAGTGTAGTGTTATTATATCTCAGAACTGTAAAAATTGCGTAAATTTGTAAATATGTAGCAATTAGGTGTATAAAAGTATAACAGAAAATAATTGAATAAATATAAATTAAACAACAAACGTGCTACAAACAATATTTGATGAATTAAAAAGTTGATTACATATTCCAATCAACTAAATAACTTCTACGGTTAATATAACAGTGTTGTAAAAAAATATTCGTACAAAATAAAAAAGTACACAATTATCGGGTTACCATCAATATAAGCCACTTAGTGCTATTAATTCATATGATCAACTATAAAGTTGAACGGGATCGAAGCCGCCATCACAGATGAGTTTTTTGTTTAATTTTTATTCGATTTTTAAAATTAAAAACACAAATTTTACTTTTATATTTATTAATTTTTATATTTTATAAGTTTGCTCCTTATAGTGAAATTATTTAGTTTTTATTTTGATTTTTCAAAATCGATTTCGGTATATACTTATACCATCGTTAGTTGACTGCTCCTTAAACTTTATTGAATAATATAACGATTTTTCCCCGCTTTTATACCCAAAAAATCGACATTTCAGGGTTTTCTTACTTATGAATTCAAAATAAAATCGTAAATTTTGTTAGTTGTTGTATTGATTTATAAAACACAAAATTCTTTGGAACAAAAAATAAAACCTAAGAATGATTCAATTTTGTACACCGGGGTTTATAAATTAAAATGTTCAGATTGCCCTTCATTTTATTTAGGACAAACTGGAAGATCATTTGGACAACGGTTTAGGGAACATACAAGGGAAATTGGCAAAATTAGGACAGAATCAAATTTCGCTCAACACATAAATGATACTCAGCACAATTACCAGGACATCAACACAAATTTGGAAGTTTTGCATCGTTTGAGGAAAGGTGACTTATTGGATCGGATGGAGGAAATAGCAATTTACAAAAATAAAAACAACCCGGTCATGCTAAACTCTAAAATCAATACAACAACTAACAAAATTTACGATTTTATTTTGAATTCATAAGTAAGCGGAGAAATTTTCCAAATTGAACAAAGAAAACCCTGAAATGTCGATTTTTTGGGTATAAAAGCGGGGAAAAATCGTTATATTATTCAATAAAGTTTAAGGAGGCAGTCAACTAACGATGGTATAAGTATATACCGAAATCGATTTTGGAAAATCAAAATAAAAACTAAATAATTTCACTATAAGGAGCAAACTTATAAAATATATAAATTAATAAATATAAAAGTAAAATTTGTGTTTTTAATTTTAAAAATCATTTAAAAGTGAAATAATACGCAAACAACATATGTAAATATGGATTTAAATTTTTATTCATTATTATTAATTTTTTTTGTCATTATTATTATTATTGGTTAAGTTTTGTTATTTAAATTCAACATTTTTTTTTATTTTTTTGTTTTTTTTTACTATTCATTATATCCAAACTTTAAAACTTAACTATTTAAAATATTAAATAAATTACAACTATAATAGTTGATAACTTATTATTAAAAAAAAAAAAAATTAGAAAACATATTTAATGAATACTACTAGGCTAAGAGTCCGGACTAGATTATAAGTTATTTGGCATTATTAATTTTCACTATACATACATAATTAAGAAGTACATATATCAGTTAATTTTTTTATTGTTACTTGATCATTATAGAAATATAAAGCTTATAATTTTTATTAATTGTAAATATATAATTCTGAGTGTTCTTTATTAAAAATATTGGCTTAAGAAAAGATCATTTTGCGAGGGTGATGATTATGAGGTGAGTTTTCAGTAATTTTTATTCGTTTGCATTCCTTTCCCAAACAGCGGTTATTCAAGATCAGCGTATGTTTCTGGAATCCCCACGACCATACACCCTGAGCTCTTGCCGGCTAGAAACCGCTCAGAGACCGCTACGCTGATATTCTGCTAGCGAAGGTCGAATCATCGACTTTCGTTACAAAATGTAAAAAAAATTGTTTATTTACGAATTTGACGCCATGTTGATTGTAGATATCAAATCGATTTATTTAATTGACTGATGTAGTGATAATGCATTAATTGTTCATGGAGAAACACCATTATGTCAAAAATGTTTTTAAACCACGCAACATATACACTTGTCAGAGGTACTGTAATTACAGTACATTATTATATTTATTTTCTGTTTATTATTTGTTTATAGCGTTCACTATGACGTAGTGTATTTCGTAGGTCATTTGTCCAACACGTCTTGGTGTCACGCTATTAATAAATAAGCCACACCCAATCACAATAACTGTTTTAATGCTTTTAAATTTTATATATATTAATTGAACAATTATTTAGTTTCACTGAGATGTCTATTAACGTAAAATTATCATTTTATCGGTACAATCGGTACCATTTTCAATCAATTAATTCACGCACCAAAAATGTTTAAATGTCTTAATTTATAGAGCTTTTACTGATTGCATTTCAGATACATTATTTGGTTTCTGATTTTTGGTGATAATTCACTACTTTTAATTTTGTATTATACCAAAAATATTAAATTTCACAATGCGTTTTAATAGGGCTTTTCCCGCATTAGTATTTTAGAGTTATTTAATATCGGCACATTCACTACTGTATGTTTTTTTTTTTCTTTATCACGCGCACTACTCATGTGAAATTACAAGACCACTTAACTATAATACAACACTGTACATATATAATTTAATTTTGTGAGGTTTTGAATTATAATATTTACCCTTATTGTGAATGTCGTGTCGACATCGATATCGCATCATTTCGCAAAATTGTGATTGTGAATGTCGATATCAATCGCCATCTGTCGATCGATATGTCATTTTTCAGTCGATGCCAGTTTTGTTGACGACGAATGACGAATTTAATATGAAAATGTAAGTTTGGTGGTTTATTTATTAATATATCTACATATTTATAATAATGATGTACGACAAAATTAAACTATTTAAACAAATTTCTATATTTTAGGCATAAAATTACGAACAAATCACAATTCGAATGCTTGGTGCGGTTGATGGAGCAAAACACGGATATAGCGCATGGATTAGTGCAATCTGGGACTGATTTTAAGGAGAATGTACAAAATAGATGGGAACTTTTTAAAGAAGAATTAAATAGTTTAGGGCCACCAACACGTGATACGGTTGGGTGGATAAAGGTTTACTGTTATATGTACGTATTTAATAAATACAATCATATTTAGTTACATTTTTTATTCCAGGTATGGACAGATTTAAAATACAAAGTCCGCCAAAAATTGGTTCTGGAATTTAAATACAATGACAAATCCACCTGGCAGCGACTTCGGATTTAATGAAAATATACCAATAGAAATTGAAATGGAAAGAGGTAACGGGCAGTTACAAATTGATGACGCAACACAAAATGTGGAGCCTTCTTGTAGTCGCAGTCAACAAAAACAGAAAAAATCTAAAAGTGCCAAAGTTGATTTTACAAAGAAAAGATTTGAACTGCTAAAAAAACAAACGGAGCTACAAGAAAATATATATAAATCTTCAGTTGAAAATAATAAATACTTACGCTTAATATATAAGTTGCAAAAAGAAAAAAATAAACTGCTAAGGGAAACAATACAGATCAAAAAGGAGAAACTGGAGCTCTATAAAGCAGAACTCAAACAGAAGAAAGCTAAGAAACCGAAAGTTTAAACGTGGAAAGAGCAATTGAAAATTACAGCAAACAATGCAGTACTTCAATTTCAAAATTGATATGTGATATGTGGTAACGGAATTACCTTTAATTTAAAGCCATTTTATTTAATTTTTTTTGGATTATACGAAATAAATTTATTGAAATAAACGAATTATTTTGTTTCTAATGGTAATGGCCTCATTTGTTCCATCCTCTATTTCAGCTTCATCTACAATTTCATTTTCATCCAAATTGATCACCTCGTTTTCAGGAAGCACATTATCAGGTTCTTCTACCCGGTATTTGATACACATATTGTGTAGAGCAACACAAACATTTGTAATTTGTGTTGCTTTTTTGGGAGTGTAGTGTAACTGCCTTGCGCTGAGTAAACAACGGAATCGCGCTTTCAACAGTCCTATCGTTCTTTCTATTATATTTCTTCCTTTACTGTGGCTTTCATTTAACCGCGATTCTGGAGTTCCGTGTTCAGGGTCGCGAACTGGCGTTAGTAAGGTCGGCTGTAAAGTGTAACCTGCGTCACCTATACAAATATATGCATGTTAGGTAAATTTTATGAGTCAATACATAAGTCAAAAATAGTTAATCATACCAAGCAGCCTCGAGTTTTTATCACCATTATCATACCATGTTTCCATATTCCTTTTTACTCCAGAAACGTTCCAAATCATCGAGTCGTGGCAAGCACCGGGATATTTCGCATTAATATATCTAATTCGTTGTTGATGATGGCATACCTAAGATATATTAATTATTTATTGATTTTATTATTTATTAAAACTTACTTTAGATACTTACTATCATCGCATTAAGACTGTGATACCCATTTCGATTGTAATATAAATGTTGCACATCCTCCTTTGGTTTTATTATCCTAATATGTTTACCGTCAACACATCCGATTATACCTGGGATCTGACATTTCTGGAAGAAGTACAGCTTAGCAATTCGTTTTTCATCCTCAGAATAATTAAACTTAATCCATTTCAGACAGATGTGATTTTCCATCACTGTTAGTATTTCTTTTAAAATTAATGACATAGTAGGTTGGGCCACTCCCAAATTGAAGTCATTACCAGCACCTCGTTGGTATCCACCTTCCGCTACAAACCGAAGCAATGCAGCCAGTTTTAATATATTTGGCACAGATGATAAGCGCCTTTGTGCTGTTAGATATATGCTCACGTCTTCTAATAGATCCTGAAAGCACGCTTTAGATATTCTAATGTAGTGCCGAAAACTAAATGAAATTTTAAAGAAAATTAAATACTTAACAAGTGATTGAAATTATTCACTTACGTTTGGTCATGCATTCCTAATGGATTTGACGAATCCCTTAAAACTTTTCTTTTCCTTTTTAAAGCTAATTGAAGATGTTTATATTCATCAGCTTCAAAAAATAGTTCAAATGAACTCATTAAATTTTCCGAAAAATTCATTTTATATGAACCACTTTTATTTGACATCCTTTTATTATATTTTTGTTTTGACATTCCGCCATATTAAAATATAATTCACAATCGCAAAGTTAACCAAATTATTCACAATATGATATTATATTTGAATTGTAATATGGCAACACTTTTGAGTCGTTTCGATTCGGTTATACAATACCAAATGAAAATCAAAACGACAACTCAAATCTCTGTCGACTATCGATTGATTCGACACTCATAATAAGGGTGATTAATTTAAGCAAAACTTATTATTTCTAATAATTTATTGGATTTATTATTAGTTTCCAAAAACTGAATATCATATCATTCACTAATATTCAGATATTTTCCAACGTTCACTTATTTTATAAATTTTGGTATTGACCACTGATTCTAATTTTTTTTAAAGTCCCGATTTTTGTCTATACAAGGACTGATTAACACACCGACTGACCGACCTCTTTTTCTTTTCACGTACATTTGTTTTTATATCAATCCCAAAACAATATAAATCCCCACTCTTTGATAACAACATTTTAAAACCGAACCATGCTATTTGATTTACCCCGCCCAAACCTTTCTTTTCCCGCGCTTTCTACATTTATGTGTGTTTATGTTTGACCACTGGTAAGTCAGGGGAGTTAAACTTGGAACGTTGAGCAAATGTGGTGACGCGACGTTACAGCAGTCACCTCCCGGTGATTTGAAAGGTCCAAAGGATTTGACTGCCCAGCTTATCCTTTCCGGCGTAAACAACTGCCTCGAGTACTTTTGAGCCCCCCTTGGAACCCGATACGGATGTACATTACTTGCGTAGGATTCCTCCTGATCCCTCAGAATAATATATTCTAGAAAGTTACCTTTCACTAGACATTCAAGAGTCTCTTCCCTGGTTATGGTCGTCCCTCCATCTGGTTTCCTTACAGACCCCAAGGGATTCCTGTGCTCCAAAGAGAGTGCCGTCTGTAGTAGACACGCAGTGGGTAGCTTGTATTTTTTTTCACAGAAGTCTCTCCAGCTTAATCTTTTGCTCTGTCTGAGGGCTTTATTATACTGGGTAAGGGAGTACTGATAGGTAGTCCAATTGTTCGTCCTCTTAGCCTTATTAAAAAGTTTATGGACATTTCGTCTCATGTTTTCCAAGTTTTGGTTCCACCAAAGAACATCCCTTGTGCCTCTAATGAGCACAAGTCGTGAGCTTGAGTGGTAGGCATTGATTATTGCCTCTGTAACTTCATTCGCTACTCTGCCGAGATCTTCGACAGAGTTTATCAAGGTCTGCAGACCAGTTAGGTTATCTAAAAGTATATCGTTATAGACTGACCAGTTGGTGCGTTTGGGTATCCTTACCACCAACTCTTGTCTCGAAGGGATATTGATATCAAACCTGATGTACATATCGCTCATGGCATAGAAAAGTGACACAACTCAAAAAATTGAGTTTTTGAGATAATTCGTCAAAAAGATGCGCAATGATCGATTTCATAACCTGACTTAGTGGAGTTTTTATATTTATTTTACAAAGCGAGGGGCAGCTGAATTTTGGGAACTTCCTTTTTTTGACACCCATAGAGAATAGTGTAGTAAAATCAAAATTAGCATTTTTTCTTTTGTCTCCTGAAAAATTTCAAATTTTGAGTTGTGTCACTATTCTTTGTCACGAGCGATATGATCTTAGAGGGAAGCTTCCTTGGATACATGCCAGTCGAGAATTGCACGGGAGGTATCCACGTCAGACAGGGTAAGATCCAGTACCTCTCTCCTAACTGCATTCACAAAGGTCGCATCACTCCCTTTATTATTTACTGCTAAGTTGTTACTAAGACAGAATTCAAAAAGTTGCTCATCTCTTAAATTAGTGTCACTGCTTCCCCAGACTGCATGTTGTGCATTAGCGTCGCAACCAATGATACATTTTTGGTGATGAATCATGCAATAATTCACGAAGCTCTGTATCAATGCTGGAGGGGGGGGGGGGGGGGGTCATTATCATCCCCTGGAAAATATGCGGAAGTGATGTTAATCACCCTCCTGCCACCTTTAGGTAAGGGCATTTCAATTGAAACATCCGTGATATCCCTAGAAATAAATTGCTTAGTAGAGAAGATATTTTGCCTTGAGCGACAGAGAATTGCTGTCCTCGGCCTATCTGCAGCCGTGTCGTAGACTAGCTTACCTGTATTGGCCGCAAAACCTTTTATCTTCCCGTTGTTGGTCCAAGGCTCCTGTATGAGCGCTATGTCCCAGTCATTGATCATGAAAATACGATTTAGGTTGTTTGTCGCCGTCTTCGATCGATGCAGATTAATCTGCACGAACCTCAGTTTTGCTGTTGTTGTTGTTTTGTTCTTGTGTACCATTACTGTATCACGGTTCCATACTGTCCTTCTTAGGCTCCGAAGAGCCTGGTATCACTATAGGTTGCTGAAGTGCCACCCTACCTCTAGGAGTCAGCCCATGGCTTTTACCCCTCCTTCTCTGGCCCGGTTTGATCGGTTTCTCTGTTCCGGGGTGAGATTGTTACTACCTAACTCAAAAAATATTCGAACAGCAATTTGACGAAAAAGGGCGTTTGTAGCTGTTTTTCTTAGGTATAGTGAAGTTATCTTACCAAATCTTTTTAACCTGATCTTTTAAATGATCGAAAACTCAAATTGGTTCTAAGTAATAATAAATAGTTCAGTTGTTCGCTAAGCGATCGTGTGAAACTACGTATTCTCAGTGTTCTGTGTTTTAGCAATTTTAAGTTTGTGTGGTAATTAAAAGAACAGTTTGATTTAAGTAAACGCTTAATCATTACAATGACATGTTTGAGTGATCTAATACCTTATCATGTAGCCGATATGCATTTTGTATACGGTTTTTGTAATGGAAATCCACGCGCTGCTATCGAAGAATACAGGCGTCGATATTCAGCCAGGCCAGTACTTGGGATAGGGCTTCATTGCAATACTTCGACGTTTCTCCGAACAAGGATTATTCCAACAATACGAGCTCAGCGTGTATGTTAACGTACATGTAGACGAGGAAGAATTACGATTAATACGCGCTGACACTACGACAAGTATCAGTCGCCTATCGATAAGACTACATAGGCATACAAGCGTATGGGGATTCCTTAAAAAAGAACTCCATCCTTATCACTTCCGTCGTGCTCAAAATCTAGGTGATGTGGACGATGTGCCATATCAATTTTTTGTAACTGAATAATTTCACTGCAAAGAAGTGACGTCAATTTTACAAGGAGAATTTGTGAACAGATGAAGCTACTTTCACCAGGGCGGGTATAACAAATTATAGAAACCTCCATGTTTGGGCCGTCGAAAAGCCATACGTAAGGGAGACAACTTTTCAGAGCCAATTTTCTATAAATGTATGGGTGGTAATGATCCACGATCAACTTATCGAATCTTACCAAACAGGTTTGATCAACACACGTATTTTCGGTAGAGGAGGTCCTGTAGCCTGCACGCCAAGGTCTACTGAAATAAAAAGTGTACGCCGTGCTTATTCAAATCTACGAGCAAATGTCATTTAATAACAAATGTTATTATTAATAAAACAGTATTATTTTATAATTTTTTGACTTTAATTTAAACATCAAGGAATTTTATTTAATTTCCGTACTTTCATTAGGTGATTTTTGCGCGGTATTTTTAAGAGTTAGGTATTAGCAATGTTTTGGGAATTTGTAGATATTATGCTGTAGATTAATAATAATAAATTAAAAAACTACGTTAGTGGGACATTTTCTCGACTTACGGTTCATTTTATTAAAAAGTAGAGATATTTAAAGTTAAAAAAAATTTATTTTCCCATAATTTGTTACATTCTTTAAAAAAAAACCTGGCTAAGTGTGTAAATTAGCTAATAAAGTGACTCATAAGCTTTCAAAAACAGCAAACAGAATTAAAATCGAGCCCATAACTTCGGAGATAATAATGCTGTGAAAAGGGATCACCAACATTACTGAAAAAATTGAAAACGTAATAACTAGCGAAGTTTTACAGTTAAACTTCCACTTTAAAGGTTTTTTTGCAATAATTTTACATAAATATTTCAAATTTTCCGGCCGGTCACTTGCCGACGAAACATATTGTATTGTTTAATAAATTATCATGGATATAACGAATACTCGCGTTATAACGTTCGCTCAAGTCCCTTGGCCGGTTCTTTATAACAGAGTTTTACTGTATATTACTAACATAAAATACTAACAATTGACTACTTAGTGTTAGCAACCGAGTCCAGTTAACCTTTGTACGGTGGGTAATTTGTATTTGTTTCAGGAATTTAATTTAAAATAATTAGAGTTCGGTTAAGTAGTATTTAGTAATAATTGTTTAATCTCGATTTTGATAACCAGAAATACCTGTGGAAACTTGCTCAGCTTTGTGCAAACACCTAACAGATATTTGTCATCTTCTTAAAGCTTCTTATTAACCGTCACAAGCAATTTCTGAGAAAATTACCGTCTAATTTTATACCCCGCTCTTCATTTATGTACGTGTCTAATATAAATAATGAAATTCATGTTGATGTCCAAAATTTCAGTGTAAAATTCAAGCAGTTAACTCTGATTTTACCTCCTATCTAACTGTCCATAAAATTCAATTGAAAATTCTGAATCAGTAATCCATCACGTAAAATGATTTGTGAAAATTCGCATGAATATCGTCTTAAGTATTATTATTCAAGTATATCGTCTTTAAATTTTTCGATTTTTCGTATGTCATGTTAAAAGAAAAAAGTAACAAAGCCACATACATAAATAGTAAAGAAAAGCTCTTGCCTCTAATGTGAAAAATTTCATATCATTCAAAAAATAGTTTCGTGTTCAAATTTTCATAAACAGTAGATTTTTGTTAGGGCTGTGTGGTATGAGTGCGATTATACATTTGCTGAAGATAATCAAAATTTTATCGTAGAAGTTGTTTTTGTGTTTGTATGTCTGTTAGTTTCTGTGCTAAATATTTTTTTTTATATATGTAAGTACGGGTATTGCTCTTGATATATTTTTGTTGTGTTTGATAGTACACCCCAAAAAAAAAACACGAATCATGGTATAAGGGAAAACATGAGGATGTGTGAGAAAGCGGGCCAAAAAATGTAAATTCAAATTTCGAAGAAATCAACAAAACAGAATCTATTCTATACCCTCAAAACACTATAAAAAATAAATATTCTCGTGCAATCAAGTTATCAAACGAACGAACAAAAAAAAACTTAAAGTTGTAATCGAATAACTTAAAGATAAAAATGTTTATTGCATTCATACGTGCCGCTTCCTCAAATTGACTTTACATTATATATGTGTTGTTTACCGATATGTACTCACTCGTATGGATGTTATTGGAATTGGAGTTTCTATTTTTCGTATTTGGTGTTAAATCTAGTTTAGATGTACCGCGTGCACTGTAATTTATTTATATTCACATATTTTATTCATTGACGGAATTATCCTGGTATGGAATACAATTTCCTTTTTGTTGTATTTACATAGCATCGCGGTTGGTAAATATACTTTGCATAATATTATAAACAGTTATACCGATTTTCGTTTCATTTGAATTTCAAATTTTTTGCACGACAATAAATTTAAGTATGACCTAGTTATAAGCTTTCTGTGTACGAGTAGATATAAATGGCTGAAGACGATTTATGTATTTTTAAACCATAATCTGAAATGCCATAATCTCTCATGTATATAATCATAAAGATCTGATTTGGGTTAGCGCACATAACTTCACAATTACTCTTATATCAGCATTTTTTTACATTATGATATATAAATGTTTATTGAATGTGATAGATATCGGTTTGTTAATTTGTTTGGAATGTAGGTACGCCTCTTATGAGGTTATAATTCAGATATTTCATGTTACTTGTGTCTAGGTTGTTGGACCATTTGAGATTCAGTCATTATTGAAAATCGAACAATCCGTACCTTTTTCAAAATGAGATTGGTCATTTTGTCACAAACAAGTATTTCAACACCATGAGATGGTAATAAATTTTGATGATTAATTGCAATATCTTGACCAAGAGAATAAAACCAGCATAACTTAAATAATGACTTAATGGCCACAAATATTTTAATATGTTGTAATTAACAATAATAGTAACACAGCAAGTCCATTAAACATAACAAATATGTGAAAGCTGACCTCTAGTTTAAGGTATGAAAAAATCAAAATAATTTTCTATTTCAAACCAATGGCAATTTTTCCTTAGGTATTTAAATAATTTACAACTTGATGGCTTGTGGGGCGGTACTGAGTGTCTATCTGCCATTTCCAAACTGAAAAACTTAAAACAAACATTGATTATACCAACACTCACAATCAAATTTACTTCACCCCAGTTAGTGGTAGATTTCGTAATGAAATCAACCTCCTTTACACTGGCTCTCATTATGATAATGTTATATTATGTCCGTTACCGCTTCCAAGCAGTAGTTTTACTCGTTGAGGAAACACTGATCCGGAACTAATGTTCGAGGTATCAACAAATCCTACAAACGCGACAACATTGATGCCATATTAAAACCGGTTCTTGTTCTACGGCAAATTATATGCGGTATATGACTAGTGATCCAAGAACTAAACGAAGAGGAGTTGCCATCTTCTGTTTCTGTGTTAATTCATTGCCTACCATTTGTGGAGCTTCTTTTGGTTTCTGTCTATATGCCATCGCAAACAAGTGCTTACAATCGACGACTTTCATCAACGATTTTCTCGCAGCTGCTCTCCGTATTGGTTCGCTATCCAAGAGCAAGAGATTTAATTTTGTTTGGAGATTTCAACGCTCATATTGGATCTAGCTTCTACAACACCCCTTAGGGACGAAATATTGGCTCCAATTAATATAATCGCATATCGAATGAGAATGGTGTCGCTCTAAGTTCTAAAATGATTTTTACATAAGTATCTGGAATAAATCCAATTAGGAAGGTACTTGGTTGTTTATTTACAGATTTCAAGTCCCATTTATCGAATTTTATCATAATTGGTCATATTTCTTAGTCCTATTTTCATGGTACACATCGGGTTTCATCATAATCGGTTAATAAACAGCCAAATTCCTTTCTAACTGACCATATTCCATTACTACATCTAAATACCATTTTAGAGCCCCATTTTCAGCATACAAATCGAACTACATAATAATCAGTTAAAAGCTGCCATGCTCCTTCGGAATTGGCTATATTCCAGAACATCATCTAAGACTCATTTTAGAATTCCATTTCCATAATGCTTTGTGAATTTTAGTATAATCGGTTAAGAAACGGTCAAGTTCCATCCTTATATCTACATAGCTATATCTACAACTCTTTTTAGAATCTAATTTCCATCGTACAAGCTGAATTTCATCATAATCGGTTGAGAAACCACCAAGTTCCTTCCTAGACCATTTCCATCATGCATCCCGAATTTCATCACAATCGTTTCAGAAATCACCAAGTTCCCTCCTAATTAACCATTTTCCAGAACTGTATGCGCAAATCATTTTAGAATCGCATTTCCGAAGTGCATGTCGAATTTCATCTTCATAGGTTAAGAAATGGTGTCAAGTCCCTTCCTAATTGCCCATATTGCAGAACTTTATCTAAAAATCGGTTTAGAATCATATTTCCATCGTGCATGCTGAATTTCATCAAAATCGGATAAGAAATGGCCAAGTTCCTTCCTAATCTAAATATAGTTCTCTCGCCACAGTGCTCTCAAGCATTGCAAATCGCTATTTGGTAGATTTAATTTTATTTAAAATTAATGTGGAAATAAATTATTTCAATTTAAATTAACCACCACTGTTTCTTTACGCAAAAATTGACTTCAGAATTGCACGGATCAGCATTTAAATTGAGCGAAACCAGAGTTCGCGGTGCGGCTTGTCTCGCCGCCTGATGGCGTCATTGAGATAATATTATGCATGAGGAATTAAGCTTAAGGACTAACCTAAGAAATCGTACATTTGAATTAAAGGTAATGCTTACAGTTGATTAGTAATTGCCCACCACACAAGGCAAATTTTGAAAATATTTTGAAGTTGTAAAGGTATAGTGCTGCTTGCTAAATTATAACAATTTTTTATCTCAACAAAAGGGTGAAGACAGGCCACCACTATCTGGACTGATGGAAAGTTATATTCTAAGATAGGTCTAATTATTTAAAATCAATCCTAGCAGATACTTTCCAATATTCCATAAGTGGCCATCGCTTAATTTAGGGGAAAGAGCCTCCTAACTACCACCTATCTTAGCACAAATATGTGTAGGGGCTTCCCACACCCCAAGGACAAGACGGGTACTAACGCGCTTGAAAAGCGCTCTCTATCAGAAAAACCCACACCCCGCGATCCGGCAGCTCACGTTCAACTAAAAAATGCCTGAGTCCTCTTTAATCCGGCTATTTCCAAGCGTAGGGCACAAGAGTGTCTTTAGTTTTTCAGCAGTTTGTCAGGTCAAAACTCTCAAGAAACATTTGCGGTCCAATAGTTCGTCAAAAGGATAATATATTTCTATATCCAAATGGGATACGAACTTGGCCTGTCTTATTGGAGGAAACGGATTATTTCCCCTAGGGCTTCTTCAACAGCTGCTGAAATTAATTCAGTCATTCAACATATTCGGTCTGGAACTGCCGCTGGAATCGATGGGATTTCAATTGAACTGGTTAAGCGCCTACCCTCTAATTGTTAAATGCTCTATACCAAATCATTGAGACTGCATGGATAAAGAACGATCTCCACCAAAATGGATTGAGACTCTTCAGTTACCTATAGCGGTAGTGAGAAAAAAACAAAAGATGTCAATGCATATCGGAAAATCACATTATGCAACGTGGGATACAAAATAACTACTTCTGGATCGTCTAGATGAATTTATGGCGTTACCAGCCACATATCATTGATGAGGAATGGCGCGCTGGCAAAGGCATTCAATACAGTAAAATTAGAAGTGGTTTCCGAGTATGCAACAATACGTTCCATGTTATTTAATCAATCGGATTATTAAGACCTGCTTCTGCGGACATACCTGCATTAAATGGTTCAACATGACCACTACAAGAATAAAACGGAATAAAGGCGTTAAGCAGGGATGTCCTATATCTCTATACGTATATTTAACTTCATTCTTAATGAGGTCCAGGCGATCAATTGCAGCTTCCACTGGTACATCGCCTATGCCGACGATAAAGTTCTTGTTACTCGCAATCTCTCCACATTGGAGCCGAAACTACAGAAACGCATAACTGTTTTAGGATATGCTGGACTAGAAACCAACCAAGAGAAATGCACAATGCTTATCCGAGATCCTTTCTCCCAAGATTATCCTCCCACCAACATTACCTTGGCGAACATAAAATTCGCTACAGTCAACACCATGCGGTATCTTGGTACTCATTTATCCTCGGATCTGAGTAGACCATTTACTATTCGTAAGAGGTGCCATCACGCATTAGGAGTAACCCAAATAATGCAGAATTTTATAAAAAAGTATAATGTTCCTTTCTCAACCGCTCTTGTTACGTATAACTCAACATTATACCTATGATTACGTATTGATTAAGGACCTCAGCACTTACCTACGCCAAACGCCGCCGCTTGATGCAATATGAACTTCAACTTCTTATTAAATTGTTTGAATTTAGTTCAAATAAACCTTTCATAAGGAAGTTCAAGGATACATCGCAAAAAAAAAATCAATGTGCAACGGATAAACTATTAGGGACATATTCATCGTCGCGGACCCAATCATCTGCTAAGCGCAGCCGCAAGTTACGTAGCATGGCCTAATAAGCGGGGTCGCCCATGCTACACATGGAATACGTAACTGCAGCAGGATCTCGAGTATTACAACAAATCTTACGCTAAGTGGCAGGAAATGTTACAACAGCGTCGGAAGCATGTTCACTTTCAAGAAATGTGGATGTGAATAAAAATGAGAAATGAATGGAATGATTTGTTGTGATATAGAAAGTTAACAGTTAGCTGATATTCTGTTGATATTCTCTTGTAGTCTTACTTTGGGAATTTTTGCAACTACAATGTCGTGTGTTTCATGCGCTTTGGAATGGTTTCGGGCCAGGTTTTGTTGGTATAGAGTTTGTTACGGCCGCTTAATATTCATTTTTGCTGACGGTTTAATAAGTGCGACGTTCTCATCTGATTTTATTATTGTTGATTTAAAATCATTAAATTGAGGGAATTCCTTTTACTGTTTTCAGGTCATTGAACTGAGATTTTCTTGTTTTATTTTTTTTTTGAATGGGATACAATTACAATATTACGAGTTTTGATTTTTAATTGTTTTGGTTGTAAATACTAAATAGCTATGCGTCACAGATTAATCGAGGTGTATGGTTTGGTTGTCTGTATTTGTTCCTGTGTATAGACACCCGTTTGCTCGGTGATTGTTTTTTTTTGTCTCAGTTTGGTGTATGGGCCATATTTTGTTTAGGAGATAGTGTTAGTAACCTAATACTACAACTTTTGTTATATACTTGAGTTAAGCCAACTTATTTACATAGGGACAGAAAGAATTTGGTGCTTGTCGATTTAAGACAAAATAAAATAATTTTTTCTGGAAGTTATTTATAGTGAGGCTTCCGTGTGCTCAAGTTAAATTTAAAAAAAAAATAAAAAAGTGAATTTATTCTTTTGTTGTAATTAACAATTTATATTAAGAGTACGCAGTGCAAAGTACTGTTGCATATTTTAAAGTGCCTCTATATTTTGTCCCGAATTACTGGAACTTTCTCATAGTTTCATTTAAAGAAATTGAGAATAAGACGGAGTCTCAGGTAATTGAATTATGAATAATACTATTACCATATACAATATCAGATACTAATATATATTTGCCTGTTGCCTCAGCCAAGATTATCCAGTGGATTTGGGAGCATTTTAAGAGATTTTCACCATTTGGTTAAAAATAATTCAAAGGTCAACTAGAAAAACCGCTGCTTTCCAGTTTGCAGTACTTTCGTGTTGCGAATTAATTCAAGGAATAAATGTGGCGCTCCACATTTTTTTTATAAAACAACATGTCGTGTTTGTGAAAATTAAAAGCTTAAAGAATCAATCTTGATTAGTGAAAAATTTATCTTGTTATAAAAATAAAAACAAGAAAAAGCAAAAAAAAAAAATTATTATTAATAGTTTAATATTAAGTTGAAAAAAAGAAAACAAATTGTTAAATTGATCAAAAATCTATGCTTTTTGTGTGATATTGCGCTGTGTGTTCAAGAATATTTTTGCTTAAGCAGCAGAAAGGTTATATATATTGTTTTCAGCACCCCCAAACTACCTGAGAGTACTCTGAGGACATTTGTTGGATTGGTGAGTTTTTAAGTGATTTATATTTTTTTTTTTTATTTAATATATACCCATTTGTATATATACGTATTACGCACGTACAAACAAAAGCATATATTTTTAGTATAAATTCTATCGGTTAATACGATTTTTTTTAGTAATGTTTTGTAGTATAAATTTAAAAATTTTTGAGTTTCTTTAAAATAAATTATTTGTATAATATGGAGTGATTTTTGATATATTCATAATTGGTGATGATGTGACTTATTACAGTGGGGATGAAATCATTGTTAGTTTTGTTTTTTAACACGTGTAAGTTTTGTTCGATCTTACAAAATTCTGTAACGGCGATAAAAAGAACCTTCCCAGCCAACTGTAGTTTATCCACAAAAACACGTGTTTGTCACCGGAGATCAGTAATAAGTTGTTCTAGCAATAGTTTTGGAATTTTATTTTATTTGGGTTTAATGCCAACTGATAGAGGTGAGAGATATTATTTTCGGTTTAAGTTTTGAGCATGAATTGCATTTTATTCTTATAACAATTACTATGCTCTATGCCATCGTTTAAATGGTGAAGGGCATCGAAATAGTTGTAGTCGTCAAATCATGAAACGACTACAACAAAAATATAATTTGTGTTATCTTTATTCTTATTTAAGTTTGTTTAATTTTTATTTCGTTTAACACACTTTATCACACCTTCATCAAGGGACAGACTTCTAATACACACACTTCCAAAATTATTAGGCACCCCTATTTTTTCGCATTTTTCACCAATATTGACCATTTTGTTTTATTTTATTTTTTATTTTTCATATTTATGGACAACTGACCACCTTAATATTTTGTTCTACTGCCTTGATTTTTGCTTACTTCTGCACTTCATCTTATTAAATTTTCCACAAGTCTTTTTTCTTTCCTTAATGTGATATTAAAAATTCTATGTGATAGAATATCCCGATTTCGAAACATTCGTTCTTTGTCAATTCTTGCCTACTACAGTAGGGAAGGAAAGAAAATAGTTATTTATGATACTAGTGAGCAAAACGAGATATTATCCATGAGGGATAAGTTTGTCCCACGGGGCGATAGCCGAGTGGGATATTATCCTGAGTGGATAATATCTCTTTGCTCACGAGTGGCATACAACGTTTTATCCAATTTTGTTGAAATAAATATAATTAACCGTAAATTAATAAGAAATAGTTCCATTTTGTGTTTTCACACTGTACCATTGAATTTTGGAAACCATTTTATCATAGTGACCGTTCTTTAAATTTATGTGACGTATTTCTTTGACGTAAATTACAAAATCTACGAATAATTTTTAAATGACTACTCAACATTTTGTTATACAAAATATAACTCACGTTGCCCCTAGCAGCGTGGGTTATACAATAACAATGGGTTATTTTACATTTTCTTTATTTGAAATCAGTCTAGTTATCAGGCTATTATGTATCAAAATTGGATAAAAGAATTTTAACGTATTTAACCATAATAATATATTATTATAAATTAAATATTGGAATAACTTTTAATAAACAATAGAATCAATTGAATTTTAATTCATTGTTTTTAATTAAAATTGTGATATAAGCACAGCGAAGACATAATGGGCATGTATCATTATTTCGGTATTTTCCACAAGTCGCTTAGGGATCGATGAACTTAAATCTTCCCATTCTTTTAGTACCACTTCCTTCAGATTGGCAATCGATGCATATTTTCTTGTGCTGATCTTTTTCTTCACAAGATCCCATAAATATTCGGTTGGGATTAAATCCGGGCTCTGGATCGGCCGTTCCAGCATATTTTTTTTATTTTTCCAAGCGGAGATATTAAACCAAATTAAATGATCCTTAGATACAGTTAGGTTCGTTCTACTATTACAGGCTAGGAAGGGGTAAAAGACGAAAGGCAACCTGTAGAAAAGATTGACGGATTGAACGGATAGCTATTAAAAACAGGAAAAAATCTTCCTCGCAACTACCTGCTTGTAAAAGTATTTTTTGCGAAAACAGTTGGCTGAAGAGCTGACGAGTTTGGTTTAAAACCCCGAAAAACTAAGAAGACCTGTTATTATGTGAGACCAACACCAAAAATTAACCTAACTTTACAAAAAAGTACCAATGTTGAACTATTTTGGGATGGAGTTAAGTTCTGTGGTCGGACGAATGTATTGAGGTCAACTCTAAATATGCTGAGAAATTATAAGAAGCACAGTATTTGACAATTCACATAATAAGCCATAAAAAATCAACGTTACCAATAATTCTAACCAATTTGTTCAGTGTTTTTGGGACATTTGGGACTAAATACGTACATCAAAGAACAGGCAAAGCGCATAATTCGAAATGGTTAGCTACTACTGATAAGCACGGTGGCAGCAGCATCAAAATTTGGGGATATGTATCTCGTCAGTAGGAACCGGAATTCCTTTATATGCTTTCGGCAAGCGAACTCAGCCAAGTACACCACCATTTTGAAGCAGACATTGCAATTTACTATTGAACAATTATTTCTAGGCTGGCGTGAGCCAGTAAAAAGGCTTGCCACACAGGACACAGCACCAGCTAGCCGAGATTGGCTTCGGTAAAATAAAACAAATTTGCGGGAATAGCCGTCCCAGAACTCCCACCTAAACGCAATTGAAAATTTGTAAGATATTCTGAAGAGGAAGATCAGCACAAGAAAATGTACATACATTGATTGCCTATTCGAAGGCAGTAGTACTAGGAGAATGGAAAAATTTAAGTCCATTGATCTCTAAGCGACTTGTTTAAAATTTAATAAAATACATTGGAAAACCAATCAAAAATCAAGGCGGACCAAGACCAACTAAATTTTAAGATTTTCAGTTGTACAGTCAATGAATATTAATATTTAAAAAAAACAAAATTGTCAATATTGGTGAAAAATGCGAAAAAGATAGGGGCGCCTAATAATTCTGTAAATATGTGTAGTTATGTAGTGTTAGGGAAAGGTTGGCGACTGTATTGTTGTCATGGCATTTCGGTTTCTTGATTTTTGATTACTCTTGGCTTCAAAGGTCTCTGTAACCGGGTCAAGTCTATCCATACTAACATTCCTTCACTATCCTTCCTTTTGTGTTATATGTAATGTATGACCGGCGTCATCCGGGAGGCAGGTTTAGGCTTGGTCATACACTCCAATCAATCAATATTAATTGTTTTGGTGCCGATTTATCGCCAGCCTTTTAAAACTACAGAAATTACTGTTTTTACTGATAAGTCAAATAAAACGCTAAGTTAAATTAAATTAAATTTAAAACAGGTTGCGAATTGTACAATGAACAGCTTCGCGCCGAAATAAAATTCATTCATTTTCTTGCAGTTTTATCAGAACTCATCGAACTCCAAACTTCATATACAAAAAATTTAAACAAACATATTGACTCCATATTAAAATGTTATCGGGTGAGAAAAACGTTTTACATGATCTGAACCGGCGCGGCGGTGCGAGCAATAACCAGAAAATTAGGGTGATTCCATACTAAATTAATTAATATAAATATGAAATCTTTAATTTTGGGATACAGGGTTTTATAGGCGCTGCCGCTTCTCAGACGTAAACTTATTACTTTTATTCTTGCATATGTTGCCATGTGCGCTTCTACATTGCGCTAGTTTCATTATGGCTCTGACTGATAAAACTGTCGCTATTTTCAACCATTTTATTATCCTGATACTGTTTTGCCTATGTAGATGCTTTAATTGCCATATGCTTTCCCTACCTGGTTTTTGTCATTTCGAAAATTAAATTGTATTCCTCTTTGGATATGCTCGTTCTAAAATTATTTAATTGATTAGTTAATTATGAAAAAAGTTACTTTACATGACAGCTACCATAAAGAGCAAAAAAATAGTTAAAGCAACTAAGAATAAGCAAAAAAAGGAATTGGTATTACTGCAGTGAAATCACATGGGTTGCTCACAAATTTCATGAGATAAGCCTAAATGAATTTAATTTTTAATTTTTTTGTTTACACTGAGTAAAACAAGTAGGCAAATAAATTATAATACTACAAGGGACATATTTTTCATAGTAAACTAGTGGTCATATAGGCAGTTTCATCGATAATGTGGCTTTGTTTGATACATCAAAAATTATTACCGTTAAACTTTTATAGATTTAAGAATTTTGAATTTTTGGTACATAACTAAAAAATAAAATTAATTTTTGTCTATATAATTCACGTCTAGTTTACAGTTTTATTTGTGTTAGTTGCTGTTGTTTACATTTTTGTTTCGACACAAACAAAATGTTTAAAAAAACGTTAAATGTCCAGTACTGCCGTCTTTAGAATTGACAGCGATGACCCTTATAGTATTGTAATTTATTTTCAAATACGAAAAAGATGATACCGCAGAGCAAAATGCGTAAAGTTCTTTCTAACCGACGACGATTTACGCTTATCATATGAAATGGCCCCAAGTTGAGAGAAATGGAAATATATTTTAATTGAAAAACTTTGATTGGGAATTCCTTTTGATTTGTAGTGGTGAAAGAAGTGGACGAAATCTGTTAATAAAATGCATGGTCGGAATAAACAATTGCACGCTTGTATGATCGAGTAAATAAATGAATTGGTTACTTTAGCTCCAAGGCGGTCTAAACCAGAAACACGACTTTGAATGTTGAGCCCGATCCCAATACTTTCCATAGTATGTATGGAATTGGAAATAGAAATAATAACTTTTTGTTAATGTATATAACCACGAAAACAGCATTGAACAAAAAAATTGTTAGATAATGACATCCATTTATGGTTATAAAAATCAAAATATAGAATATAAAAAATAATCTCAACTCAACAATTTCAAATCGAGAATCGAATGAGATAATATTTCTTTTATCGATCTAGCTGGTAAGTAGTTTCATTTTTTTTTTGAATAGCTTTTTACGTTCAATAGTTTCAAGCACAACAAAAAATGCTTTTCTACAAATTTCTATTATACAAAGTAAAGATATTAAATTTTTTTTTTGTATTCAAGTCATTACATTTATTTATCGATGAATAGATAGCTTATCAAGATGTGTGTATATACATAGATAGTAAAAATAGAAAATTGAAAGAAATGTAAAAATGTATATTAGTTTGACTATTGTAAGATGATGATTAAGTGTGTGCATCACACCGACAAATATAAATTGATCCATTTGAAAACAACATATGGATGATGAATATATCAAGCGAGCAGCAATCTAATCATTTAACAAAATTAAGGCAAATTTATAGTTTGGCAAAAGATCAGAACAGCGAATATTCGTTTATTATTAAATTTTATCTCAATTTGTGTCTTAATTCGTTTTCATAACTGCGATTTTTCGTTATTTGTGTGTCGTTAACAAGTTACTTTGGTTTCGTTGGTAAATTCTTAAATAAAAGGTTTTTGGTAATATGCCAATGTTTTCAAAGCGCTTTTTTATTATTATTGATGGGCGATAATGTTGTATTAAGAACAATTCTAATTGGAATTATTATAACAGGTTGACTGAACTAATAAGCTTTATACAAAATTGTTTGTGCTTGTTGAAATGTTGATTCAAAATTATTTTTACACTTTAAAAATTAGCTCAATTCACTTATTAATGGTCTTGCTAGATCGCAAATATTTTCTGCTAACTATCGTAATATTAAATCGCAGCTTTGCCCGAGTAATCGATAATGGTGATAACAAAATTGAATACCAATTTGTCACAAAATGTAAGTTCCTTTTTTGTCAAAAAAAAAAAGTTGACATTTGCGGCATATTTATGCGAGTACTTTGTGGCAAAACTTATGTTGTTTTTATCCACAAAAAAAAAAAAAAAAGATTTTGGTTTCAAATTTGTCGCAAAATTTATATAATTTTCATGCTAATTCGAATTCCATCAAAAATAAATTTGTTCGACCAAATGTTCGTTTTCGCGTGACGATCAGTGTCAACCCTATCCACCACATATTGTTCCTACATGATTTTTTCCATCATTTACCATTTTATCTAAAATTTTTGTCGTTTTTTGGTAACGTATCTTGGGAACTAATTATATTGCTTATACAATGATTTTTTTTGTGTTTGGGAATATTATTGCGCTGAAGAGTAATTGGATGACCGACTACTTTATCACCAACTAGAAATGTTACGTCCTTAAAAAATTCAAAATTGAACATTTACCTTGTTGAACACACAATACCTAATGAAGAAGAATCCAACCTACTACTGTGCCCAGAAAGTAAAAGCAGTTTTCAATTTAAATCACGCGGATGACCCGCACATCATAGATATTTTTTTTCCAAGTTGGCAGCATTGTGATAGACATTTGTGACAAATTTTATGTCAAAACATTCATCAGTTTTTGCTTTACGCTTGGTTTTGTACGACGCTGAAAGTGCATTCGGCGATTTTTACAATTTCTAATTATATTGAGCAAAGAAGTTGCATTAAATTTTGTTTGCGGAATGAAATTTCGGGTGCAGAAACCTTTAGGATGTTGCAGAAAGCCTTCGGGGATCATGCTTTGTTGGAAAGGAATGTTTACAAGTAGTACAAACAGTTCAAGGAAGGTCGTGAAAGTATTAAAGAAGAAGAGCGTTCCGGCCGAGCATCAACCTCTACTTCTGAACAACACGTCAAGAAAATCGAAGAACTTGTGCTTGCTAATCGTCGAATGACTGTTAGAGATCTTGCTGATAGTGCCGAAACGTCTCAATTTCCTCGAAAAAGAGCGTCGATTTAAGATCTGTGAAGAGATGCTTTCAGACTAGCAATCGGTCTAGAAATGGATTATTATTAGAGACGAGACTTGGATCTATGCTTACGATCCGAAAACCACGGACCAATCCAGTGAATATGTATCATGCAAAAGGTGAAGCTAAACCGAAAAGATCGCGCCAAAGTCGATCGAAAATCAAGGTCATGTTGACAGTGTTCATCGATTATTGTGGTGTTGACCATTCAGAATTCTTTCCACTCGGCCAAACCGTCAACGAGTGTTATTTGAGTGTTATGCGTCGTTTGCATAAAGCTATTCGCAGAAGAGGCCAGAATTGTGGGCAGACAATTCTTGGTATTTGCACCACGATAATCCACATTCTCCCACTGGACTCGTTCTTCGTGAATTTTTCGCCAAAAATTCGACCCACATCGTTCCACAACCACAGTATTCGCCCGATAAAGTACCGTGTGACTTCTGACTATTCCCGAAACTCAAAAGACCACTTCGGAATTTGGGTGCTGGACGTCTGGATGTCTGTACCCATGGTATCTCCAGAATGGTTGGTCCGATTTCGATTTTTTTTTCGCTTATCAGTTTCTGTGATCAAGGCGGAGATTTGAAAAGCTGTTGGAACCTGTACGTCAAGAGAACTGAGTACCTGCTTCACTAATTGGTCAAAAATACCTGATTATATAAATATTTATCAATTTTTATTATGCTGGCTCGAATATTGAGTTGCGCAGTGACTTTGAGGTTGAGTTGAAGGTTGGTTGAGTTAGGAATCAATTTGCGAGTTAAGTTGAAGTTGAATTGGAGTTGGGTTGGGGTTTGATTAGAATATTGTGAACAGTAGAACAATTTGTTATATATATACTGGATAGGGATTCCGACTGCATTTTGGGTTAGTTTCTTAAGCATTATTTTTAGCCTAAATGTAGGCAGTAAAATATATATAAAATATTATTAATAGGGTGCCTATCGCTGAAAATGTAATAAAAAAATTCGCTTGTTATAATTTTAACAAATTATTTTATGACCGTTGTTTGAATATACATATGTATCTATAAAGTTGACCTCCAATTTACAAAACAAATTGGTCAAAAGATGCCATCGTTTAGTGAAACTGTCTTAAGCTGAAACCAATATTTCGTGACTATTGTATAATTCGTTTAATTATTCGTAAATCAATATGGAAATTTTTGGTTCATAACGTAAATTCCCTTAATCTTTAATAAGATTTAATTCCCTTAATAGCATTTTGATCATTTATTCGTTTTTGGGGGTGTTCTTCATATAAAAATATTACTTGCAATTTGTGAAACCATTCATAACAAAGTTCTGTAATATGGCCAATTAGGAAGGAACTTGGCCATTTCTTATCCGATTTTGATGAAATGAAATTCAGCGTGTACGATGGAAATTGGATTCCCAAATGATTTTTTGACAAAGTTGTGAGATATGGCCAATTAGGGAGGAACTTGGCCATTTCTTATCCGATTTTGTTAAAATTCAGCGTGTACGATGGAAATTGGATTCTCAAATGATTTTTGGAAGAAGTTGTGGGATATGGCCAATTAGAGAGGAACGTGGCCATTTTTTGTCCAATTTTGATGAAATTCAACATTTACGATGGAAATTGAATTCTCAAAAGATTTTTGAACAAAGTTCTGTAATATGGCCAATTAGGAAGGAACTTGGCCATTTCTTATCCGATTTTGATGAAATTCAGCATGTGCGATGGAAATTGGATTCATAAATGGTTTTCGGACGAAGTCCTCTAGTTTGGCCAATTAGGAAGGAACTTAGCTATTTCTTATCCAATTTTGATGAAATTCGACATTTACGATGGAAATGGGATTCTCAAATAATTTTTTGACAAAGGTATGGGATATGGCCTATTAGGAAGGAACTTGGCCATTTCTTATCCGATTTTGATGAAATTCAGCATTTACAATGCAAATGGGATTCTAAAATGATTTTTGGATAAAGTTCTGGGTCAAGTAGGATGGAACTTGCCCATTTCTCAACCGATTTTGATGAAATTCAGCATTTACGATGGAAATGAGACTCATTCCATTCAAACGTTCATGTTTACTCTTGCTTCTTAGCAAAACTCGATTGCAAATATTTTCAAAGACAAATGTTTTTTTTTATAGGAAATTTTTCATTTACATCTTTTTACATTAGATGTATGTTTGACTACATTTGATTCTGCTACAAAATACTTGTAAATTTGTATATTGTGTATACCGATAAATATTTTTTTTTCTATGTGTACTATCCAAACGTCGGGTTTTTATTAAATAATTAATAAAAAAATAAAGTATTAAGCTAAAAACCAAATGAAATTAATTTATTTTTAAAAGATATTGCTGATAACCAAAAAACAATCCCTAATACTCGTTGAAAAATAAGAAAATTCAAAATCCCGTATATTTTTGCATTTATTATTTCTCTATTCCTTCATTTTCTCGTTTCAACAAAATGTGGACTTGCCCCAGTTTCAAAATAAACGGCCCAAAAAGCATTTTTTATTTTCCCTTCAAATAGTGTCAAAAAATTATAAATGTTGCCAAATTATTATATTTTGTTCCAAAAAATTAATTTTATGATGCCAAGAAATTATTGTTTGTTGCTCATTTATTTGTGCCGTTTTATTAATTTTTTGTATCCTAAATATTAATTTTTTGTGTGCCGGTTTATTGCCAGCCCTTAATAATAGTTATGTCACTTACAGTGCGCCATTCTTCGACAGTTTTAGAAATAGGCCCATTTCATTTAGCGATTCCACAATTTTTCGCCAACACTTTTTTTTATCAGCCTTACCCGTTGCTGAAGCATGTTTTCCTTGAAAATATAAAATTTTCATTATATACAATTAAACAAGTGTAAAATATAGTAATATATGATATACATATTTGAAATTACCTATAGCAAACTGAAAATTTTGCTCAACTAAATCAATTAGTGCAGATTTTTGGGCCAAACCAATGCGTCTGCTCTTTTTGTTCCCTGCGCCTTCCATTGACTAAAAACATTTTAAGGATAATGCAATTCATGGTAGAAAATACAACGTTACAAACCACTTACCATTGTCTCTCAATTTCAAATATTTATTTATTCGATACACAAATTAGCTAATTTGATTTAATTGATTTAATTTCGTTTGCCATATACCTTAGTATATACAAAATACGATAAAAAAATTGATTAGCTGGGCTAGTTTGTAGGCTATAGGTAAAGCAACCTTGATTATATAAAGCCTGTTTGGAACAGATCACGGGAATCCAAAGATGAAGCATCGATCGTCCTAAAACAATAAATTATTAGATAATTGTTCATATGTAATTTAATTTATACTCATCCTTTGTAATTATTATTTATTCCAAACATATTTTTCTGTCAATATTTGACATTTGTTTATGTTCACTATACAGTAAAACACCATATACCAAAGTTTATTGTAAAATCGGTATAAGTGCCGCGCGCCATCTATTGATGGGAAGTTACCACAAAGCAATTTATTTTACTCCGAATAATTTATACCATTACAATCTAAACTCGAAATTACGGCGATTTAACTGTAGATAATCAAAACGAACCAATAATCGATTGCCACCGTAATACATATATGTACAATACATAGATGCTTTGTTGTAGCTTATTAAATTGTGCGGCTACTTTATATTTTGATCATTGCTACCATTGACGTGAGATGAGAAACATTGTGCGTTTTGTTGAGAAAATATATTGAATTAAAATAAAGATAACCCTATTTGTAATAAATTAAAACCAATTGAATTAAATAAATGGGTTTCATTTTGTGAAGTGTTCATTAAGTACAAATCTATACAGTCCACAACATAATTTTTGGTCCTTCGAGCCGGATCGTGCCAACCACATACGATCGGCGTGACCAGCTACCAGCATTGGAAAGAAAAAAAAAATCGACGCGACATAAGTCGAAAAAACGGGACAATAATTCAACCAGTGAAATCAACCGAAACTCGACCGAGTTCGCAAAATCTACAAGCAGAAAAATCACCATTCAACAGTAAATGCAGAAACGACATCCAGAAAAACCTTAAGTATCATTCATTTTTTAATTAATTTTTGTTTAATTAAATTCAATAAATACGTGTTTCATTCATTGTTGAAATTTTTCGGTTGTTCGAAATTTATTAACCTAAATCCAAATCGTTGTTCTCGCAATTTCCATACGCTTGGAACTTTTTTTTTAACGGCGAAAATAAAGTAACAGTACACGTTAACTGGTTTTTATTATTTCTCACGTGTGTTAAGTGTAACGGTGAAGTGAAAAGTGCGATCAAGTTGTCTAATTTATAATACGTTTATAAATTCTCCGAATAATATGGAAGCTCTTAAAAGGCGGCATGCTACCATTAAAGGTCACATGACTAGACTTCAAACATATGCGGAGGCTGTCCCATTGACTTCTAACTTTGAGGACATTAAAGCACGTTTAGACAAAACAAATCACTTCTGGGCTGAGTTTTCAGCCATCGAGGATCAAATGTTCGAGCTTAATCCGGAAATAGAATCACAAAGCGAAACATTTTCAGAAACCTACTACCATACGGTTGCTTTGCTTACCGGGTCTCTACGGTTATTCCAGACTAACCATAATAACACGATGCACGGTGACGTTTCGTTCCAATCAGGTGTAATGGAAACAAAATTACCAAGACTGCATATCCCAGTGTTCCAAGGTGACTACCAAGAGTGGCAAAGTTTTTTTGATCTGTATAATAGCTCTGTACATGAGAAAACATCGATTTCTGCAGCTCAAAAACTTCAGTATTTAAAAAGTTTATTGAAAGGAGAACCACTGGGTCTAATTCGGCACCTAAGCGTAACAGATGCAAATTATATTGAGGCTTACCACATACTAAGTAAACGATACGACAAAAAGAAAGCAACGATAAATAGTTACATCGACACATTTTTTCATATCCCAGCTGTTACCCGAATTAACGCGATAAATATACGAAAGTTAGCCAACACCACCGATGAAATCATTAGAGGACTCAAAGCGATCGGACCCCAGGGTGAGTCAAGAGATCCTTGGTTAATTTACATCATTCTAAATAAATTAGATGATGAAAGCCGTCAGTTTTGGCAACATGAAGTATCTAAAATCGACCACCCAAGTTTTCAGGATCTCATTGATTGCCTTCTAACGCGAGCAGATACCCTTGAGGGAATACGTGACGTTATGTGTAAACCCGCGCCTCAGATAGTATCTAGTGTCAGGCGAGCACATGCTGCGACACCAACTTACACTTTAAACTGTCCGTTGTGTAAGGTCGAACACATGTTATACCACTGTCCTAAATTTAATAATATGAGTATAGCAGAAAGACGTTCATACATCCAGAAAAATTCACGCTGCTACAATTGCTTAAGCGATAATCATGTGGTACAAGTATGTCGTTCAAAAAAATCATGCCAAACTTGCAGAAAGCGTCATAATAGTCTTCTTCATTTACCGAGTACTCTTGATCCAAGCACTTCAGTTCATTCAGTTAACACCGCAAATTTAACTCCGAGCACTGCACCATTTACCACATCACCGCCACCAGCAAATGTTTCTTCAATCAACACAATACCAATCGAACAAGAAACTTCACTCAACATTTCACCTAATCCGTCAATCAATATATCATCACCACGCGTAACAAACTCATCTCTCAACATAGCATCAAGTGCAATCCGCACATCACCGCTAACCCAATCAACATCAACCCAAGTTGTATCAACCAACCAAGTTCAACCTGACAACCGTCACCCACCCCAACAAAGCACCAACACCTACGAAGCAAGTTTACCAACTGAACCAAACTCCCATTATAGTCAAGCACTCTTACCTACGGCTCTTGTCTATGTCAAAAATGCAGTTGGTGATATACAAACCTGCCGAGTGTTGTTGGACTCAGGTTCTCAGACTTCATTTGTGACCGATGCATGCATTAAACGACTTGCGTTGCCAACACGAAGAGCAAACGTAAAAATTACCGGGGTCGGCTCGTCAACCGCAGGAACCGCAAAACGAGCTTCCAGCTTGGATATCTGTTCTAGATTCGAACCAAAATACCACCTAACCATCCAAGCTCTTGTATTACCGAAAATAGCAATGCCATTACCATCAACTAGCATACCTCGAAAGGATTGGGATCACTTAAAATCGCTGAATCTTGCTGACCCCAATTATAACCAAACAAGCACTATTGACGTATTAATCGGCGCAGAACACTTCTTCGATGTTATCACTGTTACGGATCCTTCGGGAACATGCACGTTTATTTCGGGTAGCTTTAGCGGCTAGGGGGGTTTTTGTTACCGAATATTTGAGATCCAACAAATCATACGTGCATATGTTAAGAAATCTGCATTCACGTTCACACTGGTCTGATTACTTCACGTCATCACAATAAAAGAAAATTAGTACATTTTTGACACTGTATTACTTTTCATAACAAATTACAAAACGAAAATAAAAAAAAAATCAACATAATAAATTTGGATCTACTAAATATCTACAACCTTAATATAAATTTAGAACTGGTGTAAAAATTTTTATGAAAGAGCAAGACTGGTTTGATTAAAAGAAAATTATGTCGCTTACCAATTTTAATCCGAAGAGCGCTCCTTGGAAATTACAATGGCTCACTGAAAAAAAGAATTAATTGTTTTGACAAACAAAATCACCCTGTTTTGCTCCTTGATTTTTTTTCTTTTTTTACACTCACAAATTTAACTATTTAAAAACTATAACCTAATAAATTTAACACTAATAAAGAATTGAAATACGAGAACTTAAGAGATTTGATTTTTTCTTTCTCGTGATACACAAAAAAAACATTTGATTTACTTTTAATTACTGCTTTAAAATATGTAGATATAAGCAAGTATAATTCAAACAGAGGTCTCAAATAAACCTTTTTTACTTTGTACACATACACAACACTTATTATATAGCACAACTTGGCATCGTTGCTGATGTATTCAAATAGTGTTATAGAAACACTATAAAATATCCGACCGGTAGCAAAATAAAACGGTTCCTCCCTTATTTCGTGTGAGGTTACTAATACATCAGCCAACAAATTCGCGTATCTTTGTAACCTCTATATATCCATAAACTAACGAAATTCGGATTTAATTTTCAAATTAATTTATTGAAAATATTTTGGTGATTCTCTAAGGAAAGAAAACAAAAAGAAAAAATAGAACCGTTTTACCTTATCACAAAAAAGATTATTATCAGTGACTCACCGACTCTCGTCACAAAAAATATCAAAAATGGATGTACTCAAATTTTTTTTTTGATGCTCATTCTGATATTGGCGGCTATTTATTTGGTAGCAATCCGATAATTAATTAGAATTCACTAATTGCAAATAGCTTCCTATGGAACCCAAAGAAAATGTTTGATTCTTGCAAATAGTTATGCACATACACAAATATTCTTACCTAGATCTTAGATTAACATTTAACTACTTAGCGACACCAGAAAAATATTTATATATCATTTAATATACGCTAACGCTGAACGATCCAAGTTGAGCGAAAGCTTAGCACAAACTGAATATCAATTACCACACAAATTATTTTGGCCCAAAAACAAATGAGCATAATGATCATTTGTATCTCATTTTGATACTCGGTAGATATACACTTACATTGATATTGACCATCAACTCTCATTGCGGAGGGGAGATAAATCTGCAAGCATTTTACCACAAGCTTACCACGTATATATTATATTTTATATGTATTGAAAGAGAAGTTAATCGTGTCACAGCCAACGCAAACATTTAGTACCGAAAATAATAGGGTAAAGTGAATTTCACTTGAATTGGAATGTACTGTAGATTCTTATTAACACATAAAAATAAAAATAGAGTAGCGTAACCTATTCTTCAACAATGCGGGCGTAACAACACAGGTTCTACTGATGATCGTATGATTGATTAGTAGAAGCTGAAATAACAAGCGCATTTAAAGAGAGCCGATCTTCCACTTGGGTCGAAAGGATGATATTTTACATGTTATAAATTCAAATACTCAAGATCGTATGTCTTTAGTGTGATAAATTCCCATGATTTTGCCTGAGAAATCTTTCACTTCGTAGTTTACGTTACCTATTCGTCGAGATATTGTAGCTTCAACAAACTGCGGAGCAAACTTTGCACAATACCGTTTTGTCGCATCGCTTTGTGGGTGTGTACGAACGAACACACGCTGTCCAATTTTAAATTCGATAGGCCTGCTTCTAAGGTTGTATCTTTTGCAACTTTTCTCGTATGCTTGGGCAATTTGAATCCTCGCATTATCATGGATAAGTTGAAGTCTTGCTGTTAAAGGTAACAATATTTCACCTTCAGATACTTCTCCTATCTGCTGCAATATTTTATAATCTTGACCATGGTTTATTTTATGATAGCCGAATAATAAGAAATGAGGAGAGTTTTGTATGGTTTCGTGCACTCCATTTCTTAAGGCGGACGCAATTTCATACAAATGTTTGTCCCAATGTGTGTGTCTCTCCTTGATATAAGAACGAATAGCACATAGAATCGACCTGTTTACTCGCTCAGACGCGTTAGATTGCGGAGAGTAAATTGCTGTCTTAGAGTCAATGACACCGAATTCACTCAAAAGAGCTTTATACTCACTGCTTTTAAATTGACTTCCGTTATCTGTATGGATAGTGTACGGTACTCCAAATACACAAAATAACTCATTTTTTAAGTAGTCGGTGATCTGTTGCGCGGTTCCTCTACTAAGTGCTTTTAAAAGAACAAACTTTGTTAAATGATCCACTACGATTAGGATAACAGTGTTGCCTTTAGTGGATTTGGGATATGGACCAAGCAAATCAATATACACTCTTTGCCAAGGTCTCACAATTGAAAAAGATTTCCCCATTGGTGGACGTGTTAACTGATTTGGAGCTTTAGTTGTCTTGCAAACTGTACAATTAGAAATAAATTCTTTCACTTGTTTTGCCATAGATGGCCAAAAGTAAAACCGTCGGAGTTTTTCTAGAGTTTTTGCTATACCACCATGGGCTGACATTGGATGATCATGTTGCTGCTGAATCAAATCATTGCGCATACCGGCAGGGATCCACATTTTCCATACTGACAAGTCCGATAAGTCATCCGTTTTCCTGGGTTCAAGACGGATAAATATTCTATCTTCGTGAATTCTAAAAGCTGGAAAATTATTAGGAGCAGAAATGATGTTTTCTCGCAACTTTGTGTACTCAGAATCATCAAATTCTACGGAGCTTTCATTTGATTCAAGTAGAACTCTTGGAATACTATTGGTGAATTCCTCAATAGAATCACAGTATATTCGAGATAGAGTGTCTGGCACGACATTATCCTTGCCTCGTTGATGCTGGATTGTGAATTTATATCCTTGAAGCTTAAGACTCCATCTGGCCAGTCTTCCACTTAATTCGCGCTGACTCATCAACCACTTGAGACTTGCATGGTCCGTAATAAGTGTGAACTCGTAGCCTTCGATATACGGTCTGAATTTTTTTACCGCGAGTATTGCTGCTAAACACTCCAACTCTGTAATGGTGTAATTTTTTTGTGCCTTATTTAATTTCTGGGACATATAGGCAATTGGTCTCTCATTTTCCTCTTTATCCTTCTGAAACAAGACGGCACCCACACCTTCCGTACTTGCATCGCATCTGATAAAAAATGGTTCTCCATAACATGGGTTAATTAATACAGGAGCTGACGTTAAACTTTTCTTCAGATTCTCAAATGCCGCCTGTGCCTCTACCGTCCACTGGAATTTACCCTTCTTGAGACAATCGCTAATAGGAGCTGTAGCTGCGGAGTAATTGTTGATGAAACGACGATACCAACCAGCCATCCCAAGTAGTCGTCTGGTCTGTCTTACGTTCGTGGGTACTGGAAAGTCAACTACTGCATCGATTTTAGTAGGATCAGTTTTTAGACCGTTTTCTCCGACAATATATCCAAGATATTTGATCTCTCTCATCATAAATCTACTCTTCTCGATGTTTAAAGTCAGTCCCGCCGTCCGTAATAAGTCTGCGACCAACTCCAACAGTTCAAAGTGCCTTTCCAATGTACCGCTGACAATTAACAAATCGTCCAAGTATACAAAGATGTTCTCATGTAGTTCGTGTGGTATTACTTTATCCATCAAGCGGCACATGGATTGGGCTGCGTTACACAATCCAAAAGGCATTACTTTGAACTGGTAGAGCGGTCGCCCTGGTATAGTGAAAGCTGTTTTGTCTCTAGCAGATTCCGCAAGCGGTATCTGCCAGAATGCGTCCTTTAAGTCTAATCCCGTAATGTACTTTGTTTCGTGTAATCGTCCTAAAAGTCCGTCAATATTTGGGAGGGGGTAGGCATCCTTCACCGTGACAGAATTAAGCTTTCTGGCATCAAGACACAGCCGACTTTTACCGTTTGCTTTCTTGACCAGTGTAACAGGCGAGCTCCAGGAGCTTTTGCTAATCTCAATCACATCCAACTTCAGCATCCTATCAACTTCGTCACAGAGTTCCATTTGTTTTACTGGTGAGACAGGATAATACCGTTGTTTTATAGCCTTGCAACCTGGTATGATATCTATTTCATGAGAATGTTTACTGGTTCTTCCTAGACCATTTTTTTCAAATGACGGAAAGAGCGCTATTGTCTTGATTAGCTTGGATCTGTCTTGCGGACTTAATTCGTGCATTTTATTGTTTTCGGGAATGGTTTCTGAAATTTCATTGACGGTCAACCCCGGTGCAATATTAAATATATTCCAGAAATCAATTCCTAAATATAAAGAAGATTTCAGGGTAGGAACAATACAAAATTTTATATTTTTAGTTTGGTCTCTAAAAGTTACCGGTAAAATCACGTAACCTTCAATTTTATTTAAAGTACCATCGGCAGTTGATACACTTGAATTTAATTTACTGAATTTGATGTTAGAAGAACGCAAAAATTCTAAGGAACCTTCGCCCAAAACGCTTATAGATGCCCCAGTATCTAGAAGTCCATACATCGTTTTTGAAGCTACTATGACTTCTGCCTTCAATCGAGGATCGTTTGAGGAAATTGTTCTAATTATCGAGGAAATACAATGTTTAATCATGGATCGTCGTTGTCTGAAATAATGAATGATTCGGTGTATCTTATGATTTTTACTTTTTATATTTTTTTCGAGGACGTCGGATTTGGCTGCTTGATTGTGTTTTGGTGCATCAAATTTTCCGAATGTGACCCCCTCGTCAAAGTCACATTCGGACGATTGTTTTCCGGCGGACGATTCTGACATGTAGGACAAAATGGTTTTCTTACATTACTCGCACCACAACCAAAGCAAAATACGTTATTGAAGGGTTGAACACAATCTTGGTATTTATGACCCAAATCTTTGCAATTCCAACAAATCAGTGAAATGGAAGAATTGTTTCTTAGATTGCGTCTTTGGTCATTACTAATCGCTTCAATTGAAGATTCACCCTTTGCTAATTCCATTGAAGTGTGTGTTTGAACTGGATATGTCTCGGTTACAGCTGTGTTTTGCAGATCATTCCGATAACCACTATTTGCATCTATTTCATTGACAAATTTTCGCCTTACGAGTCCATCTTGAAATTGCCTTGGATCATAACCAGTGAGGTCCCACATTGCTTCATATCGTTGACAAAGCACTCGCAAATCCTCTAAGCTTCTAATAGAATTTTGGTATGGTAATGTAACGTTTTTAAGCGCAGGGCTCATATTTTGACACAAACGATACAATAACTGCCTTTCAGTTAGACGATTTGCGAGTCTAGTATTCAACTTTTGAATATTCAGCATAAAGCTTGAAAATGATTCACGTCGCCCTTGAACCCGTCGATATATTTCTTCGCGGATTTCGTCTTCATAGTCATAACTGCTGAAATACGATAGCATAGCAGTTTTCATTGATATCCAGTCTGAATTTGGATGATCAAATTTGTACACCCAGTACCAATCTTCAGCAGTTTCAGTTAAAAACAGATGTAACGCTTTTGTTAACATGGTTTCCGGAAGTCCATCATCTTTAGCTAGTTGTTCTAAACGATGAATGAAATCATGTACATTCATTGTTCTACTACCGTTAAAAGACAAATTCCATGTTTGCTTAATTCTGTGTAGGTTATTAAAACGATATTGTGCCTCAACTTGAGGTTGAGAGTTTGGCAGTTGCATATTAAATTGAGGAAAGCCTACGTTTCGAGATGCACCTTGTGGAATAAAATTTGTAGACGTATTCGATTGCTGTGGAGCAATATTCGCAAACTGTAACAATTCAGGTTCTTGAACATTATTGGCGCGTCCACTATCTAAGCGTGCAAAGAACTCAGCGACTGGCTGTTTTAATTGCTTATCCGCATGAAAAGTTAAATGGGTGTTTGGAGGTTTCTCACTGAAACTAGCAGGCTTCACAGGTGAAGATGTTTTTCTATTCGATAAAGAATCGTCTATGACTTGGTTGGTTCTCTTATCTGAAGGACTAATACTGGTATGCTGTGAAGTATTACTTTCGATTGATTCTTTTTGCATGGCACTGTGGTATTCTTGCCATAATTTCATGAACCAATTAAAATGTCTGCGCCAGCTGCTTAAAGTTTTAGAAAGATTGATGGCGTCGCCATAGGTGTTAATCAACCTTTGCGTTCTGTCCCTATAGTGAACAGATTTGACTAATCCAACCAATATAAAGTCAATTGGAGGTGACACTCCCCGTTGTTCGCATAATTTTGACCACTCCTCACATTTTATTTTGCAAAGCTCTATTTCTTGTTCCGGATTAGTGGTTATATGTGATTCCTTGGGTGATAATTGTTTATTGGAAAATTCCGCTGTTAAGAGATTACATAATATTGTTTTTGAATCAAATGTACTACTAGCAAGCCCTCTAACTTTATATTCGACTTCTTGTTCCGCAACGGACAAGCTCGTTAAATACTGTATAGCATCCATTTTAGGTAAATTAGAAAAACAAAACAACAAAACAAAAAAAAAACAAAAAAAAAATACGAAAGTAACTATAAATTAGAAATAATTTAAATAGATTATCCTACGAAATTTTAGTGGAATGATTAAACCTAAATCACGACACAACTCGTTAAAGAGAAATAAACGAATCAAATAGTTTTTAAAGCTAAATAAATATTTAAATTACAATAATTTAAGTAACAAATACGATAATTGTACTACCAAAACCTGGTTTACTGATAATTTGTTGTATAATTCAAAATATATAATACAATTTAATAACTTTAATGAGTGATGACGTAAACTCAGAAACCTTGACCATAATGTGAACGTAATGCATAAAAAAAACAAAAATATGAAGAGGGAAAGCTGTCCCGTGCAGAAATTGAATATCGAACATGTGCGATGGAACTCATGACTTCGTCATGTATCAACAGCCACATATTCGATACTGTAGTCCATACACAATACAGGCTTATCAAACAAAAAGAAAACTGTAAAAACAAAATTTTAAGAAAATCTGAATTGCCGTTACTTGAGATGAGCTATCTGTGAGACACTACTGCCAAGTGACACTGAGATAAAATCATAGAATCACTATGCAGTCAACCAATCTCGACCCGTCAGCAATTCTATCACTTCTGCTCACAATCAAATACACTGTTTATACGGAATAATTAAAATTAAAAAAACAAATCGGAAAGAGCATTCCTGTGTGGAGTCCGAGTGTCAAACCTCAGATGGAACTCACGGCCTCGCCATGTATCACAACCGAGTATTCGATACTGTAATCAACACACAAGCTCGATACAACTTAAGAGAAAAAAAAATTATTTGGTGATGGTTTGAAATAAAACTTGACAACTAATCGGCAATGAAAACCAAAAAAATTAACGTTAAGCTATAAATTATGAACGGAATTTAAAAAAAAGCATTTATGAGCAGAGAAGCTGCTTGGATGACTTTTTGGGTCTACCTTTGAAGAAAAAAAAAAATCAAACAAAATTATTGCATAGGCATGCTTACGTTAATGGTACCCAACGGTAAAAAAACATTATACGGTTAATCTGAACTCACATGTTCAAACGAGCACGCGTTTTCAGCAAACTGTAAATAACCAATAAGAACCATGTGGTAAAAAAAACTCAAACCGTTTCTTTTCAGGTCCCTGTTTCGGCGCCATTTTGTTACGGATCCTTCGGGAACATGCACGTTTATTTCGGGTAGCTTTAGCGGCTAGGGGGGTTTTTGTTACCGAATATTTGAGATCCAACAAATCATACGTGCATATGTTAAGAAATCTGCATTCACGTTCACACTGGTCTGATTACTTCACGTCATCACAATAAAAGAAAATTAGTACATTTTTGACACTGTATTACTTTTCATAACAAATTACAAAACGAAAATAAAAAAAAAATCAACATAATAAATTTGGATCTACTAAATATCTACAACCTTAATATAAATTTAGAACTGGTGTAAAAATTTTTATGAAAGAGCAAGACTGGTTTGATTAAAAGAAAATTATGTCGCTTACCAATTTTAATCCGAAGAGCGCTCCTTGGAAATTACAATGGCTCACTGAAAAAAAGAATTAATTGTTTTGACAAACAAAATCACCCTGTTTTGCTCCTTGATTTTTTTTCTTTTTTTACACTCACAAATTTAACTATTTAAAAACTATAACCTAATAAATTTAACACTAATAAAGAATTGAAATACGAGAACTTAAGAGATTTGATTTTTTCTTTCTCGTGATACACAAAAAAAACATTTGATTTACTTTTAATTACTGCTTTAAAATATGTAGATATAAGCAAGTATAATTCAAACAGAGGTCTCAAATAAACCTTTTTTACTTTGTACACATACACAACACTTATTATATAGCACAACTTGGCATCGTTGCTGATGTATTCAAATAGTGTTATAGAAACACTATAAAATATCCGACCGGTAGCAAAATAAAACGGTTCCTCCCTTATTTCGTGTGAGGTTACTAATACATCAGCCAACAAATTCGCGTATCTTTGTAACCTCTATATATCCATAAACTAACGAAATTCGGATTTAATTTTCAAATTAATTTATTGAAAATATTTTGGTGATTCTCTAAGGAAAGAAAACAAAAAGAAAAAATAGAACCGTTTTACCTTATCACAAAAAAGATTATTATCAGTGACTCACCGACTCTCGTCACAAAAAATATCAAAAATGGATGTACTCAAATTTTTTTTTTGATGCTCATTCTGATATTGGCGGCTATTTATTTGGTAGCAATCCGATAATTAATTAGAATTCACTAATTGCAAATAGCTTCCTATGGAACCCAAAGAAAATGTTTGATTCTTGCAAATAGTTATGCACATACACAAATATTCTTACCTAGATCTTAGATTAACATTTAACTACTTAGCGACACCAGAAAAATATTTATATATCATTTAATATACGCTAACGCTGAACGATCCAAGTTGAGCGAAAGCTTAGCACAAACTGAATATCAATTACCACACAAATTATTTTGGCCCAAAAACAAATGAGCATAATGATCATTTGTATCTCATTTTGATACTCGGTAGATATACACTTACATTGATATTGACCATCAACTCTCATTGCGGAGGGGAGATAAATCTGCAAGCATTTTACCACAAGCTTACCACGTATATATTATATTTTATATGTATTGAAAGAGAAGTTAATCGTGTCACAGCCAACGCAAACATTTAGTACCGAAAATAATAGGGTAAAGTGAATTTCACTTGAATTGGAATGTACTGTAGATTCTTATTAACACATAAAAATAAAAATAGAGTAGCGTAACCTATTCTTCAACAATGCGGGCGTAACATCACCGATGGCAAAATATCCGGGAGTTCTGGATCACCGATTGCTCAGAGTAGTATATTCGGATGGGTCGTAGTTGGCAATATTACCGAAGATAATCAGAGTTGTTTTTCTAATGTTACCATGCTCTCCGAGATAGACATTAATTCTTCGTTACAAAAATTCTGGGAAAGCGAAGAACTTCCAAGTATCAAGCATCTTACCGAGGAAGAACAGTTATGCGAAAACCATTTTGAACAAACCCACCAACGATCATCAAATGGCAGATTTATAGTTAGTCTACCATTCAAACCCACCAGAGGAGTGCTGGGAAATTCAGTGAATACGGCTATACGACGGTTCCTCAATATGGAAAATAAATTGCAAAGAGAGACTACAATGAAGGACCCATATATATCATTCATGCGAGAATATATAACACTAGGTCATATGAAACCTATACCACCAGAGGAAATTCCAGTCGATGATAATAAATCGTTTTATTTACCACACCACGCCGTAATAAAACAGTCAAGCACTACTACCAAGTTGCGAGTAGTGTTTGATGCCTCCGCAAAATCAACGAGCAAATATTCCTTGAACGACACTTTGCTGGTAGGACCAACGGTGCAACATTCATTATATTCAATTTTAATGCGATTTAGGAGACATTGTATTGTATTCGCAGCGGATATAGAGAAAATGTACCGCCAAATCCGTGTCAACCAAAGTGATACTGACTACCAACGAATTGTTTGGCGTGAAAATGTACTATCTCCAATACAGCATTACCGTCTCTTAACCGTAACGTATGGAACTGCGTCGGCTCCCTACCTAGCAACGAAAACTTTAGTAAAACTAGCAGATGAATACCAGAATCGTTATCCTAGCGCCTCAAGAATTATTCGAGAAGATGTGTACATCGATGACGTTATGTCCGGATCAAACACGGGACAAGAAGCTAACATATTGAAAGACCAAATTATTGAAATATTGACTTCTGCGGGATTCCGTCTTCGAAAATGGACGTCAAATTGTCCGCAATTACTAAACTCGATCCCATCGGAGAATCAAGAACCGCTATCATTTGAAATTCACGAGGGGAAACAATCCGTAAAATTGCTGGGGCTAGAGTGGAATCCAAAGACAGACAGTTTTCATTTCAAGGTTCTGATTGATCCAAACCTAGCAACAACGAAGAGGGAAATGTTATCGGAAGCCTCGAAGATTTTTGATCCCATTGGCTGGCTGTCACCATCCACGATTATGTCAAAACTCTATTTCAGTCGTTATGGTTATTAAACTTGCAATGGGATGATCCGTTACCGGCCAATATCTCCAAAAGATGGACTGCTCTTAGAACGGAGTTTAAGCATATAGAACGAATTTCGATACCACGATGGCTCCACATTAACACGTTAGATTACCAATTACACGGATTTTCAGACGCATCGGAAGCAGCATATTCGGCAGTGATTTACACCAGATGCAGAGATATAAACGGGAACTTAGTAACCAACATTGTTACCGCCAAAACTAAAGTAACACCGATCAAGCCCATATCGATTCCTCGTTTAGAGTTGTGTGCTGCTCTCCTTCTGACGAAGTTGATGAAAACTGTTGTAGCATCCCTCCAATGTCCAAAGATTCCTATATATTTGTGGACTGACTCCGCCAATGTGTTATGGTGGCTTTCATCCCCTCCTCGGTCTTGGAAACCATATGTAGCAAACCGAACCGCCGAGATTTTAGACAACACAACCAGATCAAACTGGCGTTACGTACCAACCAAGGAGAATCCGGCTGATTGCGCTAGCCGTGGTATTTTACCTTCTGTTTTAGTCGATTTTAAGCTGTGGTGGAAAGGACCTTCGTGGCTTGTTAAAGGTGAAGAAAAGTGGCCAGATCAAAAAAATTTACAGCATGGGCCCAATAAATCTGAAAGGAGAATCTCTACCGTGAACGAATATGTTGCAGGTGTTAAGAACGATTTTTTCGATGAACTCGCTGAAAAATATTCTCAGTTTTCCAAGTTAGTACGAATCGTCGCCCGTTTGCGTCAATTTATCCACAATATAAAAAGAAGCAAGAACAATGAAGCCCGAAACGACCGTTTATCGCCGACCGATTTTAAAACTGCATCAGAGCTTATTTTTAGGTGGGTCCAGAATGAATCTTTTGCTGTCGAAATTCAACGTTTAACAAGCAGCAAACTCATACCAAACTCGAGTAAAATAGTTTCATTAAATCCTTTTCTGGATAAAGCAGGACTTTTGAGGGTTGGAAGCCGGATTCGAAACGCAAACATACAGTACGACACAAAGTTTCCAATCGTCCTCCCAGCTGAACATCTCATTACGCAACGTATAATTAATGAAACTCATACCAAATATTTTTATGCTTCCCAATCATTACTGATAACAACAATCCGACAAAAATATTGGATTGTCAATTGTAAGAGTGTCGTCCGACAACGCATTCGAAAATGCATTCCGTGTACGAGATATCGAGCGGCTAAAAATAACCAGCTAATGGGCGACCTACCATCAGAGCGGGTCAACTTTAAATATACATTTCATCAAACCGGAGTTGACTATGCTGGGCCTATCTGGTTAAAATCATGTACCGGACAAAAGAACATTCCACATAAGGGGTACATTGCAATTTTCGTGTGTCTCAGTAGCAAAGCCGTCCACCTAGAGTTGGTTAGCGATTTAACCACAGATGCATTCATTGCCACTCTTAAACGCTTTATGTCCCGAAGAGGCGTAAGCGCCGATATTTTCAGCGATAACGGCACTAACTTTGTTGGTGCTAAAAATGCCTTTGCTGAAATTCCAAAATTAATCAAATCAAAACCATATAATAATTCTATTTCAAATTTTTTATTAGATTTTAACACCAAATGGCACCTTATTCCACCATCAGCCCCCAGTTTTGGCGGCCTCTGGGAGGCAGCTGTTAAGTCAACGAAGTACCACATACGGCGAGTACTTGGTAACACAACATTAAACTTCGAAGAAATGACCACCTTCCTGACGCAAGTCGAAGCCATTCTAAACTCGCGTCCGTTATGTTTATTGTCACCAAATGAAGAGGATGCTTTAACGCCAGCACATTTTATCATTGGGCAACCGTTGACAATGCTTCCCGATCCAGATTACAAACCAGTTCAGCAAAATAGACTATCACGTTGGCAGCTTATTCAACAGTTGATGCAGCATTTTTGGGCTCGGTGGCATAAGGAGTATTTGACATCGCTACATAACCGTTCCAAATGGCAACATAAACATAAAAACTTGGCGATTAATGACATCGTATTAATGCGTGAAGATAATGTGGCACCAACACATTGGCCACTTGGACGAATCACGGAATTACATCCAGGTAAAGACGGAGTTGTACGAGTCGTGACAATACGAACCAAATCTGGGTACTTCAAACGACCGATACTTAAACTCGTACTACTACCAGTATATTGAACCGAACGGTTCAACGTCGGCGGTATGTTTGGAACAGATCACGGGAATCCAAAGATGAAGCATCGATCGTTCTAAAACAATAAATTATTAGATAATTGTTCATATGTAATTTAATTTATACTCATCCTTTGTAATTATTATTTATTCCAAACATATTTTTCTGTCAATATTTGACATTTGTTTATGTTCACTATACAGTAAAACACCATATACCAAAGTTTATTGTAAAATCGGTATAAGTGCCGCGCGCCATCTATTGATGGGAAGTTACCACAAAGCAATTTATTTTACTCCGAATAATTTATACCATTACAATCTAAACTCGAAATTACGGCGATTTAACTGTAGATAATCAAAACGAACCAATAATCGATTGCCACCGTAATACATATACAATACATAGATGCTTTGTTGTAGCTTATTAAATTGTGCGGCTACTTTATATTTTGATCATTGCTACCATTGACGTGAGATGAGAAACATTGTGCGTTTTGTTGAGAAAATATATTGAATTAAAATAAAGATAACCCTATTTGTAATAAATTAAAACCAATTGAATTAAATAAACGGGTTTCATTTTGTGAAGTGTTCATTAAGTACAAATCTATACAGTCCACAACAAAGCCATATGGTTTAAATAGTAAAATTTACAAATATAGTTACAAATAATTTTAGTATATACTAAGTGTAACTATGGCTCCTCACCAAAAGAAGATTGCAAATATTTGCAATCTATTTGATTTTCTTTCACATGGATAGTACACATAGAAAAGAAAAATATTTATCGGTATACACAATATACAAATTTACAAGTATTTAGTAGCAGAATCAAATAGTAGTCAAGCATATATCTAATGTAAAAAGTTGTAAATGAAAAATTTCCTGTAAAAAAAGCATTTGTCTTAGTAAATATTTGCAATCGAGTTTTGCTAAGAAGCAAGAGAAAACATGAACGTTTGAATGGAATGAATCTCATTTCCATCGTAAATGATGAATTTCATCAAAATCGGTTGAGAAATGGCCAAGTTCCTTCCTAATAGGCTATATCCCATAACTTTATCAAAAAATCATTTGAGAATCCCATTTCCATCGTAAATGTTGAATTTCATCAAAATTGGATAAGAAATAGCCAAGTTCCTTCCTAATTGGCCAAACTAGACCACTTCGTCCGAAACCCATTTATGAATTCAATTTCCATCGTACACGCTGAATTTCATCAAAATCGGATAAGAAATGGCCAAGTTCCTCCCTAATTGGCTATATTACAGAACATTGTTCAAAAATCTTTTGAGAATCCCATTTTCATCGTAAATGTTGAATTTAATCAAAATTGGACAAAAAATGGCCACGTTCCTCTCTAATTGGCCATATCCCACAACTTCGTCCAAAAATCATTTGAGAATCCAATTTCCATCGTACACGCTGAATTTTAACAAAATCGGATAAGAAATGGCCAAGTTCCTCCCTAATTGGCCATATCCCACAACTTTGTCAAAAAATCATTTGGGAATCCAATTTCCATCGTACACGCTGAATTTCATTTCATCAAAATCGGATAAGAAATGGCCAAGTTCCTTCCTAATTGGTCATATTACAGAACTTTGTTATGAATAGTTTCACAAATTGTAAGTAATATTTTTATATGAAGAACACCCCCAAAAACGAATAAATGATCAAAATGCTATTAAGGGAATTAAATCTTATTAAAGATTAAGGGAATTTACGTTATGAATCAAAATTTTCCATATTGATTTACGAATAATTAAACGAATTATACAATAGTCACGAAATATTGGTTTCAGCTTAATGCTGGAAACACATGAGCAGAATTTCTGCTGGCATCGCTGCCGGCAGAAATTCGGGGTGAACTACATTAGCGTCGTTTTTGATAAGCATAATTTTTTTTTGTGGCGTTTATCTGATACAAATTTAATTTTAATGTACAATTTTTTTAAATGAATGATGCATTATTTTGTCACAAATTATTTAGTTTTTATCCTCCTATTTGGCACTTGCCACACAAAACTTATTTGCTGTCAACAAATTAAAAGAATTGATTGAAAAAAAATAAAAAATATACAAATTGTACTAGATTTGTTATCTTTTACGTAATATATGTATGCCTACTGATTCGCAGCAAAATTAGAAATAGAGACATGAAGCACAATTCTACATGGCAAGCAGAATACGTGTATTTCAATTCATTTAAACTTGTGTATTCTAATTTTGCTGCTTGCAGAATTCTGCTCATGTGTTTCCAGTGACATTTTCACTAAACGATGGCATCTTTTGACCAATTTATTTTGTAAATTTGAGGTCAACTTTACATATACATATGTTATGTATATTCAAACAACGGTCATAAAATAATTTGTTAAAATTATAACAAGCGAATTTGTTTTATTACATTTTCAGCCACCCAATTAATAATATTTTATATATATTTTACTCCCTACATTTAGGCTAAAAATATTACTTAAGAATCTAACCCAAAATGCAGTCGGAATCCCTATCCTGGTTTGGTGATTGAGTTTGGCGTAGAGTTTGCGGTTGAGCTGAGGGTTGAGATGGGTTCCGTTCGCGGGTTGAACTGCGGTTGAGTTGGTGTTGGATTAGGGTTTAGTAGGCAATTGAGCAATCGATATATATAAAAGTGAGTGTTTGTAGTTTGTAGCTTTGTACTGTACTACAGGTTTTACACTTCAAATTGCAATTTTTACATTTCAAGTTTAAGCTTTACCAAATTATGTATATGTATTGGCCATACATAGGATCTACATATTTCTTGACGGGTTTTAGTGAAATTTTACATCCGCGATGAAAATGGGATTATAAAATGATTATTGGATAAACTTCTGGAATATTACGATGGAACTTGGCTATTTATCAACCGATTATCATGAAATTCGACATGTGTGTTGGAAATGGAATTCTAAAATGTTTTTTCGATGAAGTTCTGGAACACGGCCAAGTATGATGGAACTTGCCCGCTTCTCAACCGATTATGATGAAATTCAACATGTGTGTTGGAAATGGGATTCTAAATTGTTTCTTGGATAAAGTTCTGGAATATGGCCAAGTATGATAGAACTTGGCTGTTTCTCAACCGATTATTTTTAAATTTGACATTTGTGTTGGAAATGAAATTCTAAAATGTTTTTTGGATGAACTTCTCTAATGTGGCCCAGTATGATGGAACTTGCCTTCTCAACCGATTATTATGAAATTTGGCATTTGTGTTGGAAATGTGATTCTAATTATAGAATCTTATTTCCCACGCACATGTCGATTTTCAAAAATCATTTTAGAATTTTAGAATTCCATTTCCATCGCGGATGTCACATTTTACTAAAATCCGTTAAGAAATAGGTAAATTTCATCCTAATTGGTCATACATATAATTTGCTAAAGGTTAAATTTGAAATGTAAAAGGTTCGTATTCGAAGTGTAAAACCTCAAAGTTTTAGTCGCTGTTTTCTTCCTGACAAAAATGATGTCATAAGTCTTAACGCAGTTGGTGAAAATTGATACCTTAACATAACTTTTTGAATAAGTAAAACATGGTTAAGGCAGTCAAACACCTTGCTGAAGTCTACAAGCACCAGAACAGAAAATCGTTCTTTTTTTATCTAAGGACTGGGCAAGATCATCAATTACATTAGCCAAAGCAGTCGCAGCGCTGTGATGTTTACGAAATCCTGATTTATGCACATTAATAAAATGATTGTGGTTAACAAATGTCTGTATTTGGTCTTTTAAAATTGTTTCAAAAACCATGGATATTATAGGAGTAACGGATATTGGCCTTAAGTCATTACAGCTTTTGACGTTCTTTGTTTTTTCCAGGGTGTAACCAGGGCAGTTTTCCAAGCACTAGGAAAAAACGATTTAGTAATGCAGCCATGGAGTTATTATACCAATGGTAAAATAAGTTATGAAAGCAGGGCGCAATTGATCGTCCCCTATTGCATTCGAACTAATTTTATAAATGGCTTTATTGATATCAACGAAATTAACTACGTTAAATTGCAATAAACTTTCAAACTGTCATAACATAAAAAAAAACTTATATCAGGCATAGGTAAAGATATCGAATTCTAAAGAGTAGTTGTAAAATGGAGATTTATGTTGCCAGCCGAAAATATACAATTTACATCGCTTTTCTTACTTCCAATTCCTATCTTATTCAGCGAATTCCATAGTCGTTTTATTGTCCCCCTAGTTGCGTCAAAATAATAATCAATTTTAGCTTTATTTATTAAACAGGAGGTTACTTTGTTACGAGTAAAACGGTAGCGCGTAGACTTGCCACCTTTTAAAATTTGAAAAACGGGACGCCTACATTTTAACTTCAAGGATTCACAAGAACAAGACTCAAATATAATATAATATTTTTTTAAAAATATTAAGTCATTTTAACTTTCAATAACTTCAAAGCATTTTCAAAGGCTCAAGCATCCACACATAATTACCTATTTTGTTTCACAGTGGTCTGAAGTTTTGGTAACATACTATTGAGAAAGCATATTTCTGAAAATAATACATCCTCATATACTAAAGGTACTCTCAATTTTAAAGCGACATCCGCCACATCGTTAAATATTAGTTCTTGTTCTAAATTAAATTGCTGCATTTATAAAAAAAAAACTAACAATTGAATAATCGAAGCACAAATTCAAATATGTAACTTAAAATTTTTGTATAAACAGCTTCCTTAATAAACGTTTACTTTTTATATTTGGTTCTAATCGCGCTAAAATTTGATTTACTTTAAATCCGAAAAAAATGCTTTTCCAATCTATTTGAAAATTCTAATTTAATTTTGTTAAAAATGTCATATACCGCTGTAGGTTGTATAAAATCACTTTCAACTTGTTTCAGATGTGATAATAAAAATTCATAAGATTATGAATAAAATACAAATATGCCTCGGATAATTGAACCTCTACTTCCGAACCGTTCATCATCTACTTCCGAACCGTTGTTAGCAACAAATTTCCAGATTAAATTGGAAACATTATCCTCACCTTTACTTAAAAAGTACGACTTCAAAACAGGCTAAGACTGTAAAACTCGATCAATCGCAGGAAATAATGTGAGAAATCTTATACGGGAATGGCCAAGTAATTGGACATAATCTGACTTCATAAAATGAAAAAAATCTTTTAGTCCTGCAAGATTTTTAGCGCTGAACGAAAATTCACTAAACACTTTTTTAACGAAGCTTTCGACAAATCAAATCTTTCGATCAAATGATAACAGTTTTAGTCCTTGTTTAGCGGCATTATGTAAAATATGTGCATGGCAATAACGTCCAGCAATTAATTCTGGTAAATTTAGTAGTCGTTTAAGATGTAGAAACACTGACTAATTTATCATGAGCTAATCCAGTTTTTTCGAGAAATCCATCAGCTTTGCTCCTAAGGCTTCCGATGTATCATCAAATAGACTTCGTAAAAATTCACAAGAAACGTTATTGGCCCTTTTTTGTGGAAAAATATCTAACAGCGACTGGAAATAAATTTGTATTTCCGTTGTTAGAAGCATCTAAAAAAAATATCAAAGCAGCAGACTTGACGCTTTACAGGATAAATTTGAAGGGCTATAGAGTGAACATTTTGTTAAATAAAAACAATTTTTATGCAAATCCACACCTAATCTTGCACAGTCTATTATAAATGAGCCTCTATAGCTCAAAATAGATTGTGTAAGTATGGGGTTGGTGTTTTATTCAAATTTTTTGTAAACAAATAAATAAATAAATAAATAAATCTGTTCCCAACAAATTTTCAATGGAGTATGGAGCCAAAACATTCTCTACAATTGCCTCGGCCTTTGTTCGCCGACAGTGAATTCTTTGAGTTTTTTTAGAATCACTAAATAATTTTTTGATTATGCATTATTCCGTGGTACTCAAATGTAATTTCTGATATTTCCGCCTTCAATAGTATTGAGTTTTGGAAAAAAATGTGTACGTTTAGTAGTTAAGTTCTTTGCCATTGAGTGTTTTCTAACCATCCCTAAGTCTTCAAATTTCACAAAAATATACACTTGCATAATATACAATAAGCTTTTGTTTCTTCTTCAGGGCAATTTTTTAACCAACTCTCAAACTCAGGTAATATTAACCAATCCGACCGTTAAAATTTACTCATTTCATTTTGCTTTGCAGACGTGGAGTCACTTAAATTTGCTGCGGTTTCGGCCCACTCGTCTTCAAAAACTGTCCATTATACCATTTTATTTTATTCCGATAAGTTAATGCTTTCTTTATACATATTTCCAATCGTCAACTGTCTCAAATATTGTTTAAAAAACAATTTGTTCATAAAAACGGGACAAAAGGCGTCCCGACCAAAGTAACGTCAGGACACGGGACAATCAACTGAAAAACTGGTCTGTCCCGTTAAAAACGGGACGGGTGGCAAGTCTAGGTAGCGGCTTAGTGAAATTGGGGTTGAAGACTTTTTATATTTGGCAAAGCATCTCTCACGAGCCTTGATAGCCTTGGCTACTGCCATATTTAGCCAGGGTACGATTGAATTGCGATTTATAATTTTTTTAAGCTGAACACAAGGTTATAATATAAATAATCAACAATTACCGTCGTCTGTCTGTTTGTATGGATATAACCAGAGCCTTCTAGAGTATAGAGCCATAATCATTATGACGTATTTTTTAGAAGCTTTTTTAGTGGTATAACTTTTCACTAATTTCCATAGGAATCCATAGTAAAAATGGTGTTTTTTAGCTTCAAGTTTTTCATTGAAAAAACCTAAAATGTTACAAAACGTTTATACAAAAGTGTTCTACATATCTTTAGCAACAATATACAGGAAGGGTTTATTGGCATTAAGTAAATATTAATTACAGAAACATTAAAATTAAATTATTTCTAAAATATATTTTTCGAACTTTCATTTCGAAAAATGCATCAAAGTTGGCGAATTAAAATAATAATTGCTACATTTATCTTTAGTTTTACTACTTAGTGTACGTTAGATGTCTCAGATTTATACAGAAAAATACGAAAAAAATTGTTTAATCACAAAATTATGACACGTTCTTAATATTTTGAGAATTTGTTTTGCTTTTCCTACTATTTTTGAACTTAAATTTCCCCAAGTGGCGATTTTTGGTACGGTTTTTCAAAATGTTTACTGCCCACTGCCATATATGTATATATGACTTAATGCACAAGATTTGTAGTAAGCTTTTCTTTTTAATTTGACCAGGAAGCTGTTGTTATGAACTTTTTTTTATATTTTGGTTTAAATAAACCAATTATTACAAGAAAATGAAAACGATTTACTTAAACGAATTTATATATGATGAAATTCAAACATTTATGAAAATATTTCAGAAATCATAATAGAGAATTTGTAACGTTTTCATTGACAAATTTGTCTTAAGAAAAAAAGTGATTTCCCATATGTTTTATGTGTTTTACTATGAAAATTTTGGTTTTTTCCTCGTTTCTAATTCCCTTATAAAAGCTTCGTTTTTTAGATTATGGCTTGTATAATCAAGGTTGCTTTGATATAACACAAAAAACTATCGCAGTAGTCGCGCTTTTCTTATGTACATATTTTTGTTTCGTTCTTTGGATGACATGAAAATTTCTGTGCGTGCTGTGATTTGTATTTTTGAAAAAAAAAAAACAAAAAATTTAGTTTATTGTTCAGTTGTGTTCAAAGTATTTCTGTTATTTTAACTTTAACATTATGTTGCGTTAGATGTGTGCAGATTATGTTGATTGTCTTAATTCGCTTTCTTCTAGAAACAAAAATTTTACTTTTCAGCCTATTATTGAGTTTTCAGAAACTTCCGTCAGTTTTGACGGGCAATTACTAGTATTGTTATAAATTGGTTAAAAAACAAAACCTTATCATTAGAGTTAGTAATACAATTTAGGATATCCCAATTTAGCTCGTTGTACCGAGATATTTTTTTTTTTTTTTTATTAAAGTAAATTGTATTTATTTATTTAATGTTATTACAATCTAGTCTCCTGGACTAATGAGCAATTTGTTTCTGACTTAATTTATTAACTTAATATTAATCTATGGCTTCTTCCCATTGGCGTTCCATAGAGTCTGGTAAATTGAATTAAACCACATCTTTGTAGTGGGCTTTACACAGCACAATGCTGTTTAAGCTAACAATTACACCAACTCAAAAGGTTTGGTTCTTTTAAGTCTGCGTGTTAAATTCGTGTTGCTTAGAAGCTGAGTTGCCTCAATGTTCACATGATGCCGGAGCCTCTCTTCATGTCTCCGCGCTTTCTCCTGAATTTCATTTACGATGAGGTTCATTTTAAGCTCCCTATGGAGATCATTGTTCCTGACATACCAAGGTGCATCGACGATGTTCCTTAATACCATATTCTGAAATCTTTGGATGATATTTACGTTGCTCTGTTTGGTACACCCCCAAAGTTGAATACCATACGTCCAAACCGGTTTCAATATTTGCTTATAAAGTAGCAGCTTGTTGTATGTTGATAAAGAAGAGTTCCTTCCCATCAGCCAATACATCTTTCTGTATTTAATTCTTAGTTCTTCACTTTTCTTCTTGACATGTGCTTTCCATCGCAGTTTAGCATCCAGGGTCATGCCGAGATACTTAGCTGTGTTCGCATACGGTACTATTTCTTGATTTATGGTAATCGGGATATTTTCGAATCGCCTGTTAGTGAAGTTGATGTGAACGGATTTAGTTTCATTTAGTTTTATTCGCCATCTTTTTGTCCATTTATAAATTTTAGTTATTGCTGATTGTAACTTTTGTGTTGACTCTTCGCTGCTTGTGCCAACAGCTAAGATCGCCGTGTCATCTGCAAAAGTCGCCACTGTATTGTTTTCTAATGCAGGAAGATCATAAGTGTACAGTAGGTATAAAACCGGCCCTCATACACTGCCCTGTGGAACTCCTGCGTTGATTTCTTTCAATTCAGAGAAAGTATCATCTAACTTAATCCTGAAGAATCTATCTTTTAAGTAAGATTCCAGTATATTAGCAAATTGGATTGGTAGAAGATTTCTTAATTTATGGTTAAGTCCTTCATGCCACACTCTATCAAATGCTTGGGCAACGTCTAGAAATATTGCTGAACAGATTTTTTTCTCCTCTAGTGCTTTCTCAATTATACTGGTTATTCGGTGAACTTGATCAATTGTTGAGTGTTGGTTACGAAAACCGAACTGATGATTTGGGATTAAATTTTTACTCTCGATTATCGGATTTAACCTTTTTACCAGAAGCTTCTCAAAGAGTTTGGACATGACTGGCAATAGCGAAATTGGCCTATAAGATGAGGTTATGTGTGGTGGTTTCCCAGGTTTTGGGATCATGATTACTTCTGCAATTTTCCACAAGCTTGGTACATATTTGATTCTAAATGCTGCATTTATAAGATTGGTGAGCTTTACCAGAGCTTTCCTTGACAGTTCTTTTAAGATTTCTGCAGTAATAAGATCGTAGCCAGGAGCTTTTTTCATATTCATATTAGTTTTTATCTCACACGCGACTCCTTTTGGTGTTGTCGGTAGGATTTCTTTACTTTCTTGCACAGCTTGTTCAGATATTATCTCAGCTTCTAATGTTTCATCTTGATGTGGCTGGAATATTTTTTCAAGATGTTCAGCAAATTCTCGAGCTTTGTCTTCATTATTCCTAGCCCATTTATCACCTGCTACTCGTATTGGAGGGTTCTGTATTATTGGTCTTTTAATTCTTTTGGTTGCTTTCCAAAGAGAATAATCAGTACTGCTATCATTAGTTAATTTTCTTAAATAGTTGCTAATTGATTCATTTTTCAATTCTTGGATCTCTCTTCTTAATTGTTGAGTGAGATTGTTCAAATTAGTTTTATCTTGGGGGGCCCTTGTTTGTTGCCATACTCTTCTCGCTTTTCTTTTTTCTGCTAGGAGTTCCCTAATTTCCAAAGGGTAGTTGTTTCCCTTGATTTTCTTTTTAACCTCAGGGGTATTTTCCCAAGCTGATTGCTGTATATCGTTTACAAATTTGTGAACTTCTTTGTCTAATTGCTCCTCGGTCTTTAATGGAACCATTAAGTTAATTTTTTCTTCTAGCGATAGTCTAAAGCATTCCCAATTGGTGTGATTATTTACTAGAAAAGGGTTCCTTTCTTTCTGAATAATTTTTTCACTTAACGTTAAAAGTATCGGTGAATGATCAGAGTTTAGGTTGTGGCTTTCATTTACTTGTATATAATTTACAGATATCTTCTTTATTATAAAGAAATCAATCAGATCTGGTACTTTATTTGGATCAGTAGGCCAGTAAGTTGGTTTTCCAGTTGAGAGAGCTTCACAACTGCATTTCCTAATGGCTTTTAGGAGTTCTTTACCCTTAGTTGTTGTTAATCTGGAGCCCCAGTGGACATTTTTTGCATTAAAGTCTCCTCCAAGTATAAACCGTTTTCCTAATTTACTGAGGAACTCGAGATAATCCTTTTCTTTCAACGAGTGCTTCGGTGGGCAGTACACACCAGCAATACAAATAGAACCATTTTTGGTTTTGACGTTAACAGCAGTTGCTTGTATTTCTTCTGTTTCATATTTTAACTCTTCATAGTGATGAATACTATTTCTGATTATAACAGCACTACCTCCTTTAGCAGTGTTTTCCGGATGAATGGTATGATATATATGATAATTTTTAAATTTAATGATTGTTTGTCTAGTGAAATGTGTTTCCGTGATGAGACATACATCGATTTTTTCTGTGTCCAGGACCACTTGCAATTCTTGTTGATGTTGCATAAGTCCATTGGCATTCCAACATACGATTCTAAGATCACCGGCCATTTTTCTGTTTAGGGATGGCTCCCTTAGTGCTGTATTCTAATTTCTGTAATCGCTCATCAAATGTATTGAGCCTGCTTAAAATTAATTTAAGTGTTTGACTTATTTCGTCATTTTGACCAGTTTTCCCTGGATTCCCGTTACTCATCGTTACTTGGGCATAAGTCATTTTACCCAATTGTCCATGAGTAGTTCCCAACGCTCTACGATTTACTTCGGGTTGGCTCATCTTAATTGCCTGCTGCCTGAATAATCTTGGATTTTTAGCAATCACATTCCTATTTTTGATGTTTTGCAGTTCAATGGCAACGCTGCATCCTCTGTAGTTAGCCGGATGGTTTTCTCCACAGTGAACGCATTTAGGCTGAACATTTCTATCTTTTACACAATCTTTGGTATGATGTTTACCTAAACATTTGACACACCTGGGTTCCCTGCTGCAATATTTTTGTGTATGTCCATAGGCTTGACATTGTTTACATTGTGGTATAAGTTTAGACCGTCTTAGAGGCTGAATAACTACTTTGCACCCTAAGATGTACTTAATTTGATAAATTTTTTCGATATCTTCATCATTATCGAAGGTCAACATAAACATGTTGAGAGGTACTTTGCCTCTCCGTTTTAGCTTAATTGATGCTTCAGTAGCCTTAAATCCTTTTGCTTTCAGATCATCAATTATTTTTTCTGGTTTACACGTAGAGTGTAGATTTTTAGCCATAACCCTTATTGGTCTGGTTTGTTTGTCTTCAAACGTGTGCCAAGCACGTTTTTCTTCATTTAACATACTTGTCATTTTTCTGTAAGTTTCACCATCTTCCAAATTTATTTTGATGGTGTTTCCATTCATCACCTTTGCATTAAACTTATCAGTTGTAGTAATTTTTTTTAATTTCTCATAGAGTAGATCATAGTCTTTGACTTCATCTATTACTATTGGTGGTGGTGGAGGTATTTTTTTTGATGATTTCTGAATAATATTAGGAACATCATCCTTTAATTGAGGTGGGGAGGGCGTATTATTCAATTTTATTTTTTTTCTAGCCCCTTTAACTCTTATCCACTCAGTTTCTCGAGCTAGTTTGTCTTCATCCGTATGGTACTCTTGTTCAGATGTAGTCTGGCTAGGAGTATGATAGATTGCCTCCTTTGGCTTAAGAGCTTTAACTTCGTTTTCAAGTGTTTTCATACGTTCTTGCAACCATGTAATTGTATCATTCAGTTGCTTGTTAATATTGTTGGCTTCAACTAGTGCATTATTAGCTTTACACAATTCAAATTGAAGCTTTTCTTCGTTTGTAGAACCAATGTTCTTGTTGCTAGCCCCAAAAGAGGGACTACCGCCTCTTATAGGAGAATACGATACTTTCTTACTCCTCTGGAAGGGATGTATAGTATTATTTTCTGATTCGCTCAGTTGAGCTTGTTTATTCACCAACATATCTTGGGATTGGTTTAAATAATTGTAGTATAGCAATGGCAGGTCTCCCCCAGAATCCACGAGACCGACCTCCGAAGAGGGTGGATTTACCTGATTAACAGGTGTACCACCTGGGGTATCATTTTCCATATTCGTTGCGCTCATTGCTCATTTATAGTGTACTGCACTCGCATCTAGTATTTAGCCGACGTATTCACATCGTTGCCCGGGTGTTACCACTTGGAGGTATACTAGACACATTTGGTGGTTTCTACATAGTTGCAGCGTTGGAATATAGACCACGAGATACATGGCTATAGACGGTCAACACCTACCCTATTGAGACGCACCCAACACCGAGATATAATTAAGTTAAAATCAATTGTTGTAGCTTGGAACTAGGGTAAATTCTATCATAGAATTTATAAATAACAGAATTTCTTTGGTGATGATGATCAAAATGATATTAATGCACTTTGTTCTTCCCAAATATTATTATTATTACCATTTGTGACAGTTGTTCGAATTGACTATAATATTTCTAAAATTTCATTTGTTTATCTTCCCACAAAATTGTTAATATTTACTCATACTGAAACAGCATTATTTCTTATCGGGACTAGTAGGTATATACGTAACGAAAAAACACTAAAATTTTAAGTAAACGCAAAACCAAAACTTTTCGCCATAATTCCATAACTGTAAATTTTAAATAGCAGCAGTTTTTTTAAATCTACAATTTTATAGTAATTTTGTAATATCCATCTTACGAATTATAGTATAATAGCATATACATATATGAAGTTTAGTACAAATAAAACAAAATACAAACTTTAAAAATTATTTTATTACTTTAAAAGTAGAGCTTTTTGTTTTCATTTCAGATATAGTTTTGCTTTATTTAGCAAAAGTTTTGACAAACATTTTTTTAGTTTTTGTATTTAAAATTTATTGTTAAAGTTAAGCAGAAGCAAAATAGAAATGAAAAACAAAAAAAATATGAATAGAACTCTTAGGAATTTGTAGACTTTACTATTTTAGGTTGTTGTATTTGTACATATAAAGCAAAAGTTTTTTAATTTTTGTTTTGTTTTCATTGAACAGGTAGAATTTGTTAAATCTTGAAGCTTTTTCTATATAGCACACATTTATATATATGTAATATTTAAATGAACACAAAGTTCATGACTGTTTGACATCTAAAAAATGTTATTAGTTGTTATTTATGGTGCATTGCAGAATATAGAAATGAACGAATTGGTGTTGTTAAACGGCACGCAACAATTCTAAGATTTGTCTTGGGTTTGATTATTAGTGTGCTTCATGGTATGAGATAAACTTTTTATTTTATTTACTTTGTAGATTTTATTCAACGATGAAAAGTTCTGCTTCTGTTTACATACAATTAATCTACAAAGATTTGCATGGGTATATACCAATAAATATTTATTTATCATTTTAGGCAAAGCAAGATTTAAAGATTAGTTAAGTTTACGAGTTTAGCTTTCCGCAAGCATGATGAGTTATCATTATTTTTGGTTGTTATAATCAATTAAGAGTAATCATTTTTTGCTAAATTGCTTTTCCTTTGTCTGTAACCGTCTAGACACAATTTAATATTTATTTTTATTAAAGACATAAATAACGTAAGATTGATAAAAAAGGCAAAATTATTTTTTTATCTACGAATTTTGTTTTTATTTTTCATATTTAAAGACTAACGTTATTAATATTTGATGCATCTTTCAATTTCAATCAAGCTATATTTTTCGAACTTTTATTAAAATACTCGTTTTATGAAAAATTCTAATTAAATAGCTGATTGAACTCGTTTAACTTCAGTTTTACAATATTTTGAAGACATATAATTTTGGATCTGACGGTAGGATAACGCTGAATTAAGAAATTCATGGAATTATTGGGTTGGTTAAAAAGTTATGGAAATCTTATGTATTCTCTTGGACCAGAAACTCAATTTACTGGGCTCCCCTGGTTGATCACTGGAAATTGTGTCTTGATAGATCGGCTTGTTGACAGAGTACTTCTTTAACGTGTCACTATTGCTTTGTTGGCGAGAAACATGACGACTAATCACATGACAATGATTATGATGCTAAAGTCAGTGAGAATAGCTTGTTTACGCTCGTTAAAAAGTACTTGAAGTTGTTCGACATTAGTTAGACACAAGTTATGCAAGCCTTTTGGATCAATTTTGGTGCTTTTTAGTACCAATGGCAATACTTGGGATGTCCTTACTTCTCTGTTCGTAAAAGTTGATTCGCCGATTTTTATTGTTTCATTATGATATTGAATTAAAAAATGTCCATCCAAATGTTTACTTTAAAACATCAGGTTTGGGTTGTGTATGAAGATTTTATCATCGTTTAATGGTTCTAGAATTTGATTCTTATTGAACTGGTAATCACATTTAGCATTTAATCCTTTTATAATTTGGCTGATACAGTGGTTCTTACTTAGTTCCTTCAGTTAACTCATTTAGCAAAAGTTCGTTGAGCTTTTGATTAATCGTTGATTTTATGATGACGTGGCTGTAGTTTTGGTTACCCGCTATTTTACCTTTTATCCAATAAATTGGTATTAACTATTTTCCTTTTGCTAACTGTACGGCTCGAAAGAGTTCTTTTGTTTTCTCTTTGATGAAAGTAAGTCGGTTGTACAGCGTTTGTTGCATTTTATCGTCTTCGTCTTCATTTAAATTTGCAACATTTGTCTGCGAGCCATTTCCTCGCGCTTCCAATCCAACTTACTGCTCTTCTGGTTCTTGACTTTTCACTTTTAAGTTCTGAGATCCATTGCGAGATTTGCTTTATTTGGTGAACCAATTACGCTAAAATTTTGGTTCCTTCCTGAACGTTGTGGATCGTTGGTGTTAATCGTTCAATCAGTTCTTCGCAGTTGTCCAAAATGATGATGTGGATTAGTTTAAAACTTCCGTTAATAATTCGCTCAACAAGAAGATTCATTTCTGAATTTTGATTTATTCTTTGCTTGGGTGTGTTTAATCGCTGTGCATATTGTTTCCCCAGATGCGTACTTTTTTGGTTTTCCCTCTTTGCATTCTGATCATTCTGATTGTTTAATAGTAAAGTGTCATGATAGTTTGTTGGTGTAATGGAATAATGGTATGATGGAATGACTATTTAACGTCATCATGGTATGACGTGTGCCGGTATAATTGTACGTTGCTATTATGGTATGTTGATAAATAGGGTTTGAGTTGAAATTGAGTTGGAGTTGAGTGAGAAGTTCGGTTAGGGATTAATTTGAGGTCGTTAATGGGAGAGAGTTTAATGGGAGTTTAGATTGATTTGACTTTATACACGCACGAAGCTTTTGAATGGAGTTAATTTTGCGATTGGGTTGGCCAATAATTGTGGAGTTGAGCAGAGGGTTAAGATTTGGTTCGAGCAAAGTTGAGTTAGGATTTAGTTAACATGTTGTTCGGTTGGGGAATTATTTAAGGGTTGACTTGGAGTTAGGTTAATGGTTGATTTGAAAGTTGATTTGGTGATTGAGGTGAGGGTTAAGTTGGCGATTAATTTGTTGAACGTGTTTAAGAATGTGTTGCACAAATCATAATAGATGGAGGTTGATTTTTAAATTGAGTTGGAGCTTGAGCTGAAGATTGAGTTAAAAGGGAGCTGAAATTAATCAAGACCGAAGTTCTGATCCCCTCATGAGGTTTCAGCCCTTTCTATTTTTAATCTTGAAGTCAGATAGATTTTGATAGTTTATTCTGTGTATTCTGTGTTTCTGTTGGATTTGTGCCCGTTTGTGTCCCTCTTTTATAATTGCAAATTGATTTTCCTCATTGCATATGTCCGTCACCACTCTTTGTATTAATCGTATATTGTAACCTGAGAAATTGTCTGTATAGGCTTCCTGTAGGGTTTGATAATATTCTTCAGGTATTTTGAAGAGGTATTATGTTCGGATTTAGTTTTCCACGTAGAATTCTGTTTAGGAATTCCTTATTTAGTTCAGGTAGGTTAATGTGATGCTTCTGGGTGCGGTCAAAATCTTCCTCAACTGTGGATAGGGTGTTTGCGTCCATTCCTAGCCTTGGTAGGGCATCCACGATTTTGTTCATGCGTAGCCCGGTTTGTAAATAATTTCGTAGTTGTTATATTCTTGTAAGCGGGATTCCGCCTCGTTAGTTTGGCATTGCTATTTTTATTGCCTATAGCAAACGTTAGTGGTTGGTGATTCGTCATGATTTAATTTGTGTTGGTTCCGTATAAGTAGTTCCTGAGATTATCTAAGGACCAAACTGTAGCCAGCATCGCCTTCTCGTTGGAAGTATATTTCTCTTCTGTTTGGTTCAATGATCACGGTTTATGCCGATTTATGCCTTTTTGGACTGTGCTGCTTTTGTTGGTACATTCTGTCTTCTTGTAAGGTTAATCAGTGGCTTGGATATCTTTGCAAAGTTTTTGTAAAAAACATAATACGCTAATTAAATAAATGACTTTACATTTTTAAATTTTTTTGATGGATGATACTTTTTTAGGATCAGGTTTGATACCTCGGTTTCTTGTTTGAGGAACTCTGTCCTGTCCATATTGACTCTTACGTTGGTTTTAACCAAAGTAAAGAGCTGGGGTATTTGTTTCTCCATCTCCTGTCTCATACTGTATGTATAGGGATATGACTTACATATTGGTGCATGAAGTTTGATTTATTAGAACTATTACCTCTGTGTGTGACCTTTAACAAGATATTTTTATTCTACGATCACACCGTGTTCCGTTGCCACATTGCTTAATGCATTTGCTAAAACTGTGTTCCTGTTTTGATAACCACATCCATCGGAATATACCATCCATCGTGAATATATTACTTACAAAAGGTAATTTCACTTCACCATTTTGTATAGGATTCTTTGTGTAGCTGACATGATGTGTAAGTAGATGCGATGACTTCTCATTCGGTTTCATCCCAAAAATAATTACTTGATTCATACGTCGTCACATCATAAATCGTGATATTATGCATTTGCAACTATTTCTTGTAAAAAACGATGGGTTTCACGGGCTTTATGGGATGGTGTCGAGTCTTGTTGAAACATCCAATGGTTTCTACCGAATTGTTTACGTGCCCAAAGTAACAAAGCATCGTCTAAAATCGTTTGAGTGTGGGTTATCGTGGTTTTATTTGTACGCGTAATTAGTAGTTTCGCTTAAATTAAATATGTAATATAGCGTGTGATTTTGTTTAATTAATTTCATGTCTAGTGAATATATTAACTGAGTGTAGGGGAAAGTTAAATTAATGGAAAGTGGATGCGAAATAAATTGAACAAGGAGAAATGTGTTCAAAAAATAATAACGGTACTGCCCAGGTACCGTTAGAGAGGTATTTTCATACCACATGGTTTGGTCAATATACATGTTGCTCATTTGCTCCAAGGATGACACAACTCAAAAATTACTTTTGTTAAAAGAACACTTTTAAAACTGTTGTATTGTAATACTTTCCAACAATAATTTGAAAATGACTTAGCAGTATAATTTAGAGATGTACCCATAACTTTGTTAGAAACACATCGTATTAGAGTATCTCTAATAACGCATATGTGGGGTCATAACCCAAATACAACTCAAAAATTTTCATTTTGAGTTATGTCACCCTTGTAGCAAATGATCGATATATGTATGTGATATGCATTGTGTAAATACAATTTTTTTATTATTTCTTTTATTTTATTATATAGCTATGATTTTGCTTTGGTAAGGATTGTGTGATATGCAGTTAAATATTTCTAGTCTACACATGGACATTTGTAGAACATATTATTCAGTTCTAACATAGACTAACGTAATATTATAGAGATGTCTTAATACGAATAAAAAAAAGATCCAATTACCGGGTGCCAATCCATATCATAGCGGGTGCCAATAAGTAGTAATCTTTAGTGGAATTAACAAAAAAAAGCCAAATGGAAAACAAAAATGGACTTGAGTGTGCTTTCTATACCAAAAGCAAAAGCAAAGTTCAATCATAAAATAAACTGAATGAGAAAAAAATGTGTAGGTTTTGTGGTACAGCCCTTTGTGTATGTATACCAATTTTGGGACATTTTTTTTATTCGTATTAAGACGTCTCTATAATATTACTTTAGTCTATGGTTCTAATGTTCTACTTTTCTTAATAAATGTGATTGTTGTTGCATGTGTGGTATGAAACTGGTTTGCCACAAGTGTGTTTGTGTGTACGTAGAGTAAATGTACGTGTGTTCGATTCAAGTGGAATTCTTAAACTTCATATAATCGAGTACGTTTGAGTCGAACACAGAAACAACCATACGCAAGGCATAACAAATTGTATATTTATATTTGATTTGTGTTGTTTGTATATGTTTGTTGAAATGACAACATTGATGAATTTCTTGTATTTCTTGTGATCGTATATTGCTCGGCTTAGTTGAATTGTTCTTATCGGAATAGATATTGATGTTTTTGTATCAATGCAACTGTAATTTCTAGGTAATAATGTTTTAAATTTCATTGCCTTAAGGAATAATATACTTATTAAAATACATATGTTGAGTTGGATGGATTTTTCGATATTGTGTTTCGATTGTGTGTGTGTGTATATACATATTTACTATTATATTGCTGAAGAATCTTGTTAGTATTTTGGAAGTATTGCTCTTTCTTCATAGGGAGAATATATGTTGTACCTAAACGTCGTATTTTGTATGCATAGTTGGAATTTGGAATTTCAGATTTGGAATTTATTTTTTTAATCGTCCAAGGTGAAAAGTTTTTTAATTCAAATAGTTTATACATAACATTTGGTTGGGGCAAGGTTAATAAAGTTTCAGATTTCTAATCTTCTGTACCACCCCGGTACACGACAAACTCGGTATACGACCTTTTTTGGCTGAGGAAATTTTGCTCGGTATACGACGATTCGGTACACGACCATATTTTCATTCGACGTAAAATTCGGTTATTTTTATTTTTTGTCATAAAAACTTCATACGCGCATGCGCAGAAATTATTTTTCAGTTTCTTTTGTTTTCTTTCTCTTCACAAAAAGGAAAAACAAAAAATATGAAAAAAATGTCTTTATTAAGCGAGAACACCACTGTGACCTACCATTTTCAAGTGCTTAGTTTGGTATTTTTTTTTGAGAAATGGGTTAAAACTTTTAGGCTATATTTGGCATATATTTAAATAAACAAAACAAATTTTTTATGTAAAAAAAAATACAAAATGGCGGCGCTAGAGTAGCTTTAGTAGAAGTGATTTTGCCTAGAGTCGCTCCGCTGCACGCAGTAGAAGTGTTTTAAATTTGTTCCTGGAACAAAAACTAAAATATTTTCATGAAATATATTAGTTTTAGCATCGAAGTACCTGAGGAAATTCAAAAATTCGAAAAAATAAAAAATTGAGATAAGTTTGAAGAAAAAGTTTCATTTTTCGACTAAAATTTTCGTATAAAAAGTTATCTTTTTTAATTTTTAATGAATCAAAAAAAAAACTCATGTACTTCGATTTTAAATCTATTTAACCACTTAACGCATAATATTTTTATCGTTTTGGGATAAAAAAAAAAATATTTTTTTTTTTTTGCAGAAAATGATAATTTATATTATTTTTAATTAGTTTACTTAAAAAAAAAAATGTTTTTTTTAAATTTTATTTTTGTATGATACAAAAACATGGCATAACACAGAGTCCAACGATAACGATGCAGTCACTGCATCAATACCTCGTTTCTTTTCTAATCTTCTTTCCATTGCTGTCTTTTTAAAACAACATACTGTTTTTCAAACAACATGCATACTGCAGCTTCTGTATGGAGCACTTTGTATACTTCAGAATCCATATACATACTGAGAACAGAGAATAGAATAAGGAAAATCAAGAATAACCGAAAAAAAAAGTAAGGTTTTGTCTCTATTTTACTTATTTTAAGTTTTTTTTTAATTTCCCGTTTTGTTTTCATTTCGTTTGCTGTTTCTTTGTTCGTGTGTTCGTTGATAATAATTAAATTAAAATAAACAAACTAAACGAAAAAGTACCGTAACGTATACAAATCTAAATTTCTAGAATAAATCTAATATAAAACGTGACTTAAGGGCTCGTTGATAAAACATGTCACGCTATTTTTGATCATTTTTAACTCCCCTGACCCTTTCATCACAAATTATTGCAAAGCTTTATACCCTTCTGTAAAACAACGTTACAAATTTAGACCCTTCTTTTCGACATACTTTTATAGCCTTTAAATTTTCGGAAAATATTTATGACTTATTACAGTACAAAAATGTATTCAATTTCTAAAAACCGTTAAATGGTCACATTTTATAATCAATCCCCTCATCCCCCCCCCCCCTTTCGCCACAGATCATCACGCTACCGAACCATCCTCGCCCCATAGGCGTGTGGCATAGTTTATAAGAAATGAAATATTTAAATTAACAGAATATTATATGCCCGTGACGTATACGGAGCTACACAATTTTGCTAGTAAACGCCGCCCGTGTATGTCACGGAGCTATGCGTTAAGTGGTTAAGAAGCTACAGTTAAATTTTCAAGTCGATTGAACAAAAATTGATTGAGTTCTGCTGCGTGCAGATTTCCAAAACACGGTTTCGAGAAAAACGCGTTTAAAGTTTTTGGTATCAATAACTTCTCAATAAGAGCTCTGAGGAGAATGCTTGGAAACCTGCTAAAAAAAATTTTTTTTAGCTATAAACGAATTTGTATCATATTTTTGAGGGTCTGAAGTATTTTTATAAGGCAAAAAAAAAAAATCGATTTTTGAAAATCTCACAGTGGTGTTCTCCCTTAATTTAAGGCGGGTTTTGAGTAGCAGTCGTTCGTTCGTTATTTCGTTCTGAAATTTTTTTAATCCAATCAAAGGAACACGAACGAAAAATAACGTCATTTTCAACGAATACGATTGATTAAAAAAAAAAAAAAATCAGAACGAAAGAACGAATGCAATTCAAAACTCGAATTTAGTTTATCACTATTAATACTATAACAGTGTTCAAATGACAGTGGTACCCCGATATACGATCTTAATTCGTTCCTGGATAGCGATTTTGGTCGCAAAATGAGGATTGATTTGAGGATTACCGGAAGGCAATAGTATTGGTAAATTGTATTGGTGTTGAATGTGCATTTTTTCTTTCAGTTTTTCGTTTAATATGATGCAAATAAAAGAGATAAAATGACGCGAGTAATAAGGATAACATGATACAAATAAGAGGAATAAGCTCAGAAGAGAACGATTGAGAGGATGTATTAAGAGAGACTGAGACAGAACAACAAATTCTGAAGAAAAAAAAATTAAAAATATTACGAAGCGAGAGAGACTCAAAATAACAAATATTTACCAAAAAAAGCTAGAAAACAAAACGATTTTGTTTATTTTGTTTAGTATTGTGTTGCAACTCATGATGGTCGGTTGCTCCTATACGATGTTATGTCCGAGGTTGGAGAAATTTTATTCTAGCATATACACAGCAAATAAAAAAGCGAGATGGTTGATTTTATTACTTTCCTTTTTAACTTGCGTAACCTTTTTTTATATACAATTTTTTTTTGTTTAGAATAAAATGTCCCCACACTTTCACATAACATCGTAAAGGAACAACCCTCACGAGCTGCAAGGCAACATAATACTAAAAAAAAATATACAAAATCATTTTATTTTCTTACTTTCTGTTTTGGTTCCTTTGTTCAAAATTTAAAAATTAAAAATATTACGAATGGAGCCGACGAAGAATACATAAATTAAAAATTATTCATTTATGTTGCTTTTTGTTTTTTTTTTATTTGCGAGAAATTGTTTTGGTTACGTTTATGTGTTTTGTTTTGGTTTTTTATTAACGAATGAATTCCACTAGTAAGAAGAAAGGGAAAAATAACTCAAGGCGAGCGTAAGCACCAAAAATTTGAACCGATTCACCCGCTTCGCTTGTTTTTGATACTTACCCCATGAGAAAACGCATGAGAAAATACACTAATACAATACAAATATTTGACGGCACACAAGAGTAAAATGTATATTATACACCGTGTACATATACAAAATTCTCAATCCTCAATCCTCATTTTGCGACCAAAATCCCTGTACTGGTCGTATACCAAAGCAACCTTTCTCATAAGAAGCCATGTAAAACAGAATTACATAATCCGTTCCGGTCGTATAACGAGTTTGTTCATATATTTATCGGGGTATCACTGTATCACTGTATTTTTGAACCCATTAATATAGTTATATAGGTAAAATTTGCACATGGGAACGGATTAATTCGTTTTACATGGCTTCTTATGGCAAAGGTTGCTTCGGTATACGACCAAAAATTAGGAGCGAATTAAGATCGTTTACCGAGGTACCACTGTAATTCTGAATTTAAATGTTTATACCTTCCTATAGCTGGAATTTTGTTTAGTAGATTGTGCGTTTGAAAGTATAATTAAGTTTATAAGCCAAATCATATACATATTTTTGCTAATTGTTTGTCATATATGGTACTAATGAGAATATACTAATGTGGATACTCAAATTGTTTTATTTAATTTACATAGTATGGACAACTTAAAGCTGTTATTATTTAATGAGTGTCAGATCTAATTTAAATTATTTAGCAGTAGGATTTTAAGCAGAATAGCTATAAGCAATTATTTATTTTAATTTTGGTTTTGGAGGTAATTTCTAGAGTCAATATGTAGCTATAGTTTTGGAAAATAAATTTTGTGGGGTTTCAGATTTTTTAGTTATTGATTTTAGAATTTTAATCTAAAATATTAAACAAAAAATAAAAAAGTTATTCACTATTCATAATTTAGAATTACAATTTGTTATGCATCTCGAATTTCAGATTATTTAGTTAGTGATTAATTTGCTGTCCTTTCAATTTAGATGCCGAAATGAATTTAATTTATTTAAGGCTATCAACTATTTAGGGATGATTTTAAATAAAGAATTGATGGTGAAGTAAATTGGATTTTCGGTTTCACTGAATTTAATGAAATTAAATAAATTTGTGTTAAAATTAAATTGAATTAAATCTAGTGAAATGAACATTTCGATGTAATCGAAGCATTAATATCATAGTGTTGGTATTGATATTGGTATTGGTATCGATGTGGATATTGGTATTGCCATTGGTATTAATGTTAATGTTAGTTTTGGTATTAGTATTGGTATTAGTATTTATGTTGATATTGGTATTTATATTAAGATTAATAAATTAATAAATAATCGTTAAAATTATTTTAGTTTAGAATCAAGCGAGAAACTCGACCAAGCTGGCATTCGCTAATGCGATAGCACAACGGGCGGGGTGGTAGTTGGTTAAATTATTGTTATCAAACTATTTATGTATGTTAATTTATTTGTAGTATGTACATAAACATATCAGAGAATTAAATTTATACTTAATCAATTTTAGAATAGTTATTATAAAGGAATAATACAGAATTTTAATTTAGGATATTTTTGAAGAACCGGAAACAGCTTTCCAGCAACTTAAGCAAAGCAGTAAATGAACTTGAAATTGTGCTGTCTTGTGCTAAATAGTTACCTAAAAATATACTACTAAGAAATTTACTAACTATCAGCAACTAAGGTGTCTGGAACCGGGTTGATTCTTTGTTACTAACTTACCTGCCATTTCCTTTGGTTTTGTTATATTTTATTTAATGTGTTTTTAACGGGAGCCCCACTTCATCCATCATTTCATAATCCATTGTTGTTAAAATCCATCTTTTTAGAAGAAACCCGCTTTTGAGAAAATCCATCATTGCTAAAATCCATCTTACCTAAAATCCGTACCCAATTTTGACAAAATCCACAATTGACAAAATCAATTATTTACGAAATCCACTATTACCAAATCCAATAAATGCTATCGCAACCAATATTATTACAATAAAAAATAAATGTACATTAAGTAAGTAAATTTTCATAGTTTTATTAAATAATATAATGTATGTATATACATTTTCAAGTCAAAATAACAAATTTAAAGAATATAATTAAAAAAAAAATCCAAATTTATAGAATAATTTTACTCATATTTTCTTTTTTTTTAATAATCCTTTTAATCTTTTTATATTTTAAAATACTAATTTTTTTTTTATAAGTTTCTTCGCCTGAATTTAACTTTTGAAGCCTAGTTTTTACAACAATATACTCCTTGGCCAATTGCCCTATGAGGTTATAAATTCCGATGTGAGTTTTACCCACTAAACTGTGTAACACAATCCCCCACAAGAGGGATTGTGTTAAACAGAACATAGCAATAGAGGTCTGGTTGCGGTATTGCACTGGCTGAAGCTCGCCGCTAGGCGTGGGGGTTACCAGACATATTACTATGCTTGAAAACCGCATAGAGATACAACGAAGGGGACAAGAAAATTATTCCACTTTGCCACGACCACAGTGGTAGATAATCATAAAAGGGTTGCGTTCAACAAGGACGCCGGTGTCACTCCGGCGACCTTGTTCAAGGCCTAGGTCAGCATAAGGCCGCCCATCCTCACGCGATCACACAGAACTTAACTTAACGACACATCACTTACAAATCAAATGTAACCAAAAAAAAATCAAAAAAAAAATCTGTAATTACGGAAAAACCAAATCGAGAAAAAAAAAAACGGAAAATTGAAATGAAAAAAAAAAAAAAAAATTGAAATGGGAAAAAATTGAAATAAACTGTTATATAAAAAAACAAATCAAAAACGTGGTGCGAATCGATTTGGGGTGTGCCGCATGAGACGCCACCCGGAACCTGAAAACCCGCGAAAAATAAATATATAGATATAAATGAAAAAAAATATAGTAGGAAAACTAAAAAAACCAAGTTTGGCTCACAATAATCAACATAAAATAAAAATACCACACGGTGTGGACGGCGTTCTTTTTGTATTTTGGCCGTCCCACCTTACCTGAACACAAATTTGGTCCGTCCGACCACAAATATTCAGCTACCAGCGCCGACGCAGGAACACAGCAGCCTCCTCCGGCTTCTCGAACCCCACTCTGATTGCAGAGTTGCTGCCACAAACCCAATTCAACTTACGCTTAATTTCTAGTGTTTTAACCAGACCAATGCAATAACGTGGTTAATAATTCTCAACGGACGTAACTTCCGTTGGTTCAAAATTAATTTTCAGTATCAATTTACAACTGAATCACCTCACAATAGTTTTTTTTTTCACACAATTTAACAACACCATCCCAGAATAATTCCCATTTTAAACATACGTTTCTTATACAGTTTTTAATTTTATTTATTTCTCTTAATTACAACGTTTAATTATTCAACAAAAAAAATTATTATTTTCGTTTTACAGATAGGTACTTCACTGTAAGCACGAATATTATTACACAAACAAAATTTTTTTTCTTAATTAAACTATTCGTAGGCCAAACGGCACTTAATACAAGTTTATATCAATTATTATAATCAAAAAAAATTATATTTTTTTTTTTCTTTTATTTTATTATAATTTTAGTAATCAAAACCACATCTTAATTAATTAATCAAAAAAAACAAAAAAACCTTTTGGTTTCAGACGATTACAATTCACTTAACTCCAAACTTGAAAAAAAAATATATCCGAATATTAAAACTGTACGGACCAAAAAAAATTTTAACTTGACTTTCTTTTCACAATCCAAAACTAGACTCCCCCATATCAGCAAATCAAACACTTGACTTAAATTGATTTATTATTTTTTTTTTTTTTTTTTTTTTTTGTTGTTTTTTTATTTGAATATAGTTTTATTCACAATATAAAATTAAATTGTTAGTTTTTACACATTTTGGCATTATTAAATTAAATTACAAATTTATTTATAAAAAATAATGGCTGCCACTAAGTATTTATATTGGCAAAAACAAACTTTAAACTCAAAAAAAAAAAAAAATATTGAAAACAAAAAAAAAATTTAACAATCTTCCAAAACTTTAATTAAATAGACCAACCCAAACTTGATGTTATTTTTCTTTTAATATTTTTAATCAGACTTTTTTTTATAATTTACTTTAGTTTTAATTTTAAAGTAACCAAAGAAAAGAAATAACTTTTCAAAAAAAAAAAAAAAAAACACAGAATTATCCAACGATATCTTTAAAATTCCCAAACTCGACTAAAAAAATAAAAATCATCCCGACGCGTACCAAATAAAAATTTTATTCCCCCACCCAAAAAAAATAATCAAAAAGAAAAGACATATAAATAACCGACCGATGGATTTCGGATGGCGTATATACATACAACCGCACCCAAAAATCGACTCGCACACACTAATACTATTTAATTTAATCACCAGAACATTCCATTTACATGGAAAATCTCAAAAACATCTATAATTCCAAGACGAACTATTCAAAATTTAAAGGTACAAAGTGACCACGGGTTATAGTGTTGGTTGTGTACATATAGACTTTCAATAATAAAATTAACCAACACTAATATAATTTGTTTTGGTATTAGAAAACAAAAAATACATTAGAAACAACAACAATTTACATCACGGCAACGCCGTATAATAATATCGAATAAAACAAAGCCTATTTATGTGTATGTTTGAACAACAAAATAAATTACAACAACAATCAGCATATTTTCAATTTTGTTGAGAAAAATTTGTAATGTATGGATGTAAACATTTGGATATTTTTTTCTTCTCTAGAATATAAGTCGAGAATTATTTTTTCGATTTAATTTATAGGTTTTATGTTGTTAATTCTCCTGTTTTTCTGTTAACATAAATAGTATTTTATTTGTTTGAGCTTGAATTAAATAATTCAAATTACGTTTTGAATTAATTAATTTTTCTGGTTAGTGCAATTGTTGTTGTAATTTACAAAAGTACTAAAGTAGTTTTTAGCGTACAAAATACGCTAAATATTTGTTCGTCATTCGTTATTCGAGATAAATGTTTGAAGACAATGATTCGCTTGCCCTTTACCTAAACATGTCAGTGTAATAAATAATTAAATTTATTTAGTTTTAATGAAATAATTTAATTAATTGTACACCAGAAAACAAGATGTCATTTTGTCGTTCAGATGTTTTCGATAATGCACTGTGCGTAGTGTGTTACTATGTTAAGTGTTTGACAGGAAAAAGATTTAACCTACCTTTATAACACTAGTAGACCAAAAAGTAGCACATTTCATTGTTTTAGAAAACACAATAATCGTACATATTTAAATGCTTTAAACACGTTAAATATAAAAGTATTAAGGCACAATTCAATTTTCAACATCAAGACATCTTGTAAATTTATATTATCTTAATTATTTTTTTATTAAATTCAAAAATGAATTTGAACTAATACAATATTTTTGTCAAGAGTGTAAAAATAAAAAGTAAATATGTATTTGTATGAAAATAAATGTCAAATAATATACAACGTTGCCGTCGTCATTTATTTACCAATACTACCTTCCGTGGTCGTTTTCATTCAATAACAAACTATAATTCGTCTTGGAATTATAGATGTTTTTGGAAAATCCACGCGCTAACCAAAACAATACAAATTAAGAAACACACCAACCACTACACGTCATTTCATATCATCAAAACAAAAATGATAAAACGAATCGGGTAACCGACCAAAATACGGAGAAGTGTAAAATGCTAAATGGTACACTCTACCATAAAAAAAATATTTTCTATTACAAATTAAGCCAAAGAAAGAATGACGTGTAGTGGAAGAGATTTTTTTTTTTCAGCGCAGTGGATAAACATGCAACCTTGTTGGGATTTTCAACCGTAATTACAGATTTATATTAAATAGATCATAACAACCACAAGCGGTTGTTACAACTGTTCAATCATCGATGCCAAGCTTCGACATTATTCTGAGTCCTAGGGAAATTCTGTTCGACTGCGTCGAAAACCGACCAAAATGTAGGGAGGTATTGTGGATTTTTAGATTCTAAACCGTTTATGTAATTTTTTTTAAACCAGTTAGCCAACTTTTTCGCGTCAATGTTATTAAAGCTGTTATAAAACTCTGAAAAGTACGAGGCTATCTCGTCTGCTGGAACAAAAGCCAAACATTTTAGCATTTTAATTTGGAGGTTGAATGTTTCATCATTGCCGTACTTCCTACTTAGGCCAAACTTCTGGATGCGGCGCCAAATTATCTGCCCAAAGTGAAACAAGCAACCCCTATATTCTATATCCGGGAAAAACTCTTTCGCAGCCCCAAAAATCGCCTTTTCAAAATCAGTTATTATTCGTTTTGGCTTTAAACAAATGTTATGATCACAAGCAATTCGAAATATCTCATAAAATACCTCTTTATACGCAGCTTTGGATTTAGAGCTCATGAGGCAGTACAGCAGAGGTAAGGTCGCGTCATTAATTCTTCCGTGAATTGTAAATAATTGATGCATGATAGTTAGCACAACTGCAAAAATACCGTTCATCAGCCAACAATTCGCTTTGCCTAACAGCTCAATACTTGCCACAGTACCCATAATAATAATATTTTTTTCATTAAACTGCTTTTCCGATAAAATGAAAACTTCACCTTCTACATTTTTCAGACTACCGGGAATATTAATCTCATCTAGCGTTAGCGGTTCTTTCAAATTACTCGCCCTAACTCGATATATTTTGCGATTTTGAGCCTTTTCTGTAGGCAAATACATCCAGGCATTACTATTGCAGGAAACAATAGCATCGCGAATAATTTGAGCAGGTGTCTTCGAGGTGTCTCGTGCTTTTTGTTTTATTTCATTATTTGTAATATCAATGAATTTTTGGTGAGCTTCAGGTGAATGCGAATGTTCACCTGCTGTTCTTTTAACCACGAGTTCACCATTTACTGTTTTAGTAACCATTCGGGCTTTGCAATAATCTGTTTTCCTTTTAGCGCATTCCCATCTAACTGTCTCCTTGCTTTGACCACATCTATGGAAGACATAACCATCCACATTCAATTTTTTATTTCCTTTATTACTTATAGTAATTTCTAAGTTCATATTGAAAATGATTTATGTATTTATGAAATTAAATGTTTTAATGGTTAGATATTTTATGATCCCATTCGTTTGTTCAATTGTTATTATATTGAAAAAGTCTTACGTATTATGTTTTCTCAAAAGCGCGCAATCCTTTTATATATGACGCGACCTTAACAAGTGTTAGAGTTGGTAATGACATTATACTTTTCAGTGAAGCAGTTAGAAATTTGGGTGTGGCCTTGGATAAATACTAGGATTGGAATGTGCATGTCAATTCTTTTATGCAAGACATGTACAATGGGTTGCGTATGCTTTGGCGTAACTCTGCATTTACTCCAATTAGGGTAAGGATGCTATTAGTTAGATCTTTAATTCTAAGTAATTTGTTTTATTGTGATGTGGTGTTTCCTGAATTAAGTTTCTGCGTATTTACCAAAATTAAAAGAGTATATAATTCATGTTTAAGATACATATCTTTGGCTTAAGACGTAGGGCTAGAGATAGATTGACACCTTACTATAATAAGATATTTGGATGCTCCCTGCATAATTGTTTTTATCATAGAATACTAGTTTTAATACTTATATAAAATTATTACAACTCGCCAACCTTAGTATCTGTATGATAAGCTTGTATTAGCCCAAACGACGCGAACACAAAACTTAATATTGGCAAACACTCGTACTAATTATATGAAAGGGTCATTTGACCAAAAAAAAAATTTGACTACAAAAATTACAATGGATTCAAGTCCATGATTTTATTTGCTTCGGATTCATTCTTAATTAGTTCTCGAAATCCATTAAAAATCCAACGAAACCATTGTTTTTATTACTTTTGCAAGCCGGGCTTGCAAAAGTAATAAAAACGATGGTTTCGTGGGATTTTTAATGGATTTTGAAAAAATGGATTTTGACTAGAACGGATTTTGACATAAATGGATTTTGTGTATAATAGATTTTATGATAATGGATACGGAAAAAGGTGGATTTTGTCAAGGTGGATTTGAAAGAAATAGATTATGATGTAATGGATTTCGTGGGTAACCCGTTTTTAACCTCACTATTTTGCGTTCTATTTTCATGTGTGTCCTACCCTTTGACGGTCGATGCAAAAGAGAACATATTTAATTTTATCTTTCTACAAAATAATTTATACAATTGGTTTCTATACTTAAATCTAGGTGGCTATTATAATAAACTTTAATACAAAATAAATATTAATTTGACGCTAGGTGTCTTTGGTGTTCTACTATGTTTTTATCGAACTGTAAAACAGAATTTATAAAACTTTATAAACGTCAAATTTTAAGTAAACAAATAAATTATTATTTTTTGTTTACTTTTACAATAAATAAATAAATGGTTTTTGAACAGAAATATAATAATACATATAAATATATGATATTATGGCCATCTCAATATCTTAAAGCTTAATACTTTCTTTGATATAATATTACATGATTTATAATAATAAATTTAGTACATGAATTAATTTATTTTCAGGTTAGATTCAGTAATGGAAAATATCAACAAGTTACAGAGCTAATTATTCATGACTTTTCAGTAAATTATCTATTTTCTAACTTTTCCTTAATTTATGTTTAGGTAACATTATGAATCATTGGATTAACTACACAAACTGGATAATAATTTATGTATAATTATACAAAATAAAGTTTACAATAAATTTCTAAATTGGGAAAATGTTTATTTTGAAGTTTTGGAAATGACACTGGACAACAGCTGTGCTTCACGAACAGCATGCTTCTAGGGCCCGCATTAAAATGCGCTGGAAGTCCGGTAAAATGTCATTTTGCGTGGTGTTAGTCCGGTCAATTTAGACATTCGAATGTGCATAAAATCATAACAAGCTGAAAATCAGTAAAATTGTTCAAAATATACTTATAAATATAATTTAAAACTTCCCCATCATTCCCGTGTATGGAAAAAATTTTATTCGAGGTCAAAGGTAAAAAAAATGAGTTTTTCGAGATTTTCAGCAAAACGGTAAGTTTTATCATAAAAGTACCCCAACCAAAAATTGTACATCATAAAATTATCTATAAAAAATGTATTAATACTTTTTTTCCTACGAGCCACCGTTTCTGAGATAAAACGATTCAAAAAGTTGCAAAAGTTGTTATCGTCATAATAAACTTCTTTTAATATTATAATTGCCAAAGTAAACTGAAGTAGTGTATGAGCTCGAACAGCTCCTGCGTAAGCATGACCATTGAGCATTTTTTCTAATGATTTTAACGCATAGATCTCTGCTAGTACTTCTTTCATGCCGCTTCCTTGCATAATATGACCAATTGCTCCCAGAAAAGACATTAGTAGATGAAATCCTCCAAGCCTGATGATGATTTTTGATACTTCAGAGCCCTCAGATGCGGCTGATACCATTTCTCGAGCTTTATCATACAGGGGCTGATCGAAAGTCACGATGTATACAGTGTGGCCATACCGTTTTGCATTCTCTAATGCACAAAGTAAAGTCGTATAGATAGTATTATAGTTACTGGCTGGTTGGTGAATAAATGGTAAAAATGAAATTTGAGATTTAGAATAATTCGTATGAATATTTGTTAAACGTCCAATAAAACCATTCCAACCGGGTAAAGACGCATTTTTCCATTTCCCATAAAACCATACTACATCAGCTTTTTTGAGGAAAGATACTGTTTCAGTTCCATAAACAAAATCTTTAACATCTATTTTACTGTAACCTGCTACACCGTCATTTTTATAAATCTGTATCGGCATATGAGCTTTTGCCTTGAAATCTTTTGCTGAAAGAGTTTCTTTTATTCGTGGCATGGGTTCTTCTAATAAAACTGAATATTTTGGAGTAACAATTTGAATAATACCCATTATGTGGAGCGTCTTATTGCCGTCTAGCGTATTTACATTAATATCAGCATAGTCTGCAACGTATTGAATAAGAGTGCCACTTTCTGGTGGTAGTACATGAGGAGGACGATGGAAAACTGCTGCTGCCTCGTACATTATTATATCATTATAAGAAGCACATAAACCAAAAGCCGAAAAGATTTGTATAAGACGTTTAGACCCGAACCTTCGATGAAAAAAAACTGCGAGACCTAATTGTAATTTAGACTTAAAAGACCTTGGGTCGAACAGCAGTCATGATACAATGGCAAATATTTGTACATATTAATTTTAAATGATCTAAATTTTATCGTTTATTTTTTAAAATCACTCGTTCCACAAGATATGTCAACGATTCTGGGATTTCATTATTTAAATCTTCAAACATGCGACTTGGTGGAGGGTAGTTAGAATTATCAAATACTGCGGCTTGAATATCTTCGCGAATAATAGCTGCAGCTGCGTCTAGGACTCTGAATCGTTCTTCTGTTTTATTCATTTTTTTTTTTCGTACCAGGCTTGATTCAAAATATCATGATGATTATCCACTAAGCATATGAATGTTGATGCTCCCGATTTCTCAGTGATAATAAGTTTATCACCATACTTTAGTTTTAGTCGTAGCTTAATCGTTCTGTAATCTAAAGTCGTAGTTTTCCAAACATTTTGTAATTCGTTCAAAGTGAACTGACAGTCATCGCTATTTTCAATGTAAGTAAATATTTCCTCCATTGCCAGATTCGTTGCTTCGTCTTTAGGACGACCCATTTTAGCTCCAGTGGAAGGTTTTAAGAAAATAGCATAGCAATCTCGATGATACTTAGCTTCAGCAGCAACTAAATCATATTCAAATTCGACTCGAGCAAGAACAGCTTTTGCTATAGCATCGTCACGAGTTCGAGCTGCCTCCAGAATTGAATCTTTAAATTGAAGTGTACTTACTTGGCTAATTCGACGGCGAAAATCTGAGGATTTTCTTCTTTCATACTCTTTATTCAATTTCTGGCCACAAAATAAGCATAGTTCTTTAAAACAAAAAGCTGATTCACTGATACGTGATCTAGTGCGAGGAGTACTTACTTTGGATGTACTGGCTTCTTGTTCTTCACGTTGTCTTTTATAAGCTGCAGCAATACAAGACTTTCGCGTATAATTTTTACGACAATTTTCATGTATTGTCACAGATTTCTGATTTTTGAGATATTCCGAAAATTCATCAGCTCTTTCGATACTTGCATTAATTAATGTCTTCATACTACGTTCAACAGTAACAACTTCACTTTCAGTTAAAAGTTTAGCACAAATAAAACTTTTGGTATAAAACTCAAAACAGCACGTGTTTTCACTACAGAGCGACGCTCAAGACTAACGGTATTTCATTTATTCTTATAGTTATAACTTATGTATATTTTACATATATTTAAGGTATAAGTTACAATGACCGATAGAAAAATATTTCAACATATATAACAACTCTAGAGATGTATACAGGGTATTCGGCACATGAACCGACACAATTTTTTGGGGAATTGGTTGGGTTATTAGCTAGTTTTCACCCATACGACCCTACGTCCTAAGTGACACGGTAACTGAGATATGAATTTTTTTCGTTTTTTATTTAAATTACCTGAAATTTCGCCTTTAAATCATCATATTTTTTTTGTTTGTGATTGTAATAGCACGAAATAACTTTTATTGTATTCTGCAATGTATTTTTAGTCTAAATAAATCACTATTTGGTACAAATGGCTTCAAGAAAATAAATTATATGAGCTTCGAAAGTCTTGAAAATGTGTAAATGTATGAAAAATTTCTACTTCTAAATTCAATATAAAAAAAAATAAACATTATTTTGAACATAGGTTTGTTTTAAAAAGTTGTCTAGTTTATACTCTTTCCAACGGTATGCTACATGTTGGAGAAATTATTTATAGTATGGTCAAAATAAGAGATAGAAGTTGTCAGGGTCAAGAAAATTCTTTTTATCTTTATTATGTTTTTATTAAATATGAGTTATAATATTTGTTCGAATTGTTCTCGCAAAGTTGCATTTCTCTTTTCATTATTTCAAATGCAGCTATAATTCGCTCCATTAAAATTTCTCGTGAGGGCACTTCTGTTGCATAAACCAATTCCTTTGCACGTCCCCAGACGTAAAAATCGAGCGGTGTCAGGGACGTAGGGTCGTATGGGTGAAAAATAGCTAATGACCCAACCAATTCCCCAAAAAATTGTGTCGGTCCATGTGCCGAAAACCCTGTATTATTGTATTACTGAAATTGTAACCAGATTGTATATAAGTATAAAGTTGGTAAATAAATAAATGAATCCTAATTCCCAGAAAATTCCCAAAAATGCCTAAAAATTCCCAGAAAATGCCCAAGAATTTCCAAAAATTCCCAGAAAATTCCAAAGAAATTCCAAAAATTCCCAAAAAATTCCAAAAATTCCAAAAAAATTCCCAAGAAATTCCCAAATATTCTCAAAAAAAAACCCAAAAATTCCCAGAAAAGCCAAAAACTCTCAAAAATTCCAAGAACATCCAAAAATTACCAGAAAATGTCCAAGAAATTCCCAGAAAATTCTGGGTAGTATTTTTTGGTATTTTCTGGTTATTTTTTGTTAATTAAAAAATACCAAAAATTACCAAAAAATTCCAAAAATTCCCAAAAATTCCAGAAAATGCCCAAGAATTTCCAAAACTTCTCAGAAAATGCCTAAGAATTTCCAAAAATTCCCAAGAAATTCCAAAAATTCCCAGAAAATGCCCAAGAAATTCCAAAAATTCACAGAAAATGCCCAAGACTTTCCCAAAAATTCCCAGAAAATGCCCAAGAAATTTTAAAAATTCCAGAAAATAGCCCTGAATTTCCAAAAATTCCTAAAAATGGCCTTGAACTTCCAACAATTTCCAAAAAATGGCCTTGAACTTCCAAAAATTCCCAGTAAATGGCCTTGAACTTCCAAAAATTCCCAGAAAATGGCCTTGAACTTCCAAAATTTCCTAGAAAATGGCCTTGAACTTTCAAAAATTCCCAGAAAATGGCCTAGAATTTCCAAAAATTCCCAGAAAATGGCCTTGAACTTCCAAAAATTCTCAGAAAATGGCCTTGAACTTCCAAAAATTCCCTGAAAATGGCCTTGAACTTTCAAAAATTCCCAGAAAATGGCCTAGATTTTCCAAAAATTCCCAGAAAATGGCCTTGAACTTCCAAAAATTCCCAGAAAATGGCCTTGAACTTCCAAAAATTCCCAGAAAATGGCCTTGAACTTTCAAAAATTCCCAGAAAATGGCCTAGATTTTCCAAAAATTTCCAGAAAATGGCCTTTAACTTCCAAAATTTCCCAGAAAATGGCCTTGAACTTCCAAAAATTCCCAGAAAATGGCCCTGAACTTCCAAAATTTCCCAGAAAATGTCCTTGAACTTTCAAAAATTCCCAGAAAATGGGCTAGAATTTCCAAAAATTCCCAGAAAATGGCCTTGAACTTCCAAAAATTACCAGAAAATAACCCTGAATTTCCAAAAATTCCCAGGAAATGGCCGTGAACTTCCAAAAATTCCCAGAAAATGGCCTAGAATTTGCAAAAAGAATTTTTGGAATTTTTTGGTAATTTTTGGTATTTTTGAAAATTTTTAATTAACAAAAAATAACCAAAAAATACCAAAAAAATACTACCCAGAATTTTCTGGGAATTTTTGGAATTTCTTGGCCATTTTCTGGGAATTTTTGGATGTTCTTGGGAATTTTTGAGAGTTTTTGGCTTTTCTGGGAATTATTGGAATTTTTGGGTTTTTTTTTTTGAGAATATTTAGGAATTTTTGGAATTTCTTGGGAATTTCTTGGGAATTTTTGGAATTTTTTGGGAATTTTTGGAATTTCTTTGGAATTTTCTGGGAATTTTTGGAAATTCTTGGGCATTTTCTGGGAATTTTTAGGCATTTTTGGGAATTTTCTGGGAATTAGGATTCATTTATATATTTACCAACTTTATACTTATATACAATCTGGTTACAATTTCAGTAATACAATAATATAGGGTGTTCGGCACATGGACCGACACAATTTTTTGGGGAATTGGTTGGGTCATTAGCTATTTTTCACCCATACGACCCTACGTCCCTGACACCGCTCGATTTTTACGTCTGGGGACGTGCAAAGGAATTGGTTTATGCAACAGAGGTGCCCTCACGAGAAATTTTAATGGAGCGAATTATAGCTGCATTTGAAATAATGAAAAGAGAAATGCGACTTTGCGAGAACAGTTCGAACAAATATTATAACTCATATTTAATAAAAACATAATAAAGATAAAAAGAATTTTCTTGACCTTGACAACTTCTATCTCTTATTTTGACCATACTATAAATAATTTCTCCAACATGTAGCATACCGTTGGAAAGAGTATAAACCAGACAACTTTTTAAAACAAACCTATGTTCAAAATAATGTTTATTTTTTTTTATATTGAATTTAGAAGTAGAAATTTTTCATACATTTACACATTTTCAAGACTTTCGAAGCTCATATAATTTATTTTCTTGAAGCCATTTGTACCAAATAGTAATTTTTTAGACTAAAAATACATTGCAGAATACAATAAAAGATATTTCGTGCTATTACAATCACAAACAAAAAAAATATGATGATTTAAAGGCGAAATTTCAGGTAATTTAAATAAAAAATGAAAAAAATTCATATCTCAGTTACCGTGTCACTTAGGACGTAGAGTCGTATGGGTGAAAACTAGCTAATGACCCAACCAATTCCCCAAAAAATTGTGTCGGTCCATGTGCCGAACACCCTGTATACGTGGCGTACTCATGCATATTATGACGATAACAACTTTTACAACTTTTTGAATCGTTTTATCTCAGAAACGGTGGCCCGTAGGAAAAAAAGTATTGATACATTTTTTATAGAAAATTTTATGGTCTACAATTTTTGTTTGGGGTACTTTTATGATAAAACTTACCGTTTTGCTGAAAATCGCGAAAAACTCATTTTTTTGACCTTTGACCTCGAATAAAATTTTTTCCATACACGGGAATGATGGGGAATATTTATAATTATGTTTTGAACAATTTTACTGATTTTCAGCTTATTGGGACTTTATGCACCTTCACTCTCATTTTTTGGTCTAGATTGACCGGACTATATGTTCGTACTTGTTATTATAAGTTTAAGTTCAATTACATTCGAAAGGGACTCATTTATAGGTTAGACAACTTAGTTGAACCACTAAACAATCTTATTAAACAATACTGATTTTTTTTTATTTTTTGTAAAGTAATTGTAATTGATTTGATCAATCACAGATTATTGTAACACACAATTTATTAAAACAAATTTTTGAAATATTGGTTTAGGGCTCTTTTTATTTAAAAACTTAATTACAGCTTTAGCTTTCGATTCCTATTCGGAATCATTCTCAAAAGCGTTATGAAAACCTTATATCAAAATTGTTTCTTTTATACAAATTTAAAATTTTGCAAAGCTACCTTAATAAGCCTAGACAATTTATTTGAAAATAAAATTGTACTATAATGCTTTAAATGTAAAAAGGTTGTACAATTAGAATTAAAATTAATTTGTATGAGACAAAAAAATTTAGATAAACAAATCATATGAATTCCCAATATATGCGAAATCTTCTACTATGTTTATAGAATTTGTACTTGCTTTAATGTGCAACATTTCTAAAATCGATCTTTTTTTAAAATTTTTTTGTTTTTCGAGAATTTTGACGTTATCTAAACTGATTAAATGGTTTGTATCTCTCAAATGCTGTGAAAGTGCACTAATGTTTGAATTTATATTTGGATTTGCGCCTCTTTTGTGTTGATAAATCCGTTTTTCTAAAAACTGTTTTGTCTGCCCTGTGTATGTTGAATTACAACTGCAACATACTTGGTAAACAATATTTGATTGTTTTTTAAATGGTACTTCATCTTTCATTTTTGAAAAAAATTTGTCATTTAAATTTGAAGCTGCACGTCCTACAATTTTAAAATTATAATTCCGAAAAAGGTGTTTTATTTTTTCATAAAGATTTTTTATATATGGAATGGCCAAATAATGTGTAGTTTCAGTGTGGACTTGGGAATCAGGATTTGTGTGAAAATTTCTTTGTTTACAAAATATGTTATTAATTAGTTTTTCCGGATATTGGTTTTCAATTAATGTTTGTTTTAGAATTTTTAAATTTTTATGATGGAATTTAGTATCGGAAAGTTTTAGAATTTTTTGGGTCAAAATTTTTATAGTGTTAATTTTGTAAGTAATTGGAAGCCAAGAATGAAAATTTAGATATCTACCAGACCAAGTAGTTTTATGGTACCAATCACAGGAAATTTTGCCGTTTGGTTCATGAATTAAAAGAATGTCCAAAAAAGAAATTTTGTTCTCTACTTCTTTTTCTAAAGTGAATTTTATTCTGTTGTTTATGGAATTAAAAGCTTGTAGGAAATATTCAATCTTGTCTATTGGTACGGCTGTGATTATATCATCAACATATCTGTAGTAAAATAATGGTTCAAAATCTAAAGTGTTTAAAACTGAAATTTCTAAATTTTCCATAAGTAAATTTGCAATGATGGGACTTATTGGGGAACCCATAGGTGAGCCAAAAATTTGTTTGTAAATTTTATTATCAAAAGAAAAATCTGAATTATTTAAAACGATATCCAACGCTGTAAAAAATTGTATTTTTGTTAATTTTGATTTCGAATTTCTTTTTATATTTCTCCAATTTTGACTAATAATTTCTTTTACAATTTGGTTATCGACATTAGTAAATAAGGAAGTGACATCTAAAGAGACTAACAGAAAATTTGGAGGGATGGTTACATTACTGATTTTGTTTTTGAAATCTTCAGAATTTTGAATAAACGAATTTGTTGTCCCTACACTAGGTTTCAGAATATTGCCTAAAAATGATGATAAAGAATATGTGGGACTTGCTATGGAACTTACAATTGGCCTATATGGTAAATTTGGTTTATGGATTTTGGGTAGGCCATATAATTTTGGAATCACTGGAGTATAACTCGTGAGTTTTTTCTTTGTTTCTAAATCTATCTTGCCCAATTGTTCCCATTCTTTCACTATAGAATTTATTTTTGTTTGGATTGGTGTTGAATTATCTTTTGGTACTTGTACGTATGTGGATGTGTCATTTAACAAATGATTCATTTTATCCATATAATCCGTTCGTAATGTTATAACCGTAGTATTCCCTTTATCCGCTCTTGTCACCATAATATTAGGGTTATCTGTTAAAAATGACTTCGTTTGCTTTATGTAATTTAAAATTCGTTTTTCAAAAGGTGTTAAATTTTGTGAATTTGTACTGTTTTTGAAATTTGTTAAAATGTTTATGAAATTGTTCCGAATATTAATGCGATTATTATCATTTAAACCGAAAATTGCACCTTCAACATCCGAGATAATTTTGAAAAATGGTATTGCAGTACCAATAGTTGGTGGGCAAAATTTATTTCCTAAACTTAAAACGAATTTGACGTGAACCGGAAGATCGATGTTAGAAAAATTTGCTAGCCATTTGTCGCAAGTACAAAGTAAACCACTCGTCATATTATTAAAACCGTCCTGTATGATTTGATTAAATTTATTTCTTTGTCTCACCTTAATTTTGTTGAAATGGTAGTTGTATGTAACCGCTGCTCGTTCAGAAAACTCTTCATAGATGTTGCCTGGTAAGGTTGTTTCAATAAACCGGTTAAGTAAAGCCAAACGGTTTTTTGTTGTTTTTATTGATTTTATGGTATCCTTGATTTCCTCGTTTATTACACCGAATATAAATGTCTTTTCCAAACGTTGGAAAACATCCTTCTTTATATTCCAAATATTTTGCAATTTCCTAGTTTTTGGAAAAACTTTTTCTCTTCTACATTGTAGCAGGAAATGTTGCTTTGCCAGATGAAAATTTTCGTTCATCAACGACTTCATGTTTTTCACGGTGCGATTGCCAAATTCATTTTTGATATATCCGAAGAAACTTTGGTTTTGATTTTCGGTAATAATTGTCTCCATTTATTAAATCATTGGCTCAATAAAATAAAACTAACACAATTTATTGTTAGCTGCAGATTTATCATCGAAACCACCGAAAACAATGATTGTAAATAACCTAATGGCCCTGAATTAAATTTATAAAAACAATATTACAATTTAATATCAGTATGTAAACAAATATTAAACAAATGTCATTTTTTTAAATTAATTAAATGTTTATATTACAGCAATCAATGTAACCGCACATTATACAATATATAGAACAACAGTAATAAATCATAATTAAAACTTTATATAATTTATAATTAAATTAAAACTCTATTTATAATATACATAATTGAAATTGTGTAAATAAGTAAACGGATGATGTTTCTGTGTGTATGTTTGTTTAATTAACACTAATTAGAAAAAAGAAAATATTCCCATCACCAAAACCAAAAACTTTCTTTTTTAAATTGCTTTCATCGGCACAAACCAAATGAAAAGACACCAAACCAAATACGGTGTAAAGTAAAAACGGAAAATCATTTCCGTGTAATTTTCTTATTATTTGTGGTAACTTTTATATCACTATATATATATGTATGTACGAGTAAATATAAAGATGATAAATTGGAATTTTTTTGTGATTTATTATTTTTATGATAAAACCATTTATTTACCCCATAATTTAGTTTTATTTTTAATTTAAAATAATTGACTTACATATAAATTATTCTTCGAAATAAAATATACAATTTTTATTTTTAAAGATTCTATGCGACAAAGGTACCAAAAAAAGTGATAATAAAGATGTGATTTTATAAGATTGGGGGGAGAGATATTCTATATTATTACCATACCAATTAAAATAAACATCCAACTAATCATTTTTTTTGCCGTCAGACAGGTAATTTTTCATTATTATTTAATTAAATGATTGATCGTTTTATGACATACATATAATATTATTATTTAATTAAAATATTTTATTTAAGTTTTTTTTTAACGATTTATAATGGTTTTATAACGACTTTTAATTTAGTTTTTTTGATGTATTACGATGACAACATGATTTTGTGGTGATTGGTTTGTCATTGTGAACCTGCACGTTATCGATAATAGAATAAATTTAAATTTGTATATCCATTGAGTAGATTTTTCGAATATTGTGCAAATTGACAATCTAGAGTGGTGGCCATGGAACAGTTCTTTTGATCATTATTTTTTTATTTCTAAACAATCACCGTCTCATGCCAAACTCGACATATTATGCTTCTAGGTTATTGGGCAATCGGTTGTGAGTGCTTCTGAACCTGAAAGCGGTCTCCTTTTTTATGAAGTGGACAGTTTTCACTCTTCTGGGATGATTTCTCTACACCAAATTATTGATATGAGCTTAAACAAGCTGTATAACGGATAAATTCGTCCTATGGACGATGTCATGTTCCGAACTTCATCATATGATGTGGCGCCTGCCTATTTAGAAGTGAGAGAAATTATTCCACCACACTTCAAGAACGGCATTAGTGTCCATTATTCATCGGATTCGTTGCGAATAGCGCTGCTACATGGATGAAAGTCCGTAGATATTTCTCTTATACTGCGATATCTATTTCTCAGGATAGGAAAGGCGTTGGGTTGGTTTTGACTCTGTATTTAACTATTTACTACTATTACCTCTCGAACTGATGGTTGAAATATATTGTTACTTAAGTTATTGGTCAGTTTGAATGATCAATGTGCTTGATTAGTCTTGACTGCCTATCGCTAATTCACGATCTGAACCATTTTATACAAATTTCGATGGCTCAAAATTAAAAATAAAATGATTTTCTTGTGTTTCAAAAATTATTTCCTAAGCAGCTTATTTTATTTTTTCTTCTAAGCAAAAATGTATAAACATAAGTATGTAGTTGCTTGTGCACATAAAAGGCGTATAATTTGGAAGAAAACAAATAATTATGTGAGTAAAATTGGGGAATGGACTAAATAACGAATTTTTACAGTGGTTTCCCCACCAAGTGTGGATAGGAAAATAACGAATGTTAACAGATATTCGTTACAAATTCAAGAAGTGCAGATGGCTGTTTGATGGCCAATGACAGTCAATCGTAGAGATGGCTCCCGAACTCTGTTTATGTCATTATTTTATTTGTAAGTTGTGTGCCAAACGAAATATTTGCACGACCATTTAACATTCATTTTTGGATTTTACAAAATCTCATAACTCCTGAAAAAGGTGTAGTTGGTTGTTTGATGGCCAATGACAATCAATCGTAGAGATGACAAAAGTACAATACAATTAATATTTATAATGGCATGTACAGACTTTGGGGCTTCTTTTAAATGTAATTTTGGTTGTTAGTGTTTGTATAGTATATACTAGTTATTGTAAGGTTTTTTGTGTACTTTTACTAATCCGTACACATGTTTTGTGAATTGTTATAATCTTCACGTTATACAAATAGCAATGGCCTGTAAAACCAGTGTGCTCGAATCAAACGCAGAATCAGGGTTTTCTTTGTTTTAGTATCTTCTTAATTAAATAACTTACTTTCAATTTTGCCTAAGTAGCGCTATCAAGAAAATATGACACGGCAGTATTACTACCCAGTTTTGTAACGATTATCCCACTCAGAATCCATTGGTTTCAGCTCTCATACGGTTTGTTAAACAAAAACGTATAATCCAATTAAAATCACCACAAATTGATAAGGATTACAACAAATGCCCAATTAAATCTGAAACGTACAATATACAAATTAAATAATTATAGATATATTTAATAAAATACATGCATTCAAAATGTATTCGATTCAATAATTAATACAATTTTACCAGATAAATTCATTTACATTTCCGTATATGTACGTTGAATGGAATTGAAAATCGTTGTGCGCTTCTCAGTTATCTGTTCTATGCAATCAATAAATAAATTAATATTTAAAAAACAAATCTTTAATATTCTTTGGTTCGGTTCAAATTTGGTTAAACCTCCCAGATATTCTGAAAATCCCTGTCTTCTAAATTTTTTTTTTAAATATTTATATTTTGTATTCTAACGATCGGGGATAGCTTTAACAAGAATTTATATTTATGCTGTTCATATATGTATGTATATGCTTGTACGGAAATTTTCTAATCCTGATTCATTAGATATTTGTTCATTTTGTTGTTATTGCTATTGTTGTAATATAATATCTGCGGTATATTATGTGTATCCATTCTCAAAATTATTATATGAACATTTAGAATAAATTCCTAAATTTATGTTTTTAAAGCGAAAGCTATAAAAATACACATATCCGGATATGTATTACTGGATTATATTATGTACTATATATTTCGTATGTACAATATGTACATAATATGTATAGTATAAAATTGTGTTACACCCATTTTGCTAATTTTTCAACGTTCTCTTTATGTGAAATAGATAAATTACAAGTTTTCATTTTTTTTTCAGTACGAGAACGCAAAACAAGTTGTTTCTTTATAATATTCATAAATCTTTAACATGTATTTTTGGTTTTGTTGTGCGTTGTTATTGGGTTTCGTTTATTGCGAGGAATAAGGAAAAATCGTGATAAGAAAATGTAAAACAGGAAGATTTTTTTTTTGTCATACATACATAATTCGATGATCTATAGATAAAACGTTCTATTTATAAGCTTATACATACAATGATTTTGCAAATGCATTGCCGCTACACAACAAACAGTTAAATCGATTACGCAAAAGAGATTTGGAATCAAATTTCTTGTTTCATAAGTCTAATATTACAAATATTTTTGTAACAAACCAAAAATTGTAGATTATTTTATATTTTTAATGTCATTTTAAGATATCAGACCCCTACTTCTCACAAATAGACTGTTTCAGTTGGTTTAGTGTCCCGGAGACAGGCTCTATTGACCCAAACGTAGTTTTTGTTTCAATTTTCTAATTAGTGTGATTGAAGATGCAATCAATTTGTTCTATGTAGGCACTTTGGAATATGAGAAAAAAACGGCACGGTGTTCCTGAATGAACTTTAAATTCAACTTTAACATACCCGAAAATTTCAAATTGGGTATTGTTTCAAGAATCATTTAAATCAAAATTAAAATAATCCGCTAGCTAGGCATGAAAGACATGAATAAAAATAGCAATCACAAAGTTCTAGGCCTATATTATGACCTAGTTCAGGATAGTTTCAAATTTAAAGTAAATTTTAGGTATAACCCAGCAAACATAATAACAAAACGAATATTTTTGTCTGAGTCAGCTAGGTTATTTGATCCAGTAGGTTGGCTGGCTCCCTTAACTATCAATATAAAAATAATTTATCAAGAGCTCTGGCGTCTACGGTTGAATTGGGATGATGAATTACCGAAGCCATTTGTCGACTAAATGGTTACAACTAAAGCAAGAATGTAGGCCCTCGAAAATATAAACATCAAGCGATTTCATCCAATCACACCAAACACGATTTTACACGGTTTCTGCGATGCAAGCAAGGCAGCATACTCTGCGGTTGTTTACGTTAAAAATTGTACAACATGTCAATTAGTGGCAGCTAAGACCAAAGTTTCCCCCTTAAGTGGCTTGACTATACCACGTCTTGAGTTAAGTGGCGCATTATTACTTGCTAAAAATAATGGATAGGGTTCAGTCCGTTTTCCAAATACACTCATCAAATGTAAAATTATGGACTGATTCGGAAATAGTTATCCATTAGTTGTTACAAGACGCAAGCAAATGGACACCATTTGTGTCAAACAGTTGTTCCGAAATACATAAAAGAGTTCCGAATACTCAATGGCCACATATTCCAACTGTATACAACCCAGCCGATTGCGCCTCTAGGGGCATTTCAACCAAACAATGCGAAAATTTCCAGCTTTGGTGGCATGGGCCTCAATTTTTCATAGAAGATTGCGATTCCTAGCCTGTATCTATTTCTATGAATAATTTTGATAAAAATGTATTTGAAGTCTCATAATATAATAATTTATTACTTGCAAATCATTTTTTGGATAAACTTTTTACAGTAATTTCATCGTTTATAAGAATCAAAAGAGTCGTAGCCTACACTATGCGGATATTCAAAGTGAAACTGGCAAAGGTGAAAAACATTAAAATATTAACGAAGTTCTTAACTCAGAAGACCTGGAGGAGGCTGAAGTTGTAATTATCAAGCGAGTACAATACATAGAATTTGAGAAGGAAATTCTAAGTATAAAAAAGGGGAAAGAAATTGCCCACAGGAAGCTGAAACAGTTATCCCCACCCTCGACGAAAGCGGCATTTTTCGTGTCCGTGGCCCGATTAAAAAATTCGCTGATGTCATACGAGCAAAAATCATTCCTGTCATTTTATCTGGATCACATCAATTAAAATGGATCACATCCAATTATTAAATTACATAATTTCCATTCGGGCATACATAAGTTTACGTTCTACATCAATCGCGACAGAAGTATTGGATAATACACGGTAGAAAACTATTGCGCAAGGTTGTGCATAATTGTATCGTATGCCGTACATTTTTACCAAAGCCAGTTGCACAACGAATGGGAGACTTACCTTCTGTTCGCACTATTAGATCAAATCCATTCTGTAACACTGGGATCGATTATGCGGGTCCAATTTCCATTAGCACAAAAAAGGGTCGAGGAGCAAAACACATTAAAGCACATGTTGCAGAGTTCATATGCCTTAACCGTAAAGGCTATTCATGTTGAATTGGTTTCGGATATTAGTACAGACGCGTTTCTAAACGCGTTCAAGCGATTCATAAGCCGACGAACGTCTACAGCGATAATGGTACTAATTTTGTAGGTGCTAACAGGAGATTAACTGCTGTTCAAAAAACTTTAATGTAATTGGGCAAAGAAGAAGTCAATGGTTTTATGGCACATCAGGGCATCCAGAGTTATGATCTTTCGATCCTTATAGGTGATTCGCGAGCACTTGTTTCCTTATGGGAGATTTGCGAGCACTTATCTATCGTATACCGTTGGATTTATTGAAGTTTTCTAGTCTAACAGGGTAATTAAATCTGTCGATGCATTGCTGAGATATAAATAAAAATGTGCAAAAATGTTTCCTTTTTTTCTCTCAAGGCGCGGCGGCGGATTTTACTAATAAAATCGTTTTAAGAAGTTCCCATATAACACAGACAAACCTGCCCCAACCTATCATAGGTATTTGCAATAACGGAAAAGTGATGTAAGTTTTGGGTGACAGTTAATTTTAAATATATTTATTTATTTATTTCTCATAACCTTAAAAATACAAATTTATGAACTAATTAAAATAATATTACAAAAATATAAAGTTAAGAAGATAGGTTATCCTTTGCGAGGCAGTGCGAATAAACTTGACAATAATATTAAATTTAAATAAAATGACTATGAAAAACCACAAAATATAAATTTTATTGTAGTTTATTTTATAAACATAAAGCCAATATCTTTATTTTCAAACAACCAATCATTAATTAAATTCATAATTTTTCTATTCGATAACTGCGCGCATGGCAAGCGATTAAAAAATGCGGGAGCCGAAACTAAGAAGTACTAAGTAGTAGTTGTTTGCAAAATATAATAAAGGTTTGTTTGTTTGCTTTCACCAATAAATCCGGGTACAGAAAGGAAGTTTCTGCAATTATTACGAATTATGTAAACAGTACTTAACCTCAAAATTTGGTGCCCACTTCGAAATGCCTGCTGATGTGGAAAATGAACTTAAAATAAGGGACATAAAAAAACTGGGTTGGATATGTAATCTCGCATACAAAGTTTTGCATTACAAAATATTGCAATGTTGCAATACAAAATCTTGCAAACAATTTCCTGTACATTTTTTCTCTATTCTGAGGAAAATAAATTGAAATTACATCGGCTAATTTAACTTAGAATTGTAGAGGCTAACGCATTCGGTAACTCTCACGGGCACGCGGGAGGTCGCTGGGCTCCTCCCCCTCCCGCTTAGCCCTCCTTCCCCCTACCCCCCACTTAGCCCTCCGAGGGGCTTTAGATTTAAACTTCGGGGGACGTAAAACCCAGAATCAGCAAACATGTCTCACTGCGTGCCGCACGTAGGAGCGGATTTTATAGAATCTATTAATGATACCGAATAAAAAGAAAAATAATTGCACTATTTTGTTATGCAAGATTTTGTTAATGCAACATTTTGAAATGAAATATTTTATATCGATCCCAGAAAAACTATTTCATTAAATATTCATTATTTCACTATAAAATAATCAAAATAATTATTTCAGAATACAAAACTTTAAAAAACAAGATTTTGTCCAACAAAATTTTGGTACACTATATTTTATACGGTAAGAATTCAAAAAACCAAGATTGAACGTCAAAACAAGATTTTGTCTTGCAAGCAAATACCCCGATCCCCGTTATGTTTCTTATAATTGATGCCGAAAGTATCGAACAAATCGACGATTATTTTCGTATATTATGTATTTTGTGCTGTTCTAAAACAGGGGAATAAATTATTTAAGTAAGCCCAACGCTTAATATATAAAAAACAGAACTAAACAATTTGTCTAACAGCTCTAACTGCGGCGCTATTCTGGTTTTCCCGGGGAATTGATAATTGGGAATTGATTTATTGTCACTTTTTAGTACAATTAAATTTTCTTTTTTCGAAAGCATACTGAATGGTTGGTATGCCGACAATTAATAATACAAATAGCGCAAATTTCGAAATATTGCCTGAAATTGACGAATAAACTGAATTCGTAATTCCTAAAGACTCCATTGTTTTATAGGTACAATGTAATAAGAAATAATGTAAAAGACGAAATCAACCAATATGATAAGGGGAAAATAATAAATTGTACTGCGATGATTTTATAATATTTTGTACTAAAAGATACATGCGTGTTTTACCATTATGCGCCACAATTTTTCTGCGATAATTTGGTTTGGAAAAACGAATTTCCAACGCAATAGTGGAAAGTAATTTTAAAAATTAGGCCGTCTTATTGATTTGCTAAAAGGAGAAACCAGGTTAACATTAAAATCAGTAGAATTGGCCCGCATTTAAAATCAAAGAAAAGGAAACAAAAACAAATCGACGAAATTTAGGGATCGAGTACACCCAGCTCAATACGAGCCGACGAGAAGACCCCGCAAGACGATGACCCTGAAGAAAGTTGGAGTAGAAAAAAAATCAAAATGACTCCCAAATACTCAGGTAAACGAGCTTTGCGACGCTTCTTGCTACCAAAGCTGAACGCTTGCTTCCGGATGCCAAATTGCCAAATGATTATTACCAAAAAAATGGTTGATGGAGAGAACAACATCATAGTGTTTAAATTTAATTTTTATGATTTGTTCGAAACCTATTTTTATATTGTAATTTTTCATTTACTAGCCTTATAAATCAAAATTTTCTATCTACTGAAGCAGTCTATATTTGAACATTTTGCTAACATACGATGAAAAAAAAATGTATAAGGCGGTAGAAAGAAAGAATCAATTCAAATTATTACTCACCACAAGCTAATCGAAATGTAATCATCCCGATTTGCCAAAACAAACATATTGTTTTCGGTGATTATAACGTACGACCCACTAGCTCCTGGAAAAATTCTGACTGCAATTTTTAAAAAAACTAAACACTAAGCAAACGAAGTTTTACGATTTTATAAGAAAACGCTTTAAAACTTCACAGCTCGTGGCAATAGCTCTTTACCAGAACAGATCGCTGGGCATAAATGTGGTATAAACATCATTTATGCCGTCGATTCAATTATAAATCAAAATTACATAGAAGATATACACTCCAACGAGGTTTATGGTAATAATAAAGCAATGAATTATTATCGGGAATATTTAATAAACTTGATATATGAAAATTTGGATTCGGTGGCAAGCCATTGCTTTTATAGTTTTGAGGAACATCTTGTCAAAGAAGAATAAATTCATATAAACTGTACAGAATTTTTGAAAATTGAGGAAGATTTATGTTGCTTTTGTAAAAAATAAAATTAAAAACATACCAAAAAAATAAAAAATATTAAACAAAATCCATTCAGTCGTAGAGGCAACTTCAACGAATTGAACGACATGCAACAAGTACTCGCGAATATCCCGTAAGAATTACTTCTAAAGACCATAACTCGAGACAGCATCACAGAAAATTTTCAAAACTCTCACAAACCGTTGAGAAAACTTCAACGAATACATCGATATGCGATAAGAGCTCGCGAATCCCAAAGGATTACTTCTAAAGACCATAAATCGAGACAGCGTCATAGAAAATTTTCAAAACTCTCACGAACCGTAGAGAAAACTTCAACGAATCCAACGATATGCAAGATGCAACAAGTGCGCGCGAATCTTCAATACGGATTACATCTGAAGACCATAACCCGAGACAGCGTCATAGAAAATTTTCGAAACTTTTATAAAATTTAGAGAAAACTTCAACGAATCCAACGCTATGCAGGATGCAACAAGTGCTCGCGAATCTTCAATACGGATTACATCTGAAGACCATAACTCGAGACAGCAACATAGAAAATTTTCGAAACTCTCACGAACCGCAGAGAAAACTTCAACGAATACAACGATATGCGATAAATGCTCGCGAATCTCCCATAAGGATTACTTCTACAGACAATAGCTCGAGATGGCGTCATGGAAAATTTTCGAAGCTTTCATAAAATTTAGAGAAAACTTCACCGAATCCAACGCTATGCATGATGCAATAAGTGCTCGCGAATCTTCCATACATAACTCGAGACAGAATCATAGAAAATTGTCAAAAGTCTCACGAACCATAGATAAAACTTCAATGAATTCAACGATATGCAACAAGACCATGTCTCGATAAAGCGGAATTTCACGAATTGCTTTTGTAACGACATTACTAACAATTTGTTGATAGTGTGTTTTTGTACATATGCAAGCCAGATTCTATTTTTATCAATTAACAATTTTTTTATTCTAATTTTGAATTAATTAATTAATTAATTCGTGTAATTTCTAATATGCAACCGATCCACAAGATCATTTTAATGTGTTTTACAGATAACACATAGATGTATGTATATTAGTATTTACGAACAATTATTTATTATCACATACACTGATAGACAGGTTTTCAATATTAATAATTTTGAATTTATTTGAAGTTACTATTTCCGAAAGATTGTAAGAGAATTTTATCCAGTTTCGAACTGATGAGCTAATGATTTTGAAAAAATCAATCCTTTCATCAGGCCGCGGCGACTGGACTGATTGTACCAGAATTTACATTCTATATATACAGAATGTACTGTGCTGGCTGTACTAGCGAATTATACTAAAACACATTAAAATGATCTTGTGGATCGGTTGCATATTAGAAATTACACGAAATTATTAATTAATTAATTCAAAATTAGAGTAAAAAAATTGTTAATTGATAAAGTTGCTTACACAGGAATAGTGCTGTGTGAATGTGACGAAGAAAAATTTGTAAAAGAGTTTAGCTGTATTAGTACACAGAAAAAAATGAACTTGCTTAGAATAGAAAATCCCATTTGTTAATTCAAGAAAAGAATAAAATTTAAATATAAAACAGTTTTTTGCTTAATATGAGCTAGAAATATTTGATTTAACTATATTTATCTTAAAATAAGAATCTATAATAATTATAGAATCAAGAATTCAATATTTAAATTAAGAAATGTAATAATTGATTATCATTAAAAAAAACCTGGCTTAATACAAGAAAGCGATTTAACCAAGTTACTTCGGTCTACAAAGACCAAAGTATTGAAATCCTGTCAAAAATGACGAAAAATTTGGTTGGTCCAAAACCACTTTTCTCGACGTTTTGAAAGTCCCTGAGTCTGAAAATGCAAAAAAAAAAAAAATGTCCGTCCGTCTGTCTGTGTGTCTGTGTGGCTGTGTGTCTGTGTGTCTGTGTGTCTGGACCCATGGTATCTCGAGAACGGCTTGTCCGATTTGGATTTTTTTACGCCAATCTGTTTCTATGGTCAAGGCGGAGATTTGAAAAGCTTTTGGAGACTGTACGTCAAAGGGGTGGGGTACCTGCCATACGAATTGACCCAAAATACCTGCTTTTATAAATATTTACGATTTTTTTATACATGCTTATTTGATTATTGAATTGGGCATTGAATTGGGAATTGATTTGAAGGTTAAATTAGGGGTCAATTTGCGCGTTGAGTTGGAGTTGAGTTGGGGTTGAGTTGGGGTTGGATTTGGATGTAGTGAATAGTTAACAAACTATTTATATGATGGAACTTGCCTATTTATCAACCGATTATTATGAAATTCAATGTGTATGTTACAAATGGGATTCCAAAATGAGTTTTGGATGAAGTTCTGGAATATGGCCAAGTAGGATGGAACTTGCCCATTTCTCAACCGATTACGATGAAATTCGACATTTGTATTTGAAATGGGATTCTAAAATGTTTTTTGGATGAAGTTCTGGAATTTTAAAATGATTTCTGGATAAAGTTCTGGAATATGGCCAAGTATGATGGAACTTGTCTATTTCTCAACCGATTATTATAAAATTTAATTTGTATGTTAGAAATGGGATTCTAAAATGAGTTTTGGATGAAGTTCTGGAATATGGCCAAGTATGTTGGAACTTGGCTATTTCTCAACCGATTATGATGAAATTCGACATGTGTAATGGAAATGGGATTCTAAAATTAGTTTTGTATCAGGTTCTGGAATATGGCTAAATATGATGGAACTTGCCCATTTCTCAACCGATTATGATAAAATTCGACATGTGTATTCAAATTGGGAATCTGAAATGAGGTTTGGACGAAGTTCAGGAGTATGATGGAACTTTGCTATTTCTTAACCGATTATGATGAAATTTGATATGTGTGTTGGATTATAAAATGATTTTTGGATAAAGCTTTGGAATATGGCTTTGTAGGATGGAACTTAGTTATTCCTTACCCGTTTGTTATGAAATTTGACATGCGAGTTGTAAATGGGATTCTAAAATGAGTTTTTGGATAAGTTTCTGGAATATGGTCAGTTAAACGGTTAGAAGTATCAGTATAATTTGTTATACTATTTTCGGTATATAGTTCTAGCATACGATTTTTCGTTTTAAATTGGATGCTTGTACCCATGATATTAAAGCTTTTGACCTGTTTGGCTGTTGTTGTATAAGTAAATATAATTTGGTTAAAATAGAAATCAATAATGTCAAAACTGTCACACCAACTTTATGACATTATTGAAGATACCAAAGACCGAAGTTCTGATCACCTCGTGAGGTTTCAGCCCTTTATATTTTACAATTTAAATTAAGAAACGTGATAATTGCTTATCATAAAAAAACCTTACTTAATACAAGAAAGCGACTTAATTGACAGTACAATACTAAACAATAGTGGTTAAAATTAGCATGCGTTTTGTATTTACGTTTATCCAGAAAAATTTTGCTTAAACCACTATTCTTTAATATTGTTTTAAAAATATAACTTTTTTGGACATTTTTCAGCAAAACTTAAGTTCAACATAAATGAATATGCTACACATAAAAAAAAGATTTCTATTATCTATTGTTCTATTCTATTAAAAAAAATCCTATATTTAATAGTTTTTACCACTTGATTTTCAGCTAATTAAGCCCCTTTATTAAATGGAGAATGGGGTCGAAAAGGATAATACATTTTGGTTTTTCTTCCTTTAAGAAACTCATTTTAAGAAAATAAGATGAAAAAAATTTATTATTTTGCTAAATTTACCATTTGTTTTTAAATGATTATTGTTTATGCCGAGAAAGTGGCTCTTGCATAAGCGAAGTGCAATTTCGATTAAATTTAAAACGTCTTCATCTAAAATACAATTTTAATTTTACTTGAATTAAGAAATAATTTGCTTTTGATAATAATTTTCTATTAAATTTAATTCAGTATATGTACTTGCTTTATTTGAGAAAGAGTATGATTATTTTGATATCATTCTTGCTTGAATTACTAAATAATTCATTAGAATCTTATTCGAAATATTCTTTAGTGTTACTTAGAACAGTTACACAGTACAAATATTACATAACATAAATCTTCTCAGCTGAAACATATACCACTGTTGAACTTGAACTAAATATTCCTTGCTTTATTTTGTTTCTTCGCCCTATATTTTAACTTTTTATTTAACCTTTAGGTTGGTTGGCGAGATATAATTATGTTTGTACATATGTATATCTATGTCAATATATGTACATACATTTTCAATTATTTTGATTTCTTCAGTTTCCATAAGCATTAAAACATTAAAAAGTGCGTCTTAGAAACGAAGAGTTACGATAACTTTCCATATTAAGGTACTGTATTTTTTAGCAATATAGTGATGATGATTAATAAATCGAAATATACGGACCAAACAATAAATTGTTTAAAAAAAAAAATTGAACTTGATTTTATATGAATCAATTTTTTGCAATTTTTAAGCACAATTTTCTGACTTGTTCAATCATTACAATTTTAAAATTATTAGTTCATATTTTACTTAGCTTAAAATTGTCCGCTTGAGAAGCTTTTTCAACTTTACCATTCGTTAATTGAATTTAAAGAATGTACGTTAAACGTACGTGTTATAATTTTATTTGTAAACCCATATTTGGGTTTTCTAAGTTATTATTAAGGTTTTATATAATAATTTAAAAAATACCTAAAAATTAGAAAATACAAACCGATATTAAATATATCTGATTTTTACAAAAATAAATTTAACATCATAAAATTTCGCAAAGATACATTATGTAGATTTATGATTCAAAATTATTATGTATAATTTTTAATAATTGTGAGGTAATTAGCTTTTAGTCTATATATTTGTGTAGACTTAGAATACAAGCTATATACCTCAACATTATTTAAAATTATACATAATAATAATTTTGAATGATAAATCTATGTATATACCAAGTCCAAATTTTATGACGCAAAATTTCTTTTTGTAAACATCAGCTGTTCAGTAATTTGAATTTGTAAAATAAGGTCAAGGCTAGTCAAATTGAAAAATTGTTTTTTTTCATCTGTTAGTATGTACATACAGTCAAACTTGGATATAAAAAATCGGGATATAACGAAAGCCTTGTTATAAAGAACTTATATAAAATCCAAAACTTCGATAAATACGTCGAACTTGGTTATAACGAACCTCAATGCACTATAAATGTTGTTCGTTATAAGGAAGAAACGTTAGATCAAGAGATCAATTTACCTACATTTGTATGTATTGTACATATTTCTCGAAGCTTGGGGTTTTATATAAGTTCCTTATAACAAGACTTTCGTTATTACACGATTCTGTATATCCAAGCTTATATGCAAATGTAGGTAAATTGATCTCTTGATATAACGTTTCTTCCTTAAAACGAACAAAATGTTTAGTCCCTTGAGGTTCATTATAACCAAGTTCGACTGTATATGTAACTACCACGGCTGTACTGTGTCCTCTTAATTTAAGATTTTTCTTGTAATGCGATGCGCGGTATAGTAACATCTGAAACGGTCGTTGAAGCTAATATAACAATATTTTCTTTGTTAAAAAATATATTTATGTAAATGTGGTAAGTAATACTCGCCTTATAAATATAAATGCAAGTTTGAGCTTATTAGTAATTCCTATAAACTTAATCAGATATTTCATAGTGTATTAGAAAAGTTTCCATTAAAAGAAATGTAAAGTTTGTAAAATGAAAACTTTTCTACTAAAATTATAAAATCTGATTGATTTTGTAAAAAAGTCCTTATAGTTATGCTCAAAATTGTATTCGAGACATGCCGCCGCTGCTTGCTGTGATATGTCCTAAAGTTGCTTCAAATAAGCAAGGCTTAGTTAAATTAAAGCAAAACATAATAAAATACAAAAGCATATTTTAATAAACCAGAAGGGCTCCTGTTAAATTCTAGCAAACCTTTCTTAACTAATAACATATTTTAAATACAGTCGCTAATATTTAGCAAGCTCTCTTTAAAATTATTTATTAACTAAGCAATATTTCTAAATTACAGCGAACATTTTCTGCAATAAACAGACACTCGTTTAATTCTATAACGCATGCGTATTATTTTTTCACTTCAACATCGTAAAACAATTTCAAAATCGAAAATATTTCGGGCTTTACTTGTTATGTTGTTGAGTTGAGAACGTGCTAAATGCTAAGTAGTGTCTGTTTTGATTTTTGTGTTTTAAAACATATTTAGTTCACTTTTTAAAATTAGTTATTGTGGGAAAGGTAAGTACATATATGTATATAATGTAAGTATTAATTTTGTAATAAATTACAATTCTTGGTATTTCTTTTTTTTTTATCCAACAGGATTATTATCAATGTAAATCTGCAACATCAACTATGTTATAGAAAAACGCCATATGTGTCATCGCCATCTTTGTGTCGTTTTTTTAGTGAGTAGTGCGTAATATTTTTGTTGAGTACTGCGTACTACATAATACCTATAGTATAATTTCAAGACCTTTTACATTTATTTAGATTTTATATTAGCTATGTTTTTTAAAGGCATTTTCGAGTCCGTGATAATTATGTTCTGCCTTATAAGCCGCCTTAAATCGGCAAAAGTGAAATATGTATGTGAAATATAACAAAAATTTGCTATATGAAGTTAAATGGATTTAGTGGGTGTTTCCGAAAAGCGATTTTAAATTCCCATTTTATGAAATGTGGATTTTTGAGATAAATTATGTTTTACTAAAATCGTAAAATTATTCAAATTTGGATCACTACGTATTAATATATCGATAAATATGATTGCTTAAATTATAAATTGATATCAAACAACATGTATTAAAAATGTTCTCAAAAACTACATCTCATGCTGCTTTTGAAATATGTATTCGCTAAATGTGCATTTTGCATTTCGGACGCACCTAGTGTGTCTAATTAATTTAAGTTTTATTTGTTAAAATTGTAATGATTAATATTTAATTATTTCAATATGTAGCTTAAAGTGTGATTTTTTATATTTGATTGATTTGGAACAGTTTTGTCATTTTAAATACCAGAAATTTGTACTTAAAAATTGCACAAATTTGAAATAAACTAGTGACACTAAAAACATAAATATTTTTAAAATATTAACTTTTAGCTTGTATTTATAAGTTGAAGCGTTACATGTTCCAATTTGTATAGCCCCAACATTGTTTAGTAACCCACTTATAAATTTATAGTGAACTTAACATTAAATTTCTGCAATTCTCTAACATTTAAAACGATCAAACTGTTCCAATTCAATAAAATATAAAAAACACATTTTAAACCACATATTAGAATAATTAAATATATGATTTTAAATCATTACAATTTTCGCAAATAAAATTTTAAATTAAATAGGCACTATTTCCAAATAACTTTATTAGCAAATTTTTATTGGAGTAATTTAATTTTATGGGCATGAAAATCAGGTACCTATATCGCGTATTTCAGATTTATTTTATAGAATCGTAAATATATCTGTACTTTTTAGGAGGTGGAAACCAAGAATCCCGAAAAATTACCACATTTTCAGGAAATTTTTTTACGGTTTTCCAAAAAAAATTTTTATTTTTGAAAAAAATTGAGAACGTTGCATTTCTATAAGTTTTGAAAGATGCAAGCTAATAACCTCAGAAAAGTTGCTACATTTTCCAGGAAAATTTCAAGTTTTTTAAACAATATAATAATAATAATTGCTTCGTCAACCTTGCAGACTCAGATCAAAAAGTTTGTAGCGTTATTATCGCTTTTAAACATAATATTTTTTTTAATGTAACTTTAATTCGTTGTATACCTTAGAGGGTGGCGGCCATCGCCCCACCCACCGCTTTTCCAGAATTTATACAACTTCCTGCTTCTCTTCTTATTTATAATTTTACACTAAGTCAAAGAAATTGAAAAAAGAAAAAATTCGAAATTTTCCCAGAAAACTTTTGAAATTTCCCCAGGAAAATTGCTTGAACCTTCGAAAAATAATTGATAAGCAATCCTAACATTAAAACCTATGAAAAGATTGCATATTTTCAGGTATTTTAAATAAAATCATAACAAAAATGTGTTTAGGTTCTAATTTTTTCCTCGAGTCTAATTCCAGTTTTTACCATATTAATTCCTATGACCTTAATTCGTTGTCCCAATTAAGCATCTGTCCTGAATTATATTTTATTTACAAAAATTTCCTTTTATTTTTTTCGGTATATTTTCTAATTTTAGTAACACTTTTGTCCTTAGCTCCTTTTGTGGTTTGATGTACCATTCATACTGGCGTTTTAGTTATTTCTATATTTAATATGGGCGTTTTCTTGGCGTTTCAAGTTTTGTTATCAATCATAACTTTGTGTATGATCTTGTTTTGATTATATGGTAAAAACAATAATAATACAGAATGATGACTCCTCGCATGCGGTCAGATAGAGGCAAATGGTTTAATGGGATATATTATTATGGTATTATTTAAAAACGAATTTTTGGTTTCAGTAATATGATCTAGTTTTGTTTTATTTTCTAGATTATACTCAAAAGTGTTTTACTAAAATAAATTAACTAACATATTTTCTCTCTCTATTTTCAGACACTACTAAATATTTTATTATTATTAAATCTTAATATCAATTTAAATTAATTAATATTTTATATAAATTGAATTTTAATTAATTAATTAATTAATTGAATTAATAGTTTTAAAAGTAATTTTATGTATTTTTATTTTATTACATATTTTATTATTCTTAGTATTTCTATCGATGCCATTATTATTTGTATAAATTGAAATTTAATTAAACACGAAACTAAATTAATTATTTAAAAAGATGATTTTGTAAATTTTTATTATTATTTTATAAATTTTAATATTAATAATAGTATACATAATTATATCTATTGATATTAAATTAATTATTATTTGATATAAATTTATTTTAATTAAAAACAAATTAATAATTTTAAAAAATTATTTTATGTATTTTTATTTATTACATATTTTATTATAATTATTATTTTTAATGATGTCATTATTATTTGTCATTATATAATTATTTTAAATTTATATTTTTATTATTATTTTATATATTAGTTTAAATTAATTATTATTTTATATAAATTGAATTTTAATTAAAAACGAAATATATTGTTTAAAAAATAATATTATGTATTTTTATTACTACACAATTCACATACACAAAATACTCGTTTAACAACAATAAATATTTCCTTAGTTTTCGACATCTCAATCTGCAGTCCACAATCCACATCCCAATTTCTATGCAATAATAGAAAATTCTTATCAAAAGCAAATTATCGTATTTCTTAATTCAATTAACAATGAATTAAGATATAATTTGCTTTTGATAATAATTTTCTATTAAATTAAAATCGGGATACTTGGTTTATTTGATGTCATTTTTGCTTGAATATAGAATATGAATTAACTATATTCAAGCAAAAATAACATCAAATAAATCCTATTTTTTCCTAAATTTAATACATCTTCATCTTAAATCAAGTTTTAATTTTACTTGAATTAACAATTAATTTGCTTTTGATAAGAATTTTCTATTAAATTTAAATCAGAATACTTGCTTTATTTGAGAAGGTGTAAGATTAATTTAATACGTCTTCATCTAAAATCAAATTTTAAATTTATTTGAATTAAGAAATAATTTGCTTTTGCTAAGAAATTTATATTAAATTCAAATCAAAATACTTGCTTTATTTGAGAAGGGGCAAGATTAATTTTACATCATTTGTGCTTGAATATAGATAATCCATATTCTATATTCATGCAAGAATGTATCAAATGAATCATACCCTTTCTGAAATAAAGCAAGTATTCCTATTTAAATTTAATAGAAATTTCTTAGCAAAAGCAAATTATTTCTTAATTTAAATAAAATTAAAACTTGATTTTAGATGAAGACGTATTAAATTTAATCGAAATTGTACTTTGCTCAAGCAAGAGCGACTTGCTTGGCATAAACATAAATTTAGCAAAATAATTTTAGATTTAAGAAATGATATTTTCTATTGAATCTATAATGAGTTTCTTAAAAGAAGAAAAACCAAAATTTATTATATTATTCGACCCATTTTTCCATTTGAACAAGGGGCTTGATTAGCTGAAAACCAAGGGGTAAAAATGATTAAATATAGCAAGTTTTGTTTAATAATAGCAATCTTTTTTTTCTGTGTATAATTCGCTATGTAGTACAGGCAGCACAGTACATTCTGTATATATAGAATGTAAATTGTTGTACAATCAGTCCAGTCGCCGCGGCCTGATGAGAGGATTGATCTTTTCAAAACCATTAGCTCATCAGTTCGAAACTGGATAAAATTCTCTTACAATCTTTCGGAAATAGTAACTTCAAATAAATTAGAAAGATTCTATTTTTCCGCTTATAGATAACCAAATTTTATTTTTCCCCTTATCTAATAAAATATTTTTTATTGTTCGACGTTGAAAAATTACAAATTGTTTTATTAAATGTTGTTTATTCAGGTAATACCAAAAATCGCAAATTTGAAAAAAAAAAATCATAATAACGTTAGATTTTATTTATTTAACCAATACATTCTCAAGTGAAAAAAGTTAGGACAAATTTAGGATATTTTCACACTCGTCAAATTTCAACTAAAGAATCTATTCAACAAAAATCAAAAGAATTACATTCGACTATGGTTTCTGAATCTCTATTGGGTAGGCCTGGTATGTCATTTATTTAGCTAACCCCTATGATCGACCATATGGCATTTTACATACAAGGCATATACAATAGTGATCTCAGAAACTTTAGTCGAGTGCCAATTTTATGATTTTTGTTGAACAGATTTCGCCATTGAAGTTTTGTACAACATGGTAAAGGAAAAAGTTTGTGGCGTTTTTTCGCCAAAATTGAGACACTGTTTTCTTATATTTTAGTGAACTTTATTAAACCAAATATGTGCCGTTTTGATCGATATCCCTTTGCCATTTTTCTGGTAAAACTATTATGCCATCGTTGTGGAAATTCTGGAATTTCTGGGCGAAAAACTGAACCAAATGATTTTCAGAGGCCTCTTTTGAAGTCAGCTTTACACCATTAAAAGAGTTTTGCAGAGAGCGAAACAAATGGTAGTCGGACGAGGCACGATTCGGGCTGTAAGGTGGAGTCATCAAAACTTCCCAGCCAGATTCTCCCAAATTTTGTCGGGTCATTAAAGATGTGTGTGGTCTGCCATTGTCGTGAGTCGTGCCGGAAGATGACGCCTTTCCTATTGATCAATTCTGGCCGCTTTACCTCGCGCACTTTAATCGCTTTAGTTGATTGAGATGTACGACCAAAAGCCTAAGCAATATTCCCGGAATATGCCGGATTCACCGTACTATCTTTTATGTATAACAAGATTTCATCTACCTATGCAGTCGATAGTTAGTAAATTTGTTGGTATTTTTTTTTTGAGCTTTCATTATTTTTTCCATATGTTTTCCAATTATGTTCCCATGCAGTCACCCAAATTTGTAATTTGTTGTGGTAGTTGTTGCTTCTCTTCTTTTTCGCCTACTCGCCAAAATATCTACACACCATCTAGCATCAAAATTCAATTGTGTTTATCAAACATGGTATGTACTGGTAGTTTAACTCTCTATCATCAACACACGTTGGTGGCTGATGGGCAGTGGGAATGGAGTTAGTTAAGCAGAATGTGAACAAAACTATACGAAGTATGTAACCAAATATTATATAAAGGAACACAAATTAGTTGAGTTCGATTACTTTGAACAATGATTTGGTTATAACTATTAGTATCTGAAAATGTCAATCAGTTAATTATAACAACTGAACTCTAACAACAGACATAAGTACATAATTTTTCGGTAATACATAGTGTCAAATCGTACAGGCTAACCATATACGAGCCATTAACCTCCACATCCAATTAAATCCTTCTGAGTAATTTGAACATGTTAATGAATATGATCCTGTCTCTCTAAATAATCACTAATATAGGAAATTACAAAGTCTCATAAATTTTTTAAATATACGTACACAGAATCATCCTTTCATTGTAGTTTGTAACAGTGGTATCATTTAAACATTTTTTTTAGGTTTATTTAACATTATAAAGATACATTAACCGCAATGCTAAACATGGTTTGAACATTTAAAATTCTAAATGTAACGAACACAAAAAAAAATGTTTTATCAACATTAATAATCATACAAACACCAACAAACCAAAATAGAGGACATATGTATGTCACATATGTGATTATGTACTTATGTGTTTATATGTACTATAGTAGTACACACTACATACAGTCTCTGTTCAACTAAATGGATGGATTATGTAAACGAACATAGTGGTACGCTATTTATTTTCATTGTTTTGTGGAAAATTAAAAAAACAACAAATTTCCTTTTTTTCCAGGATGTCAAATTATTGTCAAAATGTTAACTGAGTGGAACGTTCCTATGCATATACAAATGTGTGTTTGTATTTGAATGTGTATGAATGAAATAAATTACCTAATATATTTTAGATTTAATTTATAGTTGTGCTTTTTAGGCACTAATTTCATACTAGTGATTGTATAATATGATATTAAAATAGTAAATATAACCCATGTTAAATATAAACATGTGCGTAAGGCCATACATTTTCCCCGCTCCACCATAACCATAAAAATATGTATAAATATTTTCCCATTTTCATTCATAACGCAATACAAAAAGCTAATATTTTTATTTTATTTATTCATATCACCATTTATCACCTTTAATTTGTTTGCCACCACCTCAACTTTAATACATCAAAACGCGCTGTAATGTATACTCATGTACGAACGAACGACTCGACGAGTATTATTGAAAAGGTATTTTATATAAATTCCTTTTATAGGAAAATCGCGCGCGCTCAACACACCAAACCAACCGAAATTTATCATTTTTCGGTTTTTTAAATTATAAATCATGATTTCAATTTTTTTTTTTTTAATATTTTCGGATTATCATTTTTCACGTTTGTCTGATAAATTACAAAATCATCATAAATAATTGAAATTTTTATTTCGAACAGAAATAATTTTTTTTTCATTACGATATGATATCGTATTTCCTGGTTTGAAAATGAACAAAAAAACAACATTATGAATATGAACGAATGTAATGATGAAAAAACTATTTTACATCAAAATTAAATTGCTCGTGAAAAATTCATATAATGCTTTACATTCCAATCAAAAGATTTTTTAAATTTCAATTCTAGGAAAAGTTACAGTTGATTTAATTATTCTAAATTTCATTCAAATTTGTGCAACGTAAAAGACTTAAAAGAAATATGCAGTAAATCAATTACAAATTACAATTAAAATTATTTTTGGCTAATTTAATAGTGATTTAATCACTTAAGTTTCAATGCCCATGGCCAGTTTTTATTACTTCTCTGTAACGTCTCGCAAGTGGTTGAAATTTTATTTTGATAAAATCACATAAAACTTATCCCGCACGGTTTTATTAACACCCCACTAGAAATTTTTGGCACTGCTAGTTCGCAAATATATTCATCTCTCTGTTAATTCCTCGCAAGTTTAATTCAACGCTCGGCGACCCGATTAATCATCAGTTTTGTACATTTTCATGGTAATAATTCTTTTAGTGCGTGGAAGCATTGTAGGGCAAATTGAATATATGTATACATATTTATTTATTTATTTTATTTATTTATAATTATACTTACAAGGGATGATCCCGAACCCGAAAATTCAAAAAATTATGAAACTTTGGGAACATGTACATCTCATATAGCTATGTACTACGCAATTTTTTTTTTCTGCGGAAAAATACTCTGACTGGGTGAAATGGATTTTTGAAAATTGGAAATTTTCCATTCTGCCTCTACGCATAACTCGTTTAACTCGTTAACGGTAACAGGTAGAGAAAAAGTTTTTGCTTGCTTAAGACAGCAGGATGGTGGGCATTGAAGTAAATAAGGTTTTAGAAATGTCAGTTTTTATCTTTATTAATGAAAAACACAAAAAATATTTGTTTGGATGAGTTTTATTAATAGTCCAGTCATTGACGTTTTTTCGCTCAGAATTCTTACGGACAAGACCGATTGACGTGAAATTTGGACAATAAGTAGATAATGGATCAAGGAACAAAAGTTATATAGTGCCGATGTATGGTTTTATCCTGGGGTGAATACCACCCCTTCTTGGGGGTGGAAATTAGTACCCTCAAAATAACCACATAACTTGATAGAGGGATGAATTCTAAGCAAAAAATGTTAATTAATTTTTTTTGATAAATCAATATTTTTCGAGTTATTCGCGATTGAAAATATTAATTTTTCATCTAAAAAATACGTTTGAGAGCAATCCGAAAATTTCACCGATAAACGCGATTGGTTTTTAACCGTTATTTTAATTTTTAAGATTTCTTTCTAATCGCTCCAAAAACCAATTTGCAGGGAATTTCAAGGGCTATAAGGCGTATAAAGTCGAACCTCCCTTGAACCCTACGTTTTTGAGTTTTTTGTGTTTACTTTAAAGGGCTCGGTAAAGGTGGTCCTAGCACTCAAATGCGAATTTAAAACCGTGATATCTCAATTAATTTGTATCTCAGAGAAATCTGCAAGAAAACCTTAATTTTTGTACTTATGCATTTTGTACGTAACTTTTTTAGTTTTTGAAGTATTGTGAAAAATTGAAATTTTTTCCAAAAATTTCAAAAATTATTTAAAAATTGAATCACAATTTTTCTCAAATCTAGGCATTCTAAACCGTTCAAACTTCTAGAACCTGTTGTTAGTACCTAAATAAAGTACATTACATTGCAACTGGAGTATGTTTAATTTTAATTCTTGCGGTTAAGCCATTTGTTTCATTGCTGGTTTTTTCTCCTAAAAAACTATTTAGTTTCTTTTTCAAGAAATTTAAAAAACCTAACAAGTTGCCCTCCAAAAATTCGTCGTTTTTCCGTTGAATTTAACGTTGAAAGGTTCGAATTTAGTTTTCGGCGAACAATCAGGTACCTTCAACGAGCCACAACTCGGTTGGTATTGCACCTATAGAAATAAAAATTAGACGATCGATTTGTTATTTTATAAGCTTTAGTTTGGTTTTTAATATTTGTTTTGATGAAACGTAATGTTTTCGAGTTATTCGTGAAAAATCGATCTAAATCTTGTATTATTTTATTTGATGAAAAACCAACATTTTCAATCGTGAATAATTCGAAAAATATTGATTGGTCGAAAAAACTCCATGTAACATTTTTTGCTTGGAATTCACCCCTATATCGATTTCTGTGGTTATTTTGAGGGACTAATTACCAGCCCCCAATAAGGGGTGGTATCCACCCCCAGCGTAAAAGCACACTTCGACACTATATAACTTTTGTTCCTAGATCCATTCTCTACTTATTATCCAAATTTCACGTCAATCGGTCTTGTCCGTAAGTATTCTGAGCGAAAACCCGTCAATGACTGGACTATTAATAAAACTCATCCAAACAAATATTTTTTTGTGTTTTTCATTAATGAAGATAAAAAACTGACATTTCTAAAACCTTATTTACTTCAATGCCCACCATCCTGCTGTCTTAAGCAAGCAAAAACTTGTTCTCTACCTGTTACCGTTAACGAGTTAAACGAGTTATGCGTAGAGGCAGAATGGAAAATTTCCAATTTTCAAAAATCCATTTCACCCAGTCAGAGTGTTTTTCCGCAGAAAAAAAAATTGCGTAGTACATAGCTATATGAGCTGTGCATGTTCCCAAAGTTTCATAATTTTTTGAATTTTCGGGTTCGGGATCATCTCTTGTTAGTCTATAAAAGCACACGCAGGTGCTACAGCATAGACCATAAAAATACAACAAAAGAAAGATAACAAATATTACGTTGATGTTTTTATTTTTTTTTATTTTTTATTAATACATTAAAATTAAAATTATACTACTAAAATGATTTTAAAAGCAAACATTGCAAAAGTAGCTACATCGATATTTATTAGTCAAACTGACCCTAAAATCCCTTCCCTCCTCCTCCCTAACTATTCTTTTCCATTTCTTTATTCCTCGTTTTATCCATTTACTAACCATAGAGAAAATATAAAAATATAAAATATCTAACAGCCCAGAAAAATGAATGATTTTTGAAGTTTTCTGGGGTGCGAAGCATAATTATCTTTAAAACAAAATAATAATAATAATAATTATTAGCATAATGTTAAAAATTATTAATGACAAATTGTTTGCAGTATTTTTTAAATAGTCCAAATTCTAGATATTTCAAATTATCGAGAAGACCATTAAAAGTTGATTGATTACGTCGAACAACATCGTTGAGGCCATAGTTATTGTTAGCCTTTACGCCATAAAAATTGTTTTTAAAGCGTGTATTATAGAGTAATTCGACTTTACTTCATTACTAATAATTTTTTTAATAAAAACAAAAGCCTCACACTTAAATAATTGCTGCAAAGTTAGAATTTGATTTTTAAAGTATAAGTCAGATGTATGCACATTAGGATTACTCTTACATTCCTTCCAGAATATTAGTCTAATTGCTTTATTTTGTAAAATCATTAATTGGTCTATCCGAAACTGCTATAAATGGAATCAACCGTGACTTAACCGAATGAATGTGCTCAGAGAATTTAATTTCCTCATCCAACACCAACCCAAGATATTTAACTTGATTCACTTCTTCAATGTTGATATTATTCATTTTTAACAAGTTATGATTAGGAATAATTTTATTAATGTGGTGAAAAAAGATAATTTTCGTCTTATTCGGGTTTACTGTCAATTTATTATTTAAAAACCAGTCAAAGATTAAGTTGCAGTCATTTTGTATATCACTTAAAATTTGTTCAAAATTAGGACACGAATAAATTATAGCGGAATCATCTGCAAATAACTGTAGTTGACCTGCAAGCTTCAATTCAAAAATGTCATTTATGTAAACCAAAAAAAGAAATGGACCTAAATTAGAACCTTGGGGCATACCATCATTCACCTCAATGAATTCAATGGAAGAACCGACACATTGCTGTCTGCAGCTCAAATATGATTCAATTAGCTTAAGTTGCAGGCCCCTGAATCCTAATCTTCCTAGCTTATAAATTAAAATTGACCTATCAACACAATCGAAAGCTTTAGCTACATCGTTAAATAAGCCCGCAGTATAATTCCTTTTGTTTAATGACTAGATATTAATTGCGACAATGCTGCTTCAGTATTTGAATGATCCTGAAAACCGTATTGGTAACGATCAATAAGATTGAACTTTTTTGCAAATTTAGTGATTCTAGAACATAAAACCTTTTCAGTAATTTTAGCGAAAAACGGAAGAATGGAGATAGGTCGATAGTTAGATAATACATATTTATGTTCTGATTTAAATAATAGAATAACTCTAGAGAGTTTTAAAATGCTTGGAAAAGTTCCGTGTTGGAAACATGGGCAGATCCAGCTTTTAAGTTTGGGGGGGGGGGGGGGGGGGTTATTTTTAACTAATGTGTAACTATTATATACATAAACAGAAATATCTTTTTTACAAAACCCGTTTTTAATTATTTATAGAATATATTGTATTTAGGAAGGACTTGGTCGCACAGAGTTTATGATTCTTTCTTCTTTAGTCCTCAATCCATCAACCAGGGTCGTTTTCGTCATGGCCAAAACTACTTTTTGGAATTTTTCCGAAAGTTGCTCCATATGCAATTAAAAAAAAAAATATTAGTTTTTTTTTGCGGGCAAAAAAACCATTGGTTCTTGAATAAGGATGCCTAAAGATAATCCGTGAATTATTTAAGATTTTTTTATTGATAATTGTTGATTTTATAGCGCAAAGACGAAGACGACCCTGATTCATGGAATTAAGGTGCTTAAAATACCTGCATGGACTGAGGATTAGTGTTAGTAGTTTGCTGCTGTCAATTAGGATATGAGATATGCGTAAATACTAAAGTTTTTATTTACATTTTATTTTCAATTGACTGGTAAATGTAATCAAGATTTTTTTTCATGCGTACATTAGGGATCCGCAAAAATTATCGATACTTTATAGTATCGATACTTTGATTACGATACCAAGTACTTTCGTACTCGATACTTTTGTAACGATACCCAACTGGTATCGATACTTTCTTATTCGAAATATCGATACTTTTTAATAAGGATTCGTACATGCTACTATTTATGTTATAATTGTTTATTTCCGGGGAAGTTCCTATAAACTAGGAAAACACAAAAACCATCATTTTTATATTCCTGCATCAATTCTCTTAAATCGAAATTGATAAATTTTACCCAAACCTTCCTACTAACATGAATACGTGACCAAAGATATATGCGGCGGCGGCTACGTAACTACCAGCAAAATCATTCCTACCATTAATTATCTAAGGGAATAAATAAAATCAATAATAGGAAATGACGACGAAAAACGATTCGTGGAAACCTTAAAAGAATATATTGTGGAGGAGTTAAGTGTTAAACCTCCGGTTTGGTGAAATCGAGAACAACCGCATTATGGCTGTTTTAACGATTCTCGATTAAAGATACCTTAGTTGGTGCCCGTGATATTTCATCCGTCAGAAAAATAATGAAGGCCTCCCATGCCACATCGTCGTCGTCTGAATCAAATGATGAAGGAGATCGGCCAGAAAAGCTCTCAACTTCATCGATTTTTGGAGCTATCACAAAAAATTAGCTCACTACCGTCGTAAAATGCGTTTTGGCAAAGACGGAGACAAAGATGAGCTGAGTTTGTATTTGGCGAATTCAGTTTGCCCACTAAAATCGAACCCTATAATACAGTGGGAAGAAACAAAACACGTTTTCCCTCACTTGTACCACCTCGCCAAGAAGTACCTGATAATACCCAGTACTTCTGTACCATCAAAAAGATAGCTTTATAAAGCTGAAGGGATTGTAATACAAACCCGAAACAGACTTATGGGTAACAGGGTGGACGAACTGCTCTTTTTGTCTGATTGTAATGATGAAGTTTGGGGCTTTCAAAAATAAAATTACCAATTGTTATTTGTTTTGGGTTTCTTTTGTGCAATAAATAAATATGAGCTACACAAATATGTACATTAACTTTGATTATAATAAATTTACTTAAACGCTGTATTGGTCCCTCACTATCAAAAACTTACATTAGAAATCTCTATATATAAAAATGAAGAATTGCTGTGCGTTAGTCTCGCTAAAACTCAAAAACGGCTGGACCGATTTTCAAATTTTTTTTTATGTTTTGTTTGCTATAGTTCAGGGATGGTTTAGAAAAAAAAAAAAATTTGAAAAACCCCCAAGTTCAGCTAAAACAATCAAAAAATAAAAAAATTTCTATATATCTCTATATCTATATATAAAAATGGTGTAAAAAATGTATGTGCGCACATCAGTTGAGAACGGCTGAACCGATTTGGCTCTATCTTTTTTCTATTATGTTTGAAATTGCCAGGAGATGGTTCTTACGAAAGAAAATTTTGGGAAAATCCTTCGGAAAAGTCGAAAAATCGAAAAATTATGTTTTTGTATAGGATTTGGCGCGTAGCTAACCAGATGGTAAAAACCAGATGTTTTGTAGAAGAGAAAAATTGGAAAATCTGAGTGGGAAAACTCGGAAACTTCCGGAAAAACCCGAAGAAAATTGAATTTTTTCTTCAATGAAATTTTGAATTTTTTGTATGTTTTGATGACCGATTGGGCTTAATCTTTTTTTATTGTGTTTGAAATTGCCAGGAGATGGTTTTTACAAAAGAAAATTTTTGGAAAATCCTTTGGAAAAGTCGGAAAATTCGGCAAATCAAAAAATTATGTTTTTGTACGAGATTTGGCGCGCATCCAAACCAGATTGTCTTTTAGAAGAGAAAAATTGGAAAATCGAAGTGGAAAACTCGGAAACTTCCGGAAAAACCCGAAGAAAATTGAATTTTTTTTCAATGAAATTTTGAATTTTTTGTATGTTTTGATGACCGATTGGGCTTAATCTTTTTTTATTGTGTTTGAAATTGCCAGGAGATGGTTTTTACAAAAGAAAATTTTTGGAAAATCCTTTGGAAAAGTCGGAAAATTCGGCAAATCAAAAAATTATGTTTTTGTACGAGATTTGGCGCGCATCCAAACCAGATTGTCTTTTAGAAGAGAAAAATTGGAAAATCAAAGTGGAAAACTCGGAAACTTCCGGAAAACCCGAAGAAAATTGAATTTTTTTTCAATGAAATTTTGAATTTTTTGTATGTTTTGATGACGGATTAGGCTCAATTAGGCTCAATCTTTTTCTATTGTGTTTGAAATTGCCAGGAGATGGTTCTTACGAAAGAAAGTTTTGGGAAAATCCTTCGGAAAAGTCGGAAAATTCGGAAAATCGAAAAATTATGTTTTTGTACGGGATTTGGCGCGTATCCAAATCAGATGGTCTTTTAGAAGAGAAAAATTGGAAAATCTGAGTGGATAACACGGAAACTTCCGGAAAAAACCCGAAGAAAATTGAATTTTTTTTTTCAATGAAATTTTGAATATTTTGTATGTTTTGATGACCGATTAGGCTTAATCTTTTTTAATTGTATTTGAAATTGCCAGGAGATGGTTCTTACAAAAGAAAATTTTTGGAAAATCCTTTGAAAAAGTCGGAAAACTCGGAAAATTAAAAAATTATGTGTTTGTACGAGATTTGGCGCGCAACCAAACCAGATTGTCTTTTAGAAGAGAAAAATTGGGAAAAAGAAGTGGAAAACTTGGAAACTTCCGGAGAAACCCGAAGAAAATTGAATTTTTTTTTTCAATGAAATTTTGAATTTTTTGTATATTTTGATAACCGATTGGGCTTAATCTTTTTCTATTGTGTTTGAAATTGCCAGGAGATGGTTCTTACAAAAGAAAATTTTTGGAAAATCCTTTGGAAAAGTCGGAAAGTTCGGCAAATCAAAAAATTATGTTTTTGTACGAGATTTGGCGCGCATCCAAACCAGATTGTCTTTTAGAAAAGAAAAATTGGAAAATCGAAGTGGAAAACTCGGAAACTTCCGGAAAAACCCGAAGAAAATTGAATTTTTTTTCAATGAAATTTTGAATTTTTTGTATGTTTTGATGACCGATTTGGCTTAATCTTTTTATTGTGTTTGAAATTGCCAGAAGATGATTCTTACAAAAGAAAATTTTTGGAAAATCCTTTGAAAAAGTCGGAAAACTCGGAAAATTAAAAAATTATGTGTTTGTACGAGATTTGGCGGGCAACCAAACCAGATTATCTTTTAGAAGAGAAAAATTGGGAAACGAAGTGGAAAACTCGGAAACTCGGATAGATTAGTGTTGAATTCGATGAAAATGGAATGGAATGTCCACTCAACTCAATCATCTATTGAGAATAGAGTTGAGTTGTTTGATTTTTTCTATCATCAAAATCAATTTTCGAGAAGGACAAAAGTATTTGCTCGAAACGAAGTAATTTGGGGCGGGACGAAGTTCGCCGGGTCAGCTAGTCGGGTATATAAATCGTTTTTTTAAATTGTACTCGATACTTAAGAGTATCGATACTTTTATTACGATACAAATATTGGTATCGATACTTTTATTACGATACTAGTAATGAGTAAAGTATCGATACTTTCGTTCCGATACCACATCCCTAGCGTACATCATTTAATCCATTTTTTTAGCATTATTTCTGTAAAATATCGAGTTTTACCCTCTCTGAATTTAACAAGTGCTTACATACACTTAGTCAGTTAATATGCACATAGTTGAATTATTTGCGTTGATTTTAATGATTGAAATGTATATTTTTAGAGGTTTTGTTTCATTTTGGGAGGGGTAATTACCCCCTCTACCCCTCCCTTGTATCCGAGCCTGACTAGGGCAGAGAGAAATGATAATACCACAGAGAGAGAGGCTCTCGCAGTTGTGTGGTCTCTTTCGAAATTCCGATCGTACCTCGATGATTCCGAAGTTTTAGTTTGTACTGACCACCAACCATTGAAATGGCTTATGTCGCTTCGATCTCCGTCTGGCAGGTTGGCCAGATGGGCCTTAGCAACTCAGGGGTATAATTTAAGGATAGATTACAGTCCCGGAAAGGTCAATTTAGTTGCGGATACTCTTTCTCGGCCTCCTTGTGCGGAGGTGAATCAAAGTGTGTGCGGTTTGTGTTCAATTCAGGTGGATATCCCCTCAATTTCTTCGTCAAATGTTCGCGATAATCAACTTCTGGATCCTGATGTTGCGAAGATCATAGATTGCTTTGAGAAGCCAGATCACCCAGATCTTATCATGATTACCCCCTTCCATGGGGATTCAGGAGATCGTCCCACATATGAAATCAACCCAAGGGGAAGGCCAAAACGAGTAATTACGAAACCAGTCCGGTTTCGTTCAGCAACACCACCAGCAGTATAATTTTCTTCAGCCATAATTTCATTAGTTGCTTCAGAAAAGGGGGAGACCTGTAACACCCTGTAATTTTATTTTAAAAAACCAAAAAAAAAAAATGAATTTCAAGTTAGTTGGATTTTGAAAAATAAATGAATCCACTCCTATGGATTTTCTTAGTTTTATTTTTTATTGGATATTGAATAAAGAGAGTAAAACGTTAACGATTTTCTTTTCCTTGGCTTAGACCCCACATAACTCAATACAAAAACACAATTAATAGCAATTAAATTCATTTAAATTCTATATCATATACTTTTTCTGTATCCACAATTATCACCACTTATTATATTAATTTATTTATAGTTTATTCAATTTTCACTTTAAATTAAATAATTTTTCACTATTTTAAAAAATCTAAATTTATCAGCTGTCAGATTGTCTCTATATAAAATTTATTAAAAATTACGTAATAGATTATTAAGATGAATTTTTATATATTATTAAGGTGAATTGCCAATTAATTATAAGTCAAACAAATTGATAATTTGAATCTAGCGCTGTAAATTGAAATATAAAATTTTGTACCATTAGATTTATACCATAGTTTTTGACAAAATAAAATTATACTTGTTGTTCGATCTCCTTTTCATAATTTCGTGGAGGCGACAACACATGACTAAAGTTTGTTTGTGTTTGTTTGACGGCATATGCCGGTTTTATCCCCAAAAGTGTTTACAAAAATTGGTGAACAATTGGCCAAACGATTTTTAAACGCCATATTATTAAAAAGCAAATATAAACAAACATAGATATTATTTTCTTTTAGTGATAATTATTTTTTTACAAATCTCTTGAGGACTATAGTTTCGAGCCCCTGGCTCATTGTCAACTCTTACAAATATTCTGAAGTTTAAACGATTCTCAAACAATTTCCTCTTTTTGCTTTCTTCAATTCGGACTACTTATATACATTTCGTAATTGCCGTTATAAGGCACTTTGTCATTGAGTAATAACGGGTTATGCCTGTGGTGGTATATTTCCACTTCTTCCAGCCTGTCCAATTTTTCCCCTTACTGGATTCTATGTAGAATTTCTGTATTTTGGCTGTAGCTGGTATATTTGGTATATTTTAAACGCCATATTAAATATAATTAATTCTATTAATTTTTAATTATAAACATCCGTGTCTAATCTCTATGCCACAACAACTTTATCAAAACGTCAAAATGTTTTGTAAACATAGCAAAATGAATAAAAATTGCACAGGCGTCAGCGTTAAAAAAACAAAAATTTAAAATTGAACGTACGTTTTTCTAGCCAACTCTTGCGCTTGGTCCCTATTCTGATTCAAGAAACAATAGTTTTTTGCCCGGAAAAAACTAATATTTTTTTTTTTAATTGCATATCGAGCAACCTTCCGAAATAATTACAAAAAGTAGTTTTGGCCAGGATGAAAACGACCCTGATTCATGGATTTAGGGTACTATTGTCGACAGGCTCGACATACTTTGATTTATTTTTTTTTCAAAGGAGAACACGTGTTGTTTATTCTAGGAGCTATACACAATACATACATATATACTATATAATCGGACTATACCGTATACATACATAGCTTCAATATTTATTTATAAAAAAATATTTACTAGAGATAATCTTATTCATAAATTCAAAATAGTATATGTTTGCGTTTATATTTTATTTATGAAATATAGATATAAATTTTTATTTATTTAACATCATAAAAAAAGTCATTTAAACCGAATTCGATTTGTGTGAAGAGGACACTTTCTCGTATAAGTGTATGTACATAGTAATGGTTAAATAACAAGACTATAAAGCTACATAAATAAAAATAAATAAATTTACATTATATAGTACATGCATGTAAATTTTTATTTATTAAAAAGCACAAAAAAATATAAAATTCTGGAACGATTTTTATTACTTAATATTTTTATTGAAAGCAATTTGCAAGTTAGAAATTGAAATTTATTTAAAAAAAAAAAATTATTTTATTATTATGTGGTTATAATTTTGCATGTTGGCTAAATTACATCAACATCGTAACCAATTTCTATTATTGTGTTACATGTTTGATAGGAGGATTGAAATTTTTTTATAGCCAAATTTAATACTTTTAAATAGGCATTTTTCAAAAATGTATTCTGGATTTCTTGTACCCTTGTAGGCATAAATATGTAATATATTTGTAGTAATATGTACGTACATACGTATAATTTTAATATGTAATTAAATGTCAGGAAACAACTAATATCCAGGGTAAATTGGAAACTAAATTTTACAGTAATAAATTTTTAATAATAATCATTATTATAAACGGCTTTTACAGCCCCGTACCTTGTTGACAATCTGACTCCATCGGTTTAGATCCTGATATAGCTCTTCGTATATTGTCCTAGATAACCAGATAATGGTAAATCATTCTGTACGCCGAGATGGTCCGGTCACTTCCCTTTCCATTTCCTTCAAATAATTTGAATTCTTTTTTAAAAAAGATACGGCACAGATCGACAATTGTTCGTCATAATAATGTTTTAGAAAATGTTTTGTGGCGACGAATAAGCCAAAAATTCGTTTGTATCTTCGTAAATTGTTCTGTTTCAGGTTTTTTTTGGAGAACAGTTCTTTACTAGCTTTTTTAATTTTTTGTTTCCGAAATATGAATATTAGCCTTCCCTCCGCTGTTATTAAATCTGCTTGTTGTTAATTTAATTTTTTACTAAACCTAGGTTTATCTGCTCAAAAGTTTATTTAAATTATTGATACGTCCGTCATCGAATTGTGTTTTCGATCCCTTAATCCAACACAAGTTAGTATAACCTATTTACAATAAAAATACCTTATTCCATATAGTCTTGAAGTCTAAAATTGTAATTTATAGTGTTTTCTTTCCCTTTTCTGTACATACGATTCGAGGTAAACCAACACAAATGTCTTATACAAGCCTTGCTCATAAACAATAATGTACATTGACTTGTGTCAGAGTGTTTTAGTGAGCTTTTATATTATTTCGTGCTTGTTTACGGTAACCTTCCTAACGTTAATTTACTTAAATGTACATTTTTAAAGCCTTTGTTTAGGGAAATAATTACCAAACTAAAAATTTAAACAATATACAAAAATTAAATTAAACTACACTTGAAAAAGAATCATGTCACACTTGAGTCACTAAATAAAACTTAAACTATAAGAGAAATTTAAACTATATGAGAAATTATTAAATTTCCGACCATCTTCCAATTCAACCGGAATAACCTTTAAAGACTTTCGGAGCAAAAATTAAAAATTAATTTTGAAAATTGGTCGTTGTAAATCTCTGAAGACGAATAAATTGAACATTTCTAAAATATTTGATTGATTGACATTTATAATATAAAAATCTTTCATAATTTCGGACAAAAATAAATTCTTGAAAGAAAGAATCTCCAAGACTGAAATAAAGGCCACGAAGCAGATATACGCGGAGTATTAAGAATAATTCTTGTGTTTGTATTGTAATAAGTGGATAAATTCTACCATACTAAATACCACCCCAACACACTTATTCATACGACAACTTCGACTCCACAATAGCAAAATAAATAGTTCTTAAAATGGCTACTAAACACACTTATCGTAATATATAAATTTTCCTAATCACTGATGCCAAATAAATATGAAGAGAATCAATGTGCTGGATCACATTTCCCATCATGATAAATAATGATCGGATTTACAACAATCGTTAATTTTGAGTTAGTTTTAGTGCTCAAAAACATCGAATGAGCAAGACCCCACTTCTTTAAAAGGCATAAATCTGATTTCTTGTGTTGAATGTTTGTGTTACGAATAGGGTAAACGCTAGGTCGTCAGCAAAAACTATCAACTCAAAACTAAAATAAAAATAGAATTTAAGTAAATTAAAAAAGTAAAGGACCTAGTAGTTAACCTTACGGAACGCTATCATTAATTATTATACTTTGACTCAAAGCATCAATTATTTTAGCAACCTGAGACTGTATGATGATGGTGATGGATACTAGAACGTGGTTCGGTACGTTTCCAATTATTTTAAATGACAACAAACAACAATTACATTTGATGTATATGAAATTGGTAAAAGTATAAGGATAAGAACTTATAATTTTAATTGACAATATATGAAACTTATTAATTTGTTAATCTAATTAGAGCTTTACTATAAAAATGGGATTACATTATAGAGGAATTTATTATACGAATTCTGGGTAAGTATTGTGTTTGAAAATTATGTTTACTTTTAGGTGAAGATTTATTCTGCACGAGTAAGTGCAGACAGAGACTGTTCAGATAAATAGGATCGAAACCACTGCAAAGTAACACCACGAAAACCTGCATATTAAAGTTATATTAATAAGACATTATGATTTACCATATCGAATGTTTCTGTCAAATCTACAAAACTAGAGCCAACTACTTTTCTTCAGCCTCTCAGACCTTTGAATAAAAAATTGGTATATCCTAATAAAGCGTTTTCGATACTTCTAAAATTCCTAAAACCGTACTGATTATTATGTAAAAAGTTAGTGCTCATCAAAAATGTAGTAACTCTCCACACAAATAATAGAAAGAAAAGTTTGTCTGTATTAAAATCAATCGATTCTTTCGGCTTTTTATAGACAAAATATATTAATAATAATGAATCGATTGATTTTAATACAGACAAACTTCTCCTTCTATTATTTGTGTGGGCATGACACACACAGAAATGAGGATTTTCCTTAAGTTTTTCATTTAGTGAATATAATTCACTAAGTCACTACGTCCTTTACAATTCTAACCTTATACTTAATGCATGAAGTTAGAATTGTATTTTTGTAGTTTGGTCGTAGCTACCTGATGAGTAGACCGAACTTTTTGTTCGTGCGAGCTCTTCAGTAATCTTTCTATTTAACTGTCTATTTCGGTGTCTTCCGTAATATTGATTCTATCTAATTTTTGTGTGATTATGTTTTGGAAATGGTTTCAGTCTACTAAGCGGTAATCCTCTCATTATCGGTGCTGTTGGATTGATCATCTTATTTTGCCTCATCTCTCTGCTATTTAGTAAATTAATATTTTGATTTTTTTTGTTTGGTCGGTCCTCGTTTAAAATTTGAACACTATTGTTCATTATAAATTCGTTAATTTTAGTGATTTATATATTTTTGTTCATAATCACAATTGTGTTTCATTTATCCGCCTTTGTAACAATCGCATTGCTGTCCATTATTTTCTGCTTTATGCGTCTTACTATTTTGGTTTCGTTGCAGATTGGTTCTGTCCTATTTTACGAACATACAAGAGATATTGGCAAAATTGGGACAGAATCAAATTTCGCCCAACATATAAATCGATGGCAGCAACGTAGAATGAGATATCTACATTTTTGACGATTTTGAGTTTTTTACATAAATAGGCTTTAAATACAATGTTTTATAAGTGTGCAAAATTTAATACGAGCAATTTTTTTTTTTCATATACTTTTCCAAAGTATAAAACGACATCTGCATCTATTTAGACAATACAACGACGTATAACCGCATAACTTAACTTATTTCAATATGCGTCGTATCGATGGCAGCAAATTATTGTATGAGGACTGTTTATTGTTACACACCCATGATACAAAGAATTAATAAGGTATGATCAACAGCTGTAATTACGTCATCCGGTGACAAAAATTTGTTTTTTAGTTTTTGTTTTTTGTACAAATTTTTCTATTTTACTTTGCTTTTTAGCACGTTATTCGGTGCTGCACCACGATACCACCGAATGACGTGCTAAAATCAAAATAAAATAGAGAAATAACAAAAACTAAAAAACAAATGTTTGTCACCGGATGACGTAATTACAGCTGTTGATCATACCTTATTAATTCTTTGTATCATCTTACACAGCTATGTATTTAAATTTTAGAATATTAAGATATCAAAAAGCACGTCCTGTTTGATCTTCAATATTATAAATTGTAATGACAGTCGCGCATCGGATCGCATCGGCACGAGTAATCGTATAAAACGTAAAAATGAAGCAAAGCAAATAAGCAAAAATAGAGATAAAGAGAAAATAAAAAAATATTGGCGCACCACCACCAGCGTGTTTTGGCTCTCTCGTGTTTACTTTATCTTGTATTAATTGTATCATGACCAGTAGTATGTCTGAATAAATAATTTTTGTTTGTCCGACCACAGTATTAGATTTTGCTGAAAAAGTGGCCAAAAGTACTGATTTTGTAATTTTGTTTTGTTTCAAAATTATTTTTTTTTGTGATTTTTAGTTAGTATAATGTCCAATGCATTCAGCAAAAATGAAAAAAAAAATATTATTGTTTTTTATTTTGATGTTATATGTAGCACGCTAAAGATGACTCATTTTTGAAAATAATTTTTTTTTTCATTTAATTTACATTTAACTAAATTACTTGAACACCAAAGGACTGCATTAAGGGATATAAGTAAAAGTTTATTTTTTGTAAAGTTGGGTCTATTGTGAAATTGAGCAAAGACAAATTTTTTCATTTTTATGAATTTAATTTATTTTATTAAGGTGTAAATAAACCCCCATTTTTTAACTATTTTCTGTGTTTAGGTAAGCTTACCTTGTTTTCTCCATGTTTCTCCACCATGTGACTAAGCGCAAATGAAAGATAATTATATATTATCTTTCTGCAGGTCATAAATTTAGATCCGTAAAAGTCCATAAAAAAAGTTACAATATTTTAACTGTTGCAGTGTTCCTGATAAGAAAATTTATGGTCTTATTGTTTATGGTACCATGTACCCAAAATCCTATAATTTAACTGCTTTTATGGATTATATTGTTTTTAATAAATGTTGCCTATATGAATGCGAATATTTTCTAAACTGTTTCATTCTAAAAACTGAGCTCGAAAGTGAAAAATGGCTGTATCTGTGAAATATTTGAACGTTTGTGAAATATTATTTGAAAATTCTGATAAAAAGCTCAAATTCACGAAAAGGCACGAATTCCGACAGAATTTAAAAGCTAAACTTGCATAATTATTGACACACCTAACCAGGGGTTTGGAAATACTAATGATGAGAACACCGCCAGAAGATTTTTTGCGAATGCAGAACTTCCACCAAAATAACTAAAGCTGATTAAGAGCTGATTAGGAGGTTTAAATCATTATGCTCCACAAGGGAAATTGATCCCGATAAATATCATAAATACGTGAGTGATACCGCAGATATATATATATATATATATATATATATATATATATATATATATATATATATATATATATCGCACTATCCGTGCAATAAAACGATAAGTACTAGTTATCGCGTTATTGCATGATTGCACTTTTGAAATCTGTGCAAGGTGATCTATCGTCCTGTCTAACCAGTATTTACCTTCAGGTCCTCCTGCACAAGTAATTCAACTTTTTACAAGGAATTCCTTCATAATTTCAAATTTCAAAGCCTTCTCCTGAAAAACGATGTTTTTGAGTTATCGTTTTATTGCACGGATAGTGCGATATATATATATATATATATATATATATATATATATATATATATATATATATATATATATATATATATATACATATATATATATATATATATACATATATATATATATATATATATATATATATATATATATATATATATATATATATATATATATATATATATATATATATATATATATATATATATATATATATATATATATATATATATACATATATATTAGGGTGGAGTGAAAAATTTTTTTTTTTACAATTTTGGTACGGGGGCCTTTCAGAAAGTTTCTTTATAGTGTCGTTAATGACTGGTAAAGATATTTTTAAAATTCATTAAAATTCAGCGGTGGTATTTTCCAATTGAAATTTTTCTTTTTAGCTGAATTAAACTAGACTTTCATTATACAAAAAATCCTGAAGTACATGATTCTTTAGAAACCGATAGAATACCGTTTAATAATTGAAATTACTAACGTCTCGAATGCCACTCCTGTGATAAACGCCCACTATCCACTTTTAGGGAGAAGAAACAACATTTTGGCCAATCACTTTTTACTTTCTTTTGCGTAAGTAAAATAAAGTATAGAAATTATGAAAATGTTGAACCTTGACATTATTGGTAATTTATCGATTTTGGGGTCCTGCAAGTCCGAAAAATTAGGTTTCGAAGTGGTTTTTGTCGGTCTTTAAGTTACAAATCTGCAATAAGTTGAAAAAACATACTTTAAATGGAAAATACCATCGGTAAATATTAATGAATTTTAAAAATATTTTAACCTGGTGGTTTTGGGACTAAAAGGTAACTTTTGGGGGGCCCCCTAATTTTTGTTTTTTTTTCACTCCACCCTAATATATATATATATGTTAATGAGTTTTATTTGTAGATTTAAGAAAAAAAAGATTTATTTATTTCTTGGTTACAATTCTATTCTTATACAAAATAAAGACTAACTGTTTTATTTATAAAACAGCTTTTTTATACAATAATTTTGCTTAACTAATCAAAAACATAAAATTTAATTAATTCTAAGACAATACACATGCGTGGTGTAGTGTTGCTACTTGTGTCTACACCTTTTGTTGACTCGTCAATTCCCACATTAATTCGTCTATAAGTATTTGTTGAATCATCATTTCCCGCGTTATGTTGTTATTTGACTCGTTATTTCCCGCGTTATGTTGTTATCTTAACTCTTCCCCCTATAAAGATCCACGTCTCGTGGGTCAAAAGTTTAACTTGATTGGTTGGATTCCTTGTTGGTTGCTGGAATCTTCCTCCTGATGGGTTGGTTTGTTTATGAACAGCATTCTTCTTTGGCTTCTTTCCCGTACTTTGCTGGCAAAGAACATGATGACTAGGCATATAACGACAGTTATGATACCAAGGTCGATGAAGGCAGCTTCCTTATGTTCATCGAAGAGTTTTTGCAGTTGTTCAATATTGTCTAAATACAAATTAGTAAATATCCTTAGTCGATTTTGATGCTCTTCTCGCTAATGTTGGCTTGTAACATCGGTGTTAGAATTTGGGATGTTTTTACTTCCCTATTTGTAAATGTTGAGTCGTTGATTTTAATCGTTTCATTATGGTATTGTATCAAATAACTTCCTTCCAAATATTTGCTTGAGTTGTTACAAAGGATGTTTCCTTTAAAGTTGGTCAGAAATATGGTGTTATCGTTTAAGGTTTCGATAATTTGGTTTCTATTGAACTGATAGTCACATCTGGCATTTGACCCTCTTATAAGTTGATTGATGCAGTGGTCCTCATTTAGTTGTTTTAGCTTACTTGTTTCGCAGATTGTGATATCTCGGAAAACATTGCATTCTTGGGTGATTCCGTATAGTTCATTTTGATTTAGCAAAAGTTGCTTGAATTCTAGGTGTATCTGCTTGTTTTGGTTAATTGTTGACCTTATGGTGATGTGGTTGTAGTTCTGCTTACTTGTCTTAGGCATTGATATGACATATAAGATTGTCGAATTTTTAACCATCATCGTAGGTTCTGCATATTCCATTGCCTCTATTTCGTTGGAGTATGGTAAGGTTTCTATTTCTGTGATTATCCCTTAAAAGCTGTGAGTATTCATCTCTATCCTCTTCTTCCTGAGACTCTATGTGGTACATTCCCTGTTGTTTTCGTGGTCCATTGTAATATGAGTTTTCTCGTTTAAAGGCTTGTTGGCCTTGTTGAACTTGTTGCGGTGGACGGTTCATGTAGTTGATTTGTCTGCTCTGTAACGATGGATCAATATCCATTGGTTCTGGTGGTTTGGGATGTGTTGGCCTTGGCGGTACTTTGATATTTTGGTGCTGAATGTTATAGGCCATGTTTCTTTGTGATAACGACATTTGGTTGTTATTTCTCCGAAAATCAGGTGGGTTTATGTTTGGTCTTGAAAAAATTTGGTTTATTGGAGCAGTTACTGAATTGTTGATATTCTTCTTATGTACTGTGAAATTCCGATAGTTTAGATTCTGGATCTCCAGGCAGGATGCGTAAGCCTCTGGTAATGTTTGTGGTTTCTGGATGATCAGCATTCTCGATAAATCTCCATTCAATCCCCTGATAAAGACATCCAGAGCTCGGTTCCGATATGTTTCGATGAGAACATTAATTGTGTCGGTCGAATAGTCTTCTGTTTTGATTTTATTGACAATTAAAGAGAATTGGTGGTTGACATTCGCGTAGAATTCGTCCAATGTCATATTCTTCTGAGATAGGTTGCTGAGTTGATGCTCTAGTGTCCTCAGGTCTCTCTTGTCAGCGTAATGGAGGGAGAGACATTTCTTGATTGCTATCCATTCGTCATCGAATATATTGTAAGATATAAGGGCAGAATCAGCGCTTCCCCTAATTTTCTGCCTGATACTCTGCAGAATTGCTCGATATATAGGCTTATCGCGCATGATGTTATAATCTTTTAAAATGTTTTCAACACTGTGGATCCAAGATATGTACTGTGTAGGGTTACCGTCAAATGGTTGTAGCTCTTTTACACAGTCTGGCAATTTACTGATTTCTCTTAAATCCTCTGCATTTTTGGGTGTTACCAAATTTTCTGTTGTTCTGACCACTGATATTATTGGATTCTCTAATCTTTGAAGTCTTTGTTCAATCAGTTTTGATTGTTCTATTTGAGCATTAAGTGCTCCTGTCAACTGCTTTATGGTGTCATATAATACTTCTAATTGTTGTTCCATTTTTTTTCTTTTTTTATCTTTAAACACTTTTGTTGTTATTTATTAGGATTATTATTATTATTACTATTGTTATTATTATTTTAAGCTTTCGTCAAAATATTTATTTTATTTCCTTTGATTATTAATTATTACTATTATTTTATGACTTATTTATTTGTCGAAATATTTATTTATAATTTTTATTCACTTACAGTATTATTAGCCTCATTTGGCGAGGATTTCTCCTATGGTTGAATTGATACGGGTTTTAAAATTCCCTTGGAAATATGTATACTTTTTGTTCCGGATGATTCGCAGGTTTCCTTTTTGGCCCCAAGTGTTGATTCTTGCCTGTTGCCTACTAATGGTGCGATTTCACTCACGTCTGTATGATTTACACTCTCTTTATTTATTATGATCTACTGGTTATAGTAAAGATTTTTGATGTGATACAGATTTTGTAGGATAGCTTTTTATATTTGTTTCGGCGCCAGTTAATGAGTTTTATTTGTAGATTTAAGAAAAAAAAGATTTATTTATTTCTTGGTTACAATTCTATTCTTATACAAAATAAAGACTAACTGTTTTATTTATAAAACAGCTTTTTTATACAATAATTTTGCTTAACTAATCAAAAACATAAAATTTAATTAATTCTAAGACAATACACATGCGTGGTGTAGTGTTGCTACTTGTGTCTACACCTTTTGTTGACTCGTCAATTCCCACATTAATTCGTCTATAAGTATTTGTTGAATCATCATTTCCCGCGTTATGTTGTTATTTGACTCGTTATTTCCCGCGTTATGTTGTTATCTTAACTTATATATATATATATATATATTGATAATTCATTAATCTTTAAAAAAAATGTTTTTTATTTGGACTACGTCCGTTTTATTCTAAATCTCTCTTAAAACTAATTATATTTTTACAATTTTTCAATTACAAAAATGTTCTATATCGTTAAAATGCTGATTATACAAGTTTTATGGAAAATTACAGAAATTATATTTATGGGAAAATAAATGGAATTTAAGTGTTAGGAATTTTACTTCTACGCAAAATATGCAATGTTGCGATTTAACTATACATGTTGACTGATGTTAAATATTGATGACGATGGTGATTATGTTGTCTTAACTCTTCCCCCTCTAAAAATCCTTGTCCCGTGGATTTAAAAATTCAGTTGGACTGGTTGTGTCCCAGGCGGTACAGGATGTAGATTGGTCACTTAAGTTGGTGAGTTTTTTATATGGGTTTTATGAATTCTTTTTCCCGAGAGCGTGGTCACGGTGACTCTATTATCCTTCGCCACGATTTCTTTCCGAAATTTAGGTTTAGTTTTTTCCTGAATTTGTTTAACAGCTGTGTAAATTGGTGCACCAATTTCGTATGTTCTTGGCATGTTCTTTTTCAAGTTCTCTCTTTGTAATTTAAGCCTCTGATTATTTCTGATCCTTTGTATTACATTTTCATTTACTTTTTCTTTGAAGTTTAATAAATTTTGATAATATGTCACTAGGCTTCCTTCCAGTAACAGAGTGAATTGAGTTGTTGTACCTATCGACCGCTATATTGACTAGTTCTTTAGTCGTGAAATCCTTGTGTTCATTTTGCAGACATCGGATTATTTCGATTATAGTGGAGTGAACCCTTTCCACTGTTCCGTTTACTTCGCTTTTTTGTGTAGGAGTTAAGTAAATTTGAATCCCTAGTGTTCTTAGGTAGTCCGCAATGATAGGGCTGACGAAGCTTGCTTCGTTGTCCATAACCATTATTCTGGGTGTTGTGAAATAATGCAGGATTTTGATAATTTTGTCTCTCATGTGTACTGATGTTCTGTTTTTGACGTGAAATAGTTTGACGAATTTCGAAAATTTATCAATGCATGTTATAAACTTCTCGCCTTTCATGTCAATCAGGTCGATGTGTAAAATTTCAGCAGGATACGTTGGGATTGGTGTCTCCTGGAGTTGCGGTTTATTAGGGTGTCGGTCGTATTTATTTTGGTTGCATATGTCGCAGTTCTGCGTATATTTTTTTATTAAACTGGTCATCTGAGGGAAATAATACTTTTCCAGTATTTGTTCCTTATTTTCTTATGTTCTTCTTGTATAATGCGATATTTATTTTCTTCATTGCGAATATCCTCTACTATCCTCTGTGTTATCCGCAATTTGTAATTGTGCAGATGTTCTGCGTAAATTTCTTGAAGTAGCTGGAGGTATACTTCTGGAATTTTGATTCCATTTACAGATGTTGGGTGTAGTCTTTCTTTCAGATGTTTTATAAGTTTTTCCTTTGCCTGATCTTCTGACAGGGAGATGTAATGCCTATGATAGTTCTGGTGTGGTTCCTCATAAGCGTAAATTCCGTTTCCCTCGGATATTATTAGTTGATTTTTAAAGACGTTTATCGGGGCTTCGCAATGCGGAATAAGTTGTGTGCCGTCTTCTTCTGCACTATGGACGGTCTCATCGCTCGATGACGAAAGTGCGTTGACCTCCAACTTTAGTCTTGATAGTGCGTCCGCCACTTTATTTGTAATTCCGGGTTTGTAGACAATCTCGTAGTTGTACTCCTCTAGTCTGGCTTTCCATCTTTTCAGCTTGCTGTTGCTATTCCTGTTGCTGAGAGCGAAGGTCAGTGGCTGATGGTCAATAAGAATCCTGATTTTCTTCGCTCCATAGAGATAATTCCTTAGGTTATCTAGAGCCCAAACGATCGCTAACATTTCCTTCTCGTTCGTAGCATAGTTTTCCTCGGTTTTATTGAGGGATCTAGATATATACGTTATAGGTTGGTCCTTGCCAATATCTCCTTGCGAGAGTACGGCCCCGATGCTGTGGTTCGACGCGTCCGTTGTTAGTATAAACGGTTTGTCGAAGTCCGGAAATATTAATAGGTCTGCCGATGATAGTAGTGATTTTAGATGTTTGAATGCTTTCAACTCGACATCTGTTAAGTTTATGTCTACTTTTTTTGACTGGCTGGCTTTTATTTGTGCGTTCTCCCCCCTCGTAAGATTTGTCAAAGGTTTTGCTACCTTTGCGAAGTCTTTGATGAATCGCCTATAGTAAGATGTTAGTCCAAGGAAACTTTTCAGTTCTTTAAGATTTTCAGGCGGTTTTAGTTTCTGTACAGCCATTACTTTTTTTGGATCCGTTCTTATTCCTTTGTTCGTTATTATATACCCTAGGAATTCGGTTTCCTCTTTTAGAAATGCAGTTTTATCTAAATTGACTCGGAGATTGGCTTTCCAAAGTCTGTCTAAAATTTTGTGGACATTTTTTAGGTGTTCATCTTCATTTTCACCCCCAAATATAATAATATCATCGATGTATACATAACATATTTTACCGATGTATTCCTTTAAGACGTGGTCGATTATTCTATGAAAAATCGCTGGTGCGTTTTTCAGTCCAAACGGTAACCTGGTGAATTCGTACTTCCCGTTCATTGTCGAGAATGCCGTCTTAGGTGTATCCTTTTCCATCATCTTAATGTTGTGGAATCCGGATGTGAGATCTATCGTTGTGAAAAATTTGGAGTTGCCCAGATTTGCGATGGTGTTAGAGATGTCTGGTATTGGATAGGTGTCTGACACGGTAACTGCGTTCAATCTTTTATAATCTATGACCATTCGATACTTTTTTACTCCCGATGCATCCATTTTCTTTTCTACAATCCAAATAGGTGAATTATACGGACTTTTCGATGGTCTTATAATGCCGTCATTGAGCAGTTGTCTTATTTGTTGGTCCACTTCGGCCCTCATGTTGATCGGGTATGGATATGATTTTGTGTAGATCGGGTCATTGGTAGTAGTTTTGATCTCCGCCTTCACGTTCGTTTCAATGGTCGGTTGGTCTCCAATGGCTCCGAAGAGTGGTAAATATTTATTTAGCATATCTCTCAGTTTTAATCTTGTCTCGTTATTTAGGTGATCATTTTTTATCTCAATAGTATTTACTTGAATGGATGTTTTGGCTTTCAAGGGGATCCTGATTTCTGGTTTTATTGTAAAGATGTTATTTTTCCTGTCGATTAGTGCTTCCAATCTCTTTAGGGTGTCGTCTCCGATTATCCCGTCAAATGTTTTTAGTCCTGGCAGAACATAGAAATCTAGCAGAATGTCATTGCCCATATTTTTAAAGAATCGTGTTGATATTTTCTGTCGGATTTTGACGTCACCTCTCGCTGATCTAATGTTAAATTGTTTGTCGATTGGTTTAGCATTCCTGGCGATTTCCGGTCTTATAAAGTTTTTGTTTGCCCCGGTGTCGACTAGGAATCTTAGGATCTTGTTGTTGTTTGTCTGATACTCTATGTAAGGTATGCTGGAGAGGCATTCGTTATAAAATTTACCTCTATATTCTCTTCGTCCCCTTCCTCTTTGTCCTCGATGTCGCTGCATTCATCAATATACTCCTCGTATTCTTGTTCACCATCCTGTTGTTCCATCATGTGGAATAATCTTTGTTGTTTGCGTTGGTTCAAGTGAGAATCAGGACTTCTTTCTCTTCTTGGTTTTAAGTTCATGTTACTTGGTCGATTCATGTAATTAATTTTTTTCGTGTTGCCCGACTCATCAACGGACATTGGTACTGGTGGTTTCGGTTGAACTGGCCTTGCTGGTGGTGTTGCAAAGTAATTTTGATGTTGCTGGTATGGCTGTTGATATTGCTGTTGTTGGTATGGTTGTTGCTGGTATGGTTGTTGCTGGTATGGTTGTTGATATTGTGGTTGTTGGTACTGCATACCGTACCCCATATTTCTCTGTTGCAGCGATATTCTTGGTAGCGGTATCGGCTTCGTGTATTGTTGAACTCTATTCGCATTGATTTGGTTTACGGGAATCGTGATTGAATTATTAAAATGTCTATTATGTATTGGAATATTTCGAAAATTGAGATTTTGTATCTCCAGACATGATGAATACGCCTCTGGGAGATTCGTTGGTCTCTGAATAGTTAGCATTCTTGATATATCCCCCGTTAGACCCCTAACGAAGACATCTAATGCTCGATTCCTATACGTGTCTATTAGTACTGTCATGGTGTCTGCATTGTAGTTTTCGGTTTTAACTTTGTTGATAATGAGGCATAGTTGGTGGTTTACAGTTGCATAGAATTCGTCGATACTTTTCTTGCCCTGAGTTAGGCTGCCCAATTGATATTCGAGTGTCCTCACATCTCTTTTGTCGGCATAGTGTAACGACAAACATCCTTTTATCGCGCTCCAATTTTCGTCGAAGATGTTATATGATAAGAGAGCTGCGTCCGCCGTTCCTCGTATTTTCTGTCGTATACTTTGTAATATGGCTCTATATACAGGTTTGTTCTTCACTATCTCGTAGTCTTTTAGGATACTTTCGACGCTGTATATCCATGACACATAATGTGATGGATTTCCGTCAAAGATTTGTAGTTCTTTGACGCAGTCTGGTAGTTTGCCGATGTCCTTAAGCTCCTGTTCGGTTTTGGGTGCTACAAGTGTTTTATTGTTTGGTATGTTGTTTTCCACTTTATTTTCTAACTGGCCGATTCTTTTTTCCAATTTTTTATTTAATTCGATTTGGGCGTTGAGTGCCCCCGTCAACTGTCTTATTGTTGCCTGAACTTCTTCCATTTTTACACTCTTTGCAATTTTGTTTTTAAATAAGTTTTGAATTTCGAATGACTATTTAATATTTCACTATTATTACTTGAATATTATTATTATTTATAAATTTTCGTTTTTTTTTTGTATTAATTATTATGCGTTTTAAATTTTAAATTTCGAATTACTTTTTATTATTCTACTATTATTACTTGAATATTATTATTTCTTATAAATTTTCACTTTTTTTTTGTCTTAATTATTATGCGTTTTTATTACGATTTTATTATTTGTACTTTACAGGAATTTCTCCTGGGTAATTCTTGATCTGAGGATTAGAGTTTCCTCAGAGATTTTTTAAGTGCACTCCGGGTGTTTGTACACTTGAGTCAGCTACTTGTGTCCGGATGATTCGTAATTCCCCCTTTTTAGCTGCTAGCGTTTATACTTGCTGGCGGCCTACTGCGGTACGATGTTCACTCACGGTAGTGTGTAATAAAATTGGCTATGTTCTCGTGGGTATAGCTGTATTTTATTACGTTCGCAGGCAAAATTCCTAAGTTCTCGTGGGATTAGTTTTCTTTTGTCTGTTACTATGTTCTCACGGTAAATAATAACTTGAACTTTTACACTATTTTACACTTTCACTCACTGTTTCGGCGCCAGTTAAGATTAATAATTCATTAATCTTTAAAAAAAATGTTTTTTATTTGGACTACGTCCGTTTTATTCTAAATCTCTCTTAAAAACTAATTATATTTTTACAATTTTTCAATTACAAAAATGTTCTATATCGTTAAAATGCTGATTATACAAGTTTTATGGAAAATTACAGAAATTATATTTATGGGAAAATAAATGAAATTTAAGTGTTAGGAATTTTACTTCTACGCAAAATATGTAATGTTGCGATTTAACTATACATGTTGGCTGATGTTAAATATTGATGACGATGGTCATTATGTTGTCTTAACTTATATATATATATATATATATATATATATATATATATATATATATATATATATATATATACATATATATATATATATTAGAGCGGATTAAATTTTTAAGTGGTCTGGAGACTCCACTTTTCTGTAAATTCACTGTATTTGAAGCAAAAATGTCCACTACACCATATGGCTACGATGAATTTCGAGCCTGCATAATTTTATTTGAACATTTTTTTTATATAGAGTGAGTTTTTAAAATGCCATGCTTTTATCTCGAGAACGGTGCTGGATAGGAGAAAATTACTTTTAATGAAATTTGTTAAGGGTCGAGGGGGACATCGGATGGCGACCTTCAATTCAACCTTTACTGCGACCTTCAAGTTTATTTGAAGGTTAAATTGAATTTGTTAAATATAAATCCATATTTTTGACCCCAGATTAATAAAAAACGCAAAATTTTACGTTCAGCTAGGCATTTTAGGTTCTCCCTTTGGATGACTTTCAGGTGTTAGTTCAAAGACAAATTACTAAATAATTAGAAATGATCTGCAAATAATGAAATGCGGAATATACTAACACAATATTAACTTGGTACCTTTGGTCATGGTGCCAACAAATTTAAATTAAGTCATTCCCCATTAAAATTCATTATTTGCTGATTATTTCATATTATTTGAGCCGTTTATTTTGAAAGTGGCCTAAGTCCATTTTTCAAAAAAATCAAGTTAATGATAACAATAGATAAATAACAGTATAATCTTTCTAACGGTAAATAATTTATTATCAAAACAAAACAAAAAAATCTCTAACATCTGTGCAAAAAATAAGAAAATTCAAAATCCGATATGTTTTTTCATTTATTGTTTTTCTATTCTTTCATTATCTCGTTTCAACAAAATATGGACTTAAGCCACTTCCAAAATAAACGGCTCATTTAGTAGTTTGTCCTTGAACTAACATCTGAAAGTCATTCAAAGGGAGAGAATAAACTTCCTATCTGAACGTACAATTTTGGGCCCTTTCCGAATCAGAGGTCCAAAAATAGGGCTTTTCATTTAAAACAATCAATTTGACCATCAAATGACCTTGAAGGCTGAATTAAAGGGCACCATCTGATGTCCCCTCGACCCTTAACAAATTTCATTACAAGTAATTTTCTCCTATCCAGCACCGTTCTCGAGATAAAAGCCTGCCATTTTAAAAAACTCACTCTATGTATACAGGGTGTCCCAGAATTGGTGGTACAAATGAAGCAGGGTGATAGCAGAGGTCATTTCCAACCAAAATAGCTAAATGCAGTTTTATCAAATTGTTGATGGTTCAAAAGTTATTCCACTTTTAGTTTTTTTTGGTGAAATCGCATGCGCAGCCACTAAAAAATTATTTTAAAAAAAACCAACAGTTCTTTTGTTTATCTTTCGTTTTTAATACGATCTTGAAAAGTGTGCCTTCCCAATAAAGTTGTTTTTATAAACTATATTATCTTCTGTCATATTAAAACAATGGTTTTGTGAAGTCTTTTTGTTTCCCAACAATTTTTGTTGATTTTTAAGTGACTCTGGCGGAAAAACAATGTACTATGGAAAGTTGACCAACTATCAGAAAAATTTGTGACATTAATGCATATTCTAAAATGGTATCATGCGAACGAATATTCAAAACAGAATGGTTTTTATCAATTGTTTAACGAATTGGACATGTTTTTTAAAGAATGCACTTACAAAACTTAAATCTATTACCCCGAATTAAACAAAATTTGCTGTATAAAATGGTAATTTCTAGAAAATTTTTGGTAATTTTTTGAAAAATTTTGACTTCACAAAACCATTGTTTTAATATGACAGAAAGATAATATAGTTTATAAAAATGACTTTATTGGAAAGGCACACTTTTCAAGATCGTATTAAAAAAGAAAGATAAACAAAAGTACTGTTGGTTTTTTTTAAATTAATTTTTTAGTGGCTGCGCATGCGATTTCACCAAAAAATACTAAAAGTGGAATAACTTTTGAACCATCAACAATTTGATAAAACTTCATTTGGCTATTTTGGTTGGAAATGACCTCTGCTATCACCCTGCTTCATTTGTACCACCAATTCTGGGACACCCTGTATAAAAAAAAATCTTCAAATGAAATTATGCAGGCTCGAAATTCATCGTAGCCATATGGTGTAGTGGACATTTATATATATATATATATATATATATATATATATATATATATATATATATATATATATATATAGTTACGTCAACAACCACCAACAGCCCGGTTATTTCCCACGCTAAATAGCGTCGACACAACATAAATCGGATATAAGAATACTAAAAACTAACATAGATTAAGTGTATCAAATTTTAATCTCTTATCTTAAATATAACGTAAACAGATATTTTCTTTATTATGTATCAATCTACTTTTTATCATATTACGTATTAACTTACCATAGTCCAATGTTTTTATACTAACCCTATGTTTTATCATTTATCGGCTTCACCGAATATACAAACAATTTCTATATAAAGAATAGAAATTGTAAAATCAGTGTCATTTATTATATTATTTCTGTAAAGCTATTCGTGAATAAAACTACACAAAAATAAATAAGTTTAAATTCTTTATTTTCAAATAAACGAACCTATAACTGGCGCAGCCGGTAGTCCTCAAGTACTAGCTTTGAGACAATTCATTAATAGCATCAAGTATTGATTAAATCAGTGTAATAATAACTGTATGCAGATACAATTTGGTCCCCACCAGTGGTAAACCAGTTGATATAAAATTGTAAAGTTAATCTGTGTTACGTAATAATATTGTGAAATCCCTCCGAAGAACGACCGGTGCCAACCCGTTCACCAGGAAAAGCAGTTTCGAACAATATGAAATTCATTCTCATTGTCTGCGGGATCATCACGGGGTAAGTCTTATTATAATATTTTGCAATTACCCAAATAAACAAGACCCAAAACCTCGATACATCTGTATATCGGAGGGTACTACCATTTGATTTTGTGATCAAAAGGCCTTTAAAGTCGTGAAATTCAAATCCTAAAAATAAATAGGTGCACGCAAGAATTTAATTTAACATATGCAGAGTCAAGGTACTCCGAAGTTAGAAACAAAAAATAAATACGAGGAATTCAAAGACTCGCATAACATATTTGAAAAAAGTGAAATAAGTGAAAATTATAGTTTAGATAACAGTGATAACATGTCAGACGAAAAAAATTTAGATCTCACCACAGTGCAAGGTGGTACGATAGAGAAAATACATGCCGCACTTAGAACACCGGACATAATAAAAGAACTAACAGAATTTAACGGAGACATCAAACATTTATACAGATTTTTAACAGAAGTAGAAGAAATTTTTATTTTGACAAAATCAGTGTTACCAGAAAATGTGGAGATACCCGTGACATTCGTAAAAGCAATACGGAATAAAATTAGAGGAGAGGCTAACGAAGTACTAATCGCGAGCGATGTACAATCAACTGACTGGACAGACATTAGGAGAACGCTAATAAAACATTATTCAGACCCTAGGTCAGAGGTCGCTTTAATTAGAGACCTACATAGGACAAGGCAGGGAATACAAACAACTAAACAATTCTACAGCAAAATAATGGAGATACAGACAGCTTTAATATCCCATTCAAATATTCATAACAACAGTGAAGCTAAACGAGAGCTATACATAGAAATGTGTCTAGCACAATTTGTGGCCAACCTTAAGGAACCACTAGGGTCAAATATTAGGAGCAGAGACCCAGGAACAATATCTGAAGCACTAGATGTATGCCAGGAAGAGGAGAACATGTACTACATCAAATATAAACCTCCAATGCAAAGGTTCCAAAGGTTCTCAATGCAAGAACCAAAACCACACGTAACATTTAAAGCACCCACATCCCAAATAAAAACGGAAAATAATTTTAATCAACCTCAAAAAAAATGGATACCAAAAGACGAATGGTTAGCCGCAAGGAATAAAGTACCAAACATCAAAACGGAAAGGAACATAAATTTCACAGAAACCAAAGAAGAGGAAGAAGAAGAAGAAGAAAACACCATAAACGAAGGAGAAAATTACGATTTTTTTCAAGAAATAGCCCCGGATACAGAAGACGAACAATAAATACCATCAATAAACAACAACTCCCATACATCACAATTCATATAAAAAATCAACCAATACACTTACTCATCGATACGGGAGCAGACGAGTCATATATAGACCCAAAATTAATAAAAATAGAAAAAATTCAACATATTCAACCAATAAAAATCCAAACAATAGGAGGATCTATATTAATAGACCAAATAATCACATTGAATGGCCTCAAAGAATTTAAAACAAACCAAAAACTAACATTCCACCTATTAAAATTTCACGACACATTTGACGGACTAATTGGGACAAATATCATGACACAATTGGGAATAATAATAAATTTCAAAACACGAGAACTAATATTTCCAACGCATAAAATTGCAATAAAATATTTCAAAGCAGGTAGCACATCAATACACTTCACCAGAGGATTACCATCAAACCAAATGGAGGAGCTGATTCAAAAATATCAAACATTATTTGACATAACGTCAACTCTACCATACAATGGAGATATAATGCATACCATAGAACTTAATAATGATAAACCAATCCACAAAAAACAATACAGATACCCCAACTCTCAAATCCCAGAAATCAAACGACAGATCAAAGAACTATTAGAAAACGATATAATACAAGAAAGCAAAAGCCCATGGAATTCACCAATCATTATTGTCAACAAAAAAGATGACGACTCAGGGAAAAAGAAATTTCGAATGGTCATAGACTACAGAGAACTAAACACCAAAACAATAGACGATAAATTTCCTGTGCCAAACATCGAAGAACTATTGGACCAATTACATGGATGCCGCTACTTTTCAGTCATAGATTTGAAATCCGGATTTCATCAGGTAAAAATGAACCCCACAGACATCGAGAAGACAGCATTTTCAATTTTAGGAAATCACTATGAATTCAAAAGAATGCCTTTCGGGTTAAAGAACGCGCCGTCCACATTCTTACGACTCATGAACAGAACATTGAATAAATATATCGGGAAAAACTGCCTGTGCTACATGGATGATATCATCATCTACAGCACCACGAAAGAAGATCATATGGAACACATAGAAGAAATATTCAAAACTCTAATCAAATCAAACATGCGAATTCAGTTAGACAAATGCAAATTTGTGCAAAGCCAAATAAAATTTTTAGGGCACATTGTTAATAGGCAAGGAATTCAACCAGATCCGGAGAAAATTAATACAATATAAAAACTACAAATCCCAAAAACTAGAAAACAAATAAAACAGTTTCTAGGTCTCATCGGATATTATAGAAAATTTGTGAAAAACTTTGCAGCAATCACGAAGCCAATGTCAAAATATTTAAAAAAGAATGCAGTAATAGAACCAGAAAATAATGAATACCGAAAATGTTTTGATAAGTGTAAAACAATGTTAGTCTCAAAACCAATACTGGAATACCCAGATTTCTCAAGAACTTTCAGACTAACAACAGATGCGTCTGATTACGCCGTCGGAGCGGTTCTATCACATAATGATACGGACAACCCTATAGCATACGCGAGCAGAACTTTGACCGAAACTGAAACCAGGTACGACGCCACAAACAAAGAAATACTAGCCATAGTATGGGCTTGTAAACACTTTAGGCCATACTTGTATGGGAAATCATTCGAAATTTTCACAGATCACAAACCATTAGAATGGTTGATGACCATAAAAGATCCTTCATCCAAATTAATCCGTTGGAGACTAAAACTATCAGAATTTGAATTTAACATAAATTACAAAAAAGGAACCGCGAACAATAATGCCGACGCATTATCTAGATTGGAAATTAACAATACCGAAACAGAAACGACATTACCTATGACATACACACCGTTAGATGACTTTAACCTACAGGTAATATTTAGATTAGGCAAACAGGGCAAAAGGAACAGACCAAACAGACATATAGAGAGAACAGAAAACAAAGTAAAATACATATACGAAAAGGAGGAATATAATGACAAGAACATCAGATCAATAATAGGAAATCTGGCTATGAAACATAAAGGAAACATGGCAGTTCAATGCAACGACCAAATAGCTCAAGCAATAGCAAGGTGGAAAATGACAGCGAAAATTGGAGAGAAACTAAATATTTGTAGAATACATGAAACAACATCTACAGTTATAATACCACCTCAAGAACTCATACCCGAAACAATTGACGTACCGCAAGAAATAGAAACACCGCTACAAGAAAATACAGAAGACCAACAGACAGAAATCTCGCCAATACCACCAACGCAGGAAGAAAATCCACAGGAAATTACAAACCAACAACAAAACATAACAAACCCTATACAGCAAATGGAAATAATCATGGAAACACATAATAAAAACCATCGAGGAATATCAGAAAACTACGCGCAAATTAAAAAACAATATAAATTCGCAAACCTAAAGGAAATGATAGCCGCCTACATAAACAAATGCAATATGTGCAATAAAACAAAGTATGACAGAAATAATTTGAAAATACAACAACAACTCACAATAACACCTAAAAAACCTAATGAGAGAATCCACATAGATACATTCTCTCTCAGATCGAAACAATTCCTAACGATAATCGATGGATTTTCCAGATTTGCATCAGCCTATGAGCTTCCATCAAGAGAAACAATAAAAATAATAAACGTTCTTAAAAAACATTTCTCGCAAGAGGGAATACCCGAAACACTCATATCAGATAGTGCAACAGAATTTACATCTGAAAATTTTAGAAAATTCACACAAAAATATAATTTTGAACATCACACAACAACACCAAAATCAAGTACGGGAAATGCAATAGTTGAAAGATTGCATTTAACGTTAACAGAACTGATCAGAATAAAATTCGATGAAAATAGAAAAATTAAAACCGACGACCTAATGACGGAAGTCATAATGGCATATAATAATTCAATACACTCAGTAACCGAATTAACACCTATTGAACTACAACGAGCACATCTAATAATGAAAAAGATCCCAGAAGATCTGAGCACAGAAAATTTCGCAAAAACTATCCAATCGGAATATAACATTAGAACAGCCGAAATCACAAATAAAGAGCAAAAACAAAAAGAAAAAAGAACAATAAAAATTAACGAAAATAGAGAGCCACTCCCAATTCCATCAGCAAATACAACAGTTTACGAAAGAATTCATACAAGGGACAAAACAGCACCCATATACATAGAACACGAAATCATAAAAAATAATAATGGTCCCACAGCTATAACAAACAAGAGAACAATACACAAGAAAAACATTAAACGTCATTCTCTAATTGCAGGGCCATCGCATCAATAGAAATAGAAGACTTCACAGAAAATAAAGGCGTGGCACCAATAGTATTGGGAAATACGAGAATGTTGGAAGGCACCACTCAATTTCTACATGTGATAAATACATCAACATATTTACCAATAGCAGATCAAAATAATAATAATCTTATAACAATCCAGAAAAAAATCGAGGACCAAAATAACACAAAAATTTTAAAAATATTTACACAACGCATTAGAACACTAGCTAAAGAAAGCGTAACGTTAATAAAAACAATAGAAATGTTGAAACCCAAAATAAGAAAAACCAGAGGGATACACATAATATTTGGTAACGTCATAGAAGCCGACATGAATCAAATAAATGGAGCTTTAAAACAAATAAATACCAACGAAAATCTACTAATAGGAAAAATAAACGAACAAATAGAAATCAACAAGGGAATGATAAACCGATTCAGAGAAGTAGAAAATTATATAAACGGAGAAGTAAAAACCTTAACAGAAAACCTAAATCTAGTTAACAGAAAACTTGGCGAAATAGACTTCATATTAATCACAGAACAAAACCTTCACGGCATCGAATATGTTATGCGAAGCCTTCAACAACATGTTGATGAAATCTTAGATTCAATATCTCTTGCAAAGCAAGGCTATATTTCACATTATTTGTTTACCAAGGAAGAAAGTAACTTTGTATATGAAAACTTGGAATCTCAAGGCATTCCAATCGAATCTGAACACGAACTATATCAATTTTTAAATATAAAGGCGTATTACAAAAATCCTATGGTTGTATTCTCAATAATAATTCCCAAATATTCTAACATAACTTTCAAAAATATAAAAATATTCCCCCTCACTATAAACAACACCTACACGATCCAAATCCCCTCAAAATTTATCCATATCCATGAGAAAATTGCAAGGTATTCTAATGAGAATTGCAACAAAATTGATGACATATACTTTTGCAATGAGAATGAGGTATACACAACCCAAGATAACTGCACCAGCAAAATAATTACAAACGAACCTGCAACATGTGACTTGACAGAAGGAAACATTCAAACATACATACAACAATTCCAACAGGAATTCATAATCGTGAACCAGCAAACACCGCCAGAATTTAAAACAGATTGTAATTATCAAACAAATAAATTTTTACCAACTCAATGCATAGTAAAAATCAGAAACTGCACAATCACAATCAATAACATTACGTATACAAGCAAAAGCAACGAATTTATCAGCACATACAGTTACATACCTTATAATGAAATGAAAGTAAAAAACAAATCCAAGGAGCTCAGTCAAAACAAATTATCAGAGTTAACCCTCAACAACATGGACAAATTGTCATATATCCACCAACAAACAATACCACAAAACCAACACTTCTCCACTTGGAGTATAACAACGATAATAATCATCGGAATAATTGTGTATCTCTGTATACTGAGGTACTGCCCTACATGTACGCCATGTCAGTGGTACAAGAAGATCCGAGAATCCCCAGACATCAAAAGCGTGCTCTCATCCAATAATTTTGTTGAGGACAACAAAAATCTGAGTCCGGGGGAGTTACGTCAACAACCACCAACAGCCCGGTTATTTCCCACGCTAAATAGCGTCGACACAACATAAATCGGATATAAGAATACTAAAAACTAACATAGATTAAGTGTATCAAATTTTAATCTCTTATCTTAAATATAACGTAAACAGATATTTTCTTTATTATGTATCAATCTACTTTTTATCATATTACGTATTAACTTACCATAGTCCAATGTTTTTATACTAACCCTATGTTTTATCATTTATCGGCTTCACCGAATATACAAACAATTTCTATATAAAGAATAGAAATTGTAAAATCAGTGTCATTTATTATATTATTTCTGTAAAGCTATTCGTGAATAAAACTACACAAAAATAAATAAGTTTAAATTCTTTATTTTCAAATAAACGAACCTATAACTATATATATATATATATATAAGTATATATATATATATATATATATATATATATATATATATATATATATACCCTGCTTTTCGTTTAGTCTGGTTCGTGCTTATTTGGGTCCTCGCTAGTTCGATTACCTGCGTTATTATTTGTTGATATCATCTAATGGAAATTCGATGATCATTGTTGCGATGCAGTATATGTGTTGTACTTGTACCTATTGTAGGTTTTTTTTACATACCATGAAAGTACTGTATGTATATTGATTGTTCTCTATGGTGTTGCATTTGATTTTTTTTTTGGGTATTTCAGTACGAGATGGTAGTGTTTTTTTTGCATAATTTCGATAGATATTTGTGATGGCGTGAGACGATGAACGAGGTGGCGAATGTTGCCTGAGAGGGTGGGGATGGTGAACGTTCGAGAAAACAACGAAATAAATAAAAAAAAATATTGGATGATTTTTATTTTTTTTTTGAGGACGGCAGTTGAGTTTTGAGTATTAAACAAATGGTATCGTGGTTTTTCTGTGCCTTGATACATTTTTTTTTTTGGACATTTGTTGATAATTTTTTTGAATAATATTCAATTATAAATATTTTGTTTTTTTTATGCCTAATTTTTTTTTTTTTTTTGTTTTGGTAAAACACCACTGTGCAAATAAAAAAAAACACGTTATTATGTATATAAACAATATTGTGAATAGTTAAACAATAAAAAAATGGATTCTTAAAAAAAAAATAAAATGGCTAGATAAATAATTAAATAAGTTATAACATATTAAATTGTATCAAATATGTATATAAATAAAGAAAATTTTGTATACATACATATTATGTATCTTGTAAATAAGCAAACATTGAAATAAAAATATAAAAAAAATTACGTTAATAATAAATAAAATTATAAAATTGGTGAAAGTTAATGAACAGTTTTTTTTTGTTTGAGTGCTGTTATGGCCAGTGAAGTTTTTGTACATTAGTGTGGGCTGCACAATACATAGCACAGTTGTACCGTCATCAACGCAGTTCTTAAGTTGTGGCAATACGATTTACAACGTTATTACCGAAAAGTGATACCAGTATCGGGTGTTAATCTGACCGGTGTGCAATTACCGTTGGTGGCAGTGGACGTGGGTGTTGGTCGTGTGCGCGCAAGCGGCGTAATTATTCTATGTTGCTAACCTTTATACGGTTACTATGATAGTATTACTACCGTCAGCTCAATTTTTAAGTAGAACTGCTACAGTTTTGGATGTTAAGCAGTTTGTCGTTCCTGTTATGGAATTGCAATCATTACGGCTGTCTTAAACTACATATTCGGTTGCTGTTTTTTTTTCTAATTCGAGCCGTTAGAGCACAATTTTTTGGGTGCCGATAATATTTACAAGGCTAGCCAAATTACATGAGATAACGGATGTGGTGCACATTATGCACATATAATTCATCGGATAGCGGCTATCGACGTGAAGGATAACAGGACTGCAGCCGGGAGAAGTAATACAAAACCCAATTGGATAAATCGTTCGTTTTTTTTATATTTGTTTTTACTTTTTTTTTAATTTATTTCTTAAATTTATTATTATTATTAGTTTATTAGCTTCTTATTTTATTACTATTATTAGTGTTCTTGGTTTCTCATTTTTTTGATCTACATAACGTAAAAGAAACAAAACATATACCATATATGAAAAATACGGTTAAATAACCTGTGCAAGCATACGACTAGTTCTTAATTTCGGTCTCGAATTTTGCACATTTTTCGGATATTTTTTTTTTCTTTCTTTAAAGTCGGTTCATATTTTTTTTTTTTTTGCATTTTGTTGTTTTTTTTTACTATCATAATTATATACATATGATTTTATTTTCTTTCCTCTATTATATAAACTTTATTTTACAGCTGTTCCCAATACTCTCGGCAACACGTCGTTACCATCGCTTGTTGTTATTTGTGAATCGCATAGAAAGTACTTTCCTTATAGTGGGTCGGGTTAGTGAATTTGTTTAGTTTTCTTTTCGGTTTCTCTTCATTTTTTTTTATGTGTTTGCTATTTACACCTTAATTATGAATAGTCATTAATACCTTACGTTGAAGTCGGGATGAGTGACATCTAGTGTTCTCGGTTTATAGTTTTTTTTAGCTCCTGTTAAACTGATAAATGTTCCTTTCCTTTCTTTTCTTTATTTTTTTTTTTTTGTCATCTTTGCCGTTATACAAGCAGGGAATCATGTCTGGAAACCCTACGCCTCAACAATCCTACCCTGAGCTTTATCCGGCTACAGATACCGCATCCAGACCTCTGATCCCTTGTCTGATAACGAAATCTCTTGTCGGATTCCGTTACAATATATATATATATATATATATATATATATATATATATATATATATATATATATATATCAACAATTATGGATCCTGGAGAACGATGTCATCAACTGCGCATAAAGTTCTTCGATCATCTATTATTCTGCATCACATCGTACCATCAGGAGAGTTGTTTGAGGAAGCGTCGGAATCTCGAAATAAGGATTATATAAATTTAGGCTTTTAAATACTAGAAAAAATTCAAGGATAAATCAAAACCAAGATTTATTTTCAATACTATTAATATCTTCTGACCCAGTGATATCATCATTACGAATTATAGAAAAAAAGAGATTATGAAGATGAAGATATCGGCTTTTTACAGTTATTATTGAATAGAACTGAAAATCTACATAATGGTATAGTACGTTTATAGAATTATTTTAAGAACTTATTTAATACGTCTTAATTACTAATATTTGTGATACTACTTAAAAAAAAATTAAAAATTATTATATAAATTATATACAATATTTGTTCTTTTAATTATATTTTTAACCCGTGTAAAAAGTGTGTTCCACCCCTGGTTTTCTATTTTCTTTTTGGTTTCTCTTAAACTGTGTTCTATCTTCTAAACATATATCCTCAAAATTTCAAAAAATTATCTTCACTAATAGCCAAGTTTCATAATTTTGACCGCTTTTTCAACAAAATCTGACACTGTACGACGTAGAAACAGATAACTGCAAAATTTCAGAAAAATTATATTTTGTGATGTTATGATGTATGTTATAATAATGTGGTATGATTTTATATAGCGGCGTTTCGATTTTGAACAACATCTGTTTATAATTGTAAAAAATATCACGATTTTACAGTTAAAGTGTTCTCCTGTAAAAAATTGTTTTCTCAGATATCTCATTCTACGTTGCTGCCAGCGAATTGATACGCAGCACAAGTACCAAGCCATGAACATAAATTTGGAAATTTTACATCGTATGAAAAAAGGTGACTTATTGGATCGGATGGAAGAAATATTAATTTACAAAAATTAAAACAACACGTTCATGTTGAACTCAAAAATTAATACAACAACCAACAATTTTTTTTTTTAATTAATAACTATTTAAACCTTATACTCATTCTCTTCTTCTGAAGTGTTAGCAGCTTCAGATATTTCCTTTAACTCAGTGACCATACTAGAAAGCTGAGAATTTTTTTTTCTTTTTTGTAGTAGGTGGTTTGAGTAGAGGTGATATAGGTTTAGGTTCAGGAAAATTATCCACTGCGGTGGAGTTCCTCCGTTTTGTACTACTCTCAGCATGTGAACTATTTTCGCAAGGCTGAAAACTAAATAAAATATTGTTATAATATTCTCTCAGATTTCCGCGGTTATTATTAAATAAAACGATTTAAACGGATTATATTACGTATAATATTTAATTGTACATCCAGAAAAAATCGTTATAAATCGTATAAATGGTTTTATAAAAATATTGTGATTTCTAAAATATGAATCTACCTTCTTCTCAGGTGCCTACCACTGCAGATTGGAAAGCAATTGAGAATGGTTTTCGAAAAGAATGCCAATTTCCTAGATGCCGTGGAGCAATCGACGGCAAATACGTTTTTATTAAAGCACCTCCAGACTCGGGTAGCTTATATTATAATTACAGACTCAAATAGGCAATGAATTTCCCTTAAAAGAATACCTGTTAAAGCCGTTCCCTGGAAATCAACTAAAATTGAAAAAATAATTTTAACTATCGTTTGTCGCGCGCTAGGAGAATAGTCGAATATGCTTTCGGAATATTAGCTGCTAGATTCCAAGTGTTTGAGAAACCGATGCCCTACAATCCTGAGAAAGTGGTCAGCATCGTAAAGGCGTGTTGCGCTTTACATAATTGGCTCAGTGCGAGTTCGCGACAAATATTCTGCTGAAAAATTTTCCGCAGAGTATCGTGAAGTTAACCGCGTTATGGAAGGTTTTGTAATTATTATGTTGGTATCCAAAGTTTTTGCTCAATTTTATGATGTCAAAAAAGGTAAATAAAAGAAATTCATTAAATTTAATTTTCCGTGCGACTACAATAAAAAAGTGCAAATTTAATTTTTTTTTGTGAGTATAGATCGTGATAAATTTAATTTCAATTTAATTTTCTTTAACGTTTTAAATCGTTTTGTGCATCAAATACGTTTAATTCATTAATTGCTACTTAACTTTTACATTTTTAAATTACATTTTTTTTTAGTCGTTAATTTTGTTGTTGTTCTTGTTATTTTACATATTTTCTTGTGTTAACGATTTTTATTCATTTTTGAATTTTTTTAAATATTTACATTTTTTATCGGTTTCTCATTATATAATTTATTTATAAATTTGCACGTTTGAAATTATGGTTTTGTGTATTGTTGGGAAATTATAATGTCTTCGTTACAACGCATTATAATAAACTCGTTGCTTGAGCAAAATAATGCTCTTAGTGCGCTCGCTTTGTTGTTGGTACAAAGGTCGCGGAGACCTTCCCGCCGGTATAATGTGAACCCAATAAATACCAACAGGGAATTGCAGGGGTTTTACCAAAACCTTGTTATGGAGATGAGGCTAAATGACACCGAATCTTTTTTTAATTTTCATCGGATGTCACCGCAGCTCTTTGATGAGTTGTTGGGTATTGTTGGGCCTGAACTCCAAAAACGCTACACTCGTTCAAAATCTGCGGGAGAAAGATTATCCCTTACTCTCAGGTAATTATATATATATTTATATTTGATGTGATATAATATAATAATTCATTTTATTTTTAGATATCTTGCTAGTGGGGACAGTATGGTGTCCATTGGAAAATATGGTTTCCGCGTCGGCAAAGCTACCACTTCCTACATAATTCGTGAGACTTGCCAAAAATTATGGCAAGTTATGCAGCAGCGTGTTTTCCCAAATTGTAGCGAAGAATTTTGGACGAACACTGCTACTGAATTTTTTAATAAGTGGAATTTTCGCCATTGTATTGGTGCAATGGATGGAAAACACGTTATAGTACAGGTAAACTAATTAAATTATTTTTAAAATATATTCACTTATATAGTCCTACATAGTCAAAATTATTTGTATATACATACCTGCTAAATTTTTGATGCGGACACAAACAACTTTAATATGACACAAGCAACTTTAAAAATGTTATAAATAATACATTTTTTGAAAAGATTAATTTTAATCCCATAAATTTAATTACCCTGCTTTATATTTCAACCCAAAAATTTTTAAAATTTTAGTTCTAGGAGAAATTACAGATAATTAAGTTTTGGCCAAAATTATTAGTACCCACAAATTTGTTCTCATTAGTATTTGTGCAGTATGGAAAAAATAAAAAAATTATATTAAATCAATTAAATTTAAGATTATTTTGGGTAATTAAATAATGATAAGGTCACGAATGTTTTGAAGGCAAATAGTCAATATTTGGTTTAAAACGGGGCACGTATATTTTCGTTTGTGCACATTTCTTAATTATATTTTATTAAGTGTTTAATAAAAACATTACCTATTCGCATCATTTTGATTACAGGCATTTTCCCACTCTGGAACTATGTATCGCAACTACAAAAATAGTTTCAGCATTGTGCTATTTGCAGTTTGCGATGCCAACTACAAATTTATTTCAGTAGTTGTGGGACCAAGTTGACATATGGGCGACAGCACGGTTTTTCGTAACAGTAATTTTGGAAAAGCTTTGGTAGATGGTGGTGCAAATTTGTTTATTCCAGACCCAAGAAACTTATCCGGGTCTAATATTAGAGCACCATATGTTATAGTTGGAGATGAAGAATTTCCATAGATGCCTAATCTGATGAGACCGTATCCAGGTCGAAATACATCTGTGCTGCCAATGGACAAAAATATTTTCAATTATCGTCTTTTTCGAGCCAGGAGGGTGGTTGAGAATGCTTTTGGTATTTTGTCTAGTAGATGGCGAATATATAGACTCCCGATATTGGCTAGCAAAATAACCGTACGAGCTATAGTAAACGCAACTGTTGTTTTGCACAACTGGCTGAGGGATAAACAAGGTTCAAATTACTTAACACACGATTTGGTGGATAATGAAGTAGACGGTAATTTCCGCCCTGACAGATGGCGCGAACAGGATACTACTGGAATGGAGAACATTTCACGTGTTGGGTCAAATCGTGCTACACAAAATGCAAATCATATTCGGGACCAATTCAAATCTTATTTTTCAAATGTAAATACTCTTCCATGGCAAAATCATTCTATTTATTAAGAAGCAAATTCAAATGAGTATTATGCCTATTGGGGAAACCACTTTAAAAAAAACGCATCAATTATCCTACCTCTTTGGGTGATGTGGAAACGGATATATCGTGCTAAAAAATAATAAAATAATAAAACAAAATTAAACACTTAAAGAATTATAACAATCCAAGGTATATATACTCAATTGTAGATTCTACATTCGCTGGATGTAATTTTTATATATTTTGGTTCATGCCTTGGATATTAATTCGTTTTTTGGTCTAAATTTTTATTTAAGGAAACATTATTTTAATTTTTTTCATACTTAGGTACAATTTTTTTTTATTATTTTATTATTTTTTAGCACAATATATCCGTTTCCACATCACCCAAAGAGGTAGGATACTTGATGCGTGTTTCTATGAATAAGCTGTTTTGTCTTCTTACCAAAATAATTGGATGTTATATGCTGCTGCTTATTTTGGTAACTCAATACGCCTTCGCTTATCCAAAATTCTTCGGAAAACTTATGAATAAATAGCTCCTATTCGCAATAAAATCCAGTTAAATCTTTTTTTACAAATTTATTTATAAATTCACAGTGAAAATTTGATGTTGCTCGCTTGCTCGCCTTTATTGAATTAATTTTCTTTTTACATCAAAAAGTCAGGACAGGTTTTAAACCGCCAATATTTTAATAGAATTGTTTAATATGACATCTATTACACAAAAAATAATAGATGTCACTAAGTTACAGAGACATCTCTTATTTACTAGTTCAACTAATATAAATAAGTTCTACAAAAATTAATGAAAACAATTAAACTAATCTACATATAGTGGAAGTGATCTTGACAATTAAATTTTGACATATCAAAAATAGAAAAAAGTGCCAACAAGATGAGTATAATTAAATTTACATAAATAAACAAAATTATTAATTTTATGTTTTCTTTCCAGATCCGCTCATCTTAGGATGTGAAGTTAACATTCCGCCGGCCATGAATCATCAGATTCATTTGTATGGATGGGCAATCTGCATAATTTGTGTATGGATCGTTGTACGATCTTGCCAGTGTTAGCCATCCGGATGCCTACAATTCTTACTTTACCGTCATTTCCCGGATGGGTTTCAACAACTTTGCCCAATGCCCAGCAGGTTGATGGTAAGCTGGCCTCTGCAATTAATACGACGTCTCCAATGGCGATGTTGACAGACTCGACACTCCATTTGTATCTCTTTTGAAGTGTAGTAACGTAATCTCGATGCCACATAGTCCAAAAGCGCTGCTGCATTTGCTTAACCAATCGCCATCTGGCCATTACTGGAGTAGTTTGATTTTCAACGTTTTCGTCTGCTAAGTCGGTGTAGGCTCGCCCGATTAAAAAATGTGCTGGTGTGATATAGTCGACATCTTCTGCTTGGCTCGCAACTAATGGCCTTGAGTTCATCATAGCTTCAATCTTTGTTAAGAGTGTTGAAAATTCTTCTAAGGTGAGTATTGTATCCCCAACTACTCGTCCAAGGTCTATTTTTGCTTGCTTCACAGCTGCCTCCCATATCCCACCCATGTGAGGTGTTCCAGGTAGTGATGTTCGAACTGAGTCGAACCGAATACTTTTAACCTGATACTCAAAAGGTTCGAAGTATCAATTGAGTACTTTTAAAAGTATCAGGTTAAAAGTATCAACTAATACATTTGATGCTCGAATGAAATACAACCAAACATTTGGTATGGTTTATTTTCTCATATAATTTGTTTTGCGAGAAAGAGTGAATTGTATGTCGAGTAAAAATATTTTGGGATGTTTTCTGCTGAAAAATAGAGACAAATAGCTATGTATACATCAACATAAAATGTATACCTATTAATGTATTCATCTCTCAATTTTAATATGTAAATGCATACCTAAATGCTTCTCATTCTAACAAATAATTTAATCAATGCACCAAAAGAGATCAGACATATGAGTTTATGTTTTCCTTTCACATTGAGCTGATACTTATACCGAATTGATACTTTTGATCGAATACCGAATAGATACTTTGTACCGAATTGATACTTTGTATCGAATTGATACTTTATCCTTTTAAGCTATTTTCAAGATAACTTAGATAATTTTTACGATATAATTTTTGATAAATTTTAACCAAATCTTCTCGATTCGTATTTATTTAAATTGTTTATTGGAATTAAATCCTTATTTTTAAAATAAAAATGTATTTACTGAAACAAAATTTATCTGACAAATATCCACTGATAAATCTTTTTATATGAAAATTAATTTAATTTCATGAAATGATTTAAACAAATAGGACTAGCGAATCTCGGTTAAATTTATAAAAATTATCTGAAAGTACATCAAGCAAATAACACGAAAGAAACAATTTACATATACACAAGTATCAATTCGATTCCAAGTATCAATTCGGTGCAAAGTATCAATTCGATCAAAAGTATCAATTCGGTACAAGTATCAACTCGGTTGGAAGTATCAATTCAGAATTTGGTTAAAAGAGTAAAGTAAAACCATACATGCGAATACCAATTTGAAAGCAAGTCGTAACCTTATATGTTTGTCCTTTTTTGTTGCATTGCTGATATTGGTTAGTGAGAATGAGAAGTACATATGTAGGGATATAATAAACACGTTGAATTTTTATTATTTAAAATTGAAAATTATTGTACATACAATAATATTTTGCATATTATGTAAAATAAAATAATTATGTTGATAATTTTTCTGCCTTATTATTAAAATTTTAAGAATAATTTATTATATTATAACTCTGATTTAATTTGTCACATTAACAAATAATTTTACTTGTTAAAATAAGGTTAAGTAAAAAAATCGGAAAAAGTATCAGGTTCGAAAGTATCAGGTTAAAAGTATCAGGTTCTTGACTCAAAAGTATCAATTGATACTGATACCGAAAAGTATCGATTAAGCCCATCACTAGTTCCAGGCGGGATAAACTTCCACTCAATCTTATATTGTAACAGTGACGCAGCTATATCAGATGCCTTTGACTTCAGAAATTGCCACAGCTCTCTTAGATGATTGTTTGCTCCGACGAAATTTGTGGCATTGTCAGAGTATATAGTATGACAATTCCCTCTTCTAGATATAAGGCGCGTTAATGCTCCGAGGAAGCTTTCGGTGGTAAGGTCGCATACCGTTTCTATGTGAACCGCTTTCGTGCTTAAACACACGAAAACGCACACATACGCCTTCATTGGTACCTGTCCTCTCCTTCTCGTCGGCTGTACTCTAAATGGTCCGCAATAGTCGACACCGACAGTATGAAATGGGTAATTGAATTGTACCCTTTCTGCTGGCAGGTTACCCATAATTTGATTGCCCAATTTCGGATTTTGCTTGATGCATTTGATACACTTTCGTACTATTGCTCTGGATAATACCTTGGCTTTTATTATCCAGAATCTTCTCGAATTATGGGATGATGCTTTATGCTGAACGATGCACAAGATTTCTGGATTCGGCCTCCGACTCGTATAACACCTTTATCGTCAAGAAATGGATTCAACGTGACTAATCTGCTATGCTTCGGCAGGGTTTGCTTGTTCCGCAGTGCATCTATTTCATCAGGAAAATTTGCTTTTTGGATGTGTAGAATAATGAACATTTCAGCTGCGTCGATTTCTTCTCTGCACGTCTCTCTAGTTCTGTGTTTGTTTCTTAAGTTGTTAATATATCGTCTTATGAGGGACAATACCTTGGACATCTTAAAAAAACTGGAATACCGGCTTATGTAATTATCCATGAAACTATCTGTGGATATTGTAAACGCGTCTACCTTTGACGGTCGTATTTCTTCTGTGGTTGTCCTTTGATCTGTCATAATCTTTGATTGAATCATTTTTAATTGCTGTTCGTCTGTTAGCCAATTAGGTCCGTGCCACCACAGCTTATTTCTACTCAATTCATTTATAGTAGCAGCTCGAGAGGCGATATCGGCAGGATTATCCTTCGATGCGACGTGACACCAGTATTCTCGCTTGTACATCTGTGTTATTTCGCTGACCCTATTTGCAACAAACGTAGTCCAGCGCCTTGGGTGCGTCGACAACCAATCCAAAACTATCTTTGAGTCTGTAAATAGAATTCTTTTCATTATTGTTAAAGTTAAAGACCCCTCTACCATTTTCATTAAATTTGCTAACAGCATGGCACCCATTAATTCTAGTCTAGGTAAACTAATTTGTTTTATAGGAGCTACTCGTGACTTTGCTGCAATTATGTTTGATTTTAGTCCCTCATTAGTTTCAACTAAGACATAAACTACCGCGGCATAGGCTTGTTCACTCGCGTCACTAAAACCAATCAGCGTAACTTGGCTGGTTGTTTGTAACCATCTTGGTATTTTAATATTGGAAGTATTGGTTAAGTCGCTTCTAATTGCTAGCCATGATATCAGAATACTTGATGGTAGTTTGTCATCCCAAGTTAGATTTTGCATCCAAAGGCTTTGAAATAATATTTTCACGCGTATGATTACGGGGTTCAACCAACCGAGTGGGTCGAAATTACGGCTGGCATCTGATAGAAGTGTTCTCTTGGTGTGCACGGCTCGTTCCGGTAATTGTACGGTAAATTGGAAGGCGTCTTCGTACGTGTCCCACTGAAGGCCTAATACCTTTGGTGTTTCCGCATGGTCTCCGATTTCTTTGATTCCGCTTCCCATTTCGTTTTGAAGAAATGTTCGCAATGCTTCGTTGTTTGACAGAAATTTGCGGAGTTGAAACCCATTATTTGCCAAAGCCCCTTTAACTTGCGTTATCAATGTTTTAGTTTCCGCTATGGAACCTGTTCCGGTCATCATATCGTCCACGTACATGTCTTGTAGTATTATCCGTGCTGTTTTTGGTTCGGTCGATTGTAGCTGAACTCTAACTTCCTTTAAACAACGAGTTGCCAAAAATGCTGCTGATGCTGTTCCATAAGTGAGTGTTTTTAATTGATAAGTAACTGGTGGTTGATTTGGATTAGTTCGCCATAAAATATTTTGATATTGATAATCCTCTTTATCAACCAGCACCTGCCTATACATCTTTTCGATATCTCCGCATACCACAAATTCATGTTGTCGAAATCTTATCAATATTTCGATTAGTGGAGGTTGAATTGTGGGACCAACCATCAACATATCATTTAGCGACAGCCCAGTCGAAGATTTTGCGGAAGCGTCGAAGACAACCCTAAGCTTTGTGGTTGCGCTACCTGCCTTTAGCACTCCGTGGTGTGGAAGATAGTATTCGTTCGTTTTGCTTCTGTGCCAAGGTAGGTTTTGCATGTGTCCAAGCTCTTCATATTCACGCATAAACGCTTTGTATAGACTTCCAAATTCCGTGTCCCTTTCAAACTTTTTCTCCATAGCTTGATGTATGATGTTCCGATCATGGTTCCCTGTTGTTTGAATGGCAGCTTCACTATGAATCGATTGTCTTTATCATGCTTCGTAGTTGATTGGAAGATTTCCTCGCATTTTAGTTCCTCTGCGGTTTCTTTGACAATTATTGGTATTTCTTCCACTTCCCAGAACTTGCGGAGACTCCTGTCAATATCTATTAATACATTGAAATTATTAGCTGTGTTAGTATTTAGCTCATTGGTTATATTGAGAATTCTTTTATTGCTGCGACTGAGCCTTAGTTCGCTCATACATGCTTCAGACACAAAGGAAGCCTGAGATGCGGAGTCCAGTAGCGCTCGGTAGGTATGGAATTGTCCGTTAATATCTCGGATTTTTATCAACGCAGTCGGCAGTACGGTTTGAGAGATAGCGGGTTTTGTGGCAAGTGCCTGTGTTTGAGTAATGTTGTTTACACCAGTTTCTTCGTTTGTACATATGATGGCTTCATTTACTTTTGCACTCGAACAATGCTCATTTTGGGTTGAGCTTTCTTCTGATGAACCATGCAACGATGCATGATGTTTTCTATAGCACTGTTGGCATCGTGCTCGATATCTGCAGTCGTGAACTCTATGGTTCCCATTTAAACAATTAAAGCATCTATTATTAATTTTTATTGCTTCTGACCTTTGATCTGCGGACATTCCCTTATATATATATATCACAATCGTAAATTCGATGTCCATCTTGTTTGCAAATCGGACAAGTTGCTCCTAATGTCCCTGAGGATGTATCGACAGAGTATGCTCGTGCTGTTGGCTGGTATAGCCCTTCAATGAGTCGATCATGTCTATTCGCTTACCAAGGAATGTGAGCAAATCTGCAAAAGTCGGGAATTCGTTCTCCGCTGTCTCTTGTGCCCAAAGAGATCTTGTTTCACTGTCTAACTTATTTATTGCGATGTAAATCAGCCATGGATCCCTTTTTTCGGCATTTGAGCCTAGCGCTTTGAGTCCTCGAATTGACTCATCTAACACATCTGTCAGTTTTCTAATATTGGTCGCATTTGGTTGTAATATACTTGGCTGCTCCATATACGTTTTGATGAAAGCATTGATCGTGTGACGCTTCCTATCGTATCGCTGGATTAGTTTCTGGAATGCCTCGTTGTAATTAGCATCTGTTACTGGAAGATGCCGAATGAGTGACGCTGCTTCTCCATTCAATAGGCCTCGTAGGTATTGGAATTTCTGTGCCGCCGTCAACCCACCTCTCTCGTGGATGGTTGGTAGTGGCTGTGCTTTCAGCACGATAAGACTTTGCTTGCGTATGACAGCGTTCAATGCTGCAAGAACTGTATAATAATTATCTTCAAATTCAGACAGATCGGACTCAGCCTTGTCGTCTAAATCCAGCATTGCCTTTTCGACCGATTGGAAATCCAACAACAGCTTCTGCGCTCTTTCCTGTTTTACATAAACTTCATCTACACTGGAATTTTCCAAATTCCCTTTTACAAAAGTAAGCAGCTTCGTCAAGGACCCTTTAATTATAGCTCGTTGCTTCTTTAAATATCGTCGGCACTTAGCGGGTACCACTATAAATTAGATTTGAGTTGACTAATGAATAACGGTAAGTTCACTGTTAAGCACTTATTCACTGGTAAGTATGTAGTTTATTGAACGAAATGCGCGTGTAACGGAATTTGCGTACGGAAATCGACAATAAAACGTTTTATAACTTCAATATTTGAGTATAATTTGGCGCAGTATAGTGGCGTTTAATTTAATTCGATAATTCACTTCGTACACTTAATGCGATAATTCACTTCTTACACTTATTACGATAATTCTAAATAGAAAAACTTTCAATAGTTTCTACTCACGATTGTTCCGTTAGACCTTGACGATTCAGTGTGACCGCTTCTGCTCCACGTGAATTTATTTACAGCGTCGCGCTGCGTTGTAAGATTCCGTTATGATTACTATGGAATTGACCAAAATACCGTAACTCCGTATGCTTATACAGTTCTCCTCAGAATTAGCAATATTTAAGTCCCTGTTTCGGCGCAAATGTTTCTATGAATAAGCTGTTTTGTCTTCTTACCAAAATAATTGGATGTTATATGCTGCTGCTTATTTTGGTAACTCAATACGCCTTCGCTTATCCAAAATTCTTCGGAAAATTTATGAATAAATAGCTCCTATTCGCAATAAAATCCAGTTAAATCTTTTTTTACAAATTTATTTATAAATTCACAGTGAAAATTTGATGTTGCTCGCTTGCTCGCCTTTATTGAATTAATTTTCTTTTTACATCAAAAAGTCAGGACAGGTTTTAAACCGCCAATATTTTAATAGAACTGTTTAATATGACATCTATTACACAAAAAATAATAGATGTCACTAAGTTACAGAGACATCTCTTATTTACTAGTTCAACTAATATAAATAAGTTCTACAAAAATTAATGAAAACAATTAAACTAATCTACATATAGTGGAAGTGATCTTGACAATTAAATTTTGACATATCAAAAATAGAAAAAAGTGCCAACAAGATGAGTATAATTAAATTTACATAAATAAACAAAATTATTAATTTTATGTTTTCTTTCCAGATCCGCTCATCTTAGGATGTGAAGTTAACAATGCGTTTTTTTAAAGAGGTTTCCCCAATAGGCATAATCCTCATTTGAATTTGCTTCTTAATAAATAGAATGATTTTGCCATGGAAGAGTATTTACATTTGAAAAATAAAATTTGATTTGCATTTTGTGTAGCACGATTTGACCCAACAAGTGAAATGTTCTCCATTCCAGTAGTATCCTGTTCGCGCCATCTGCCAGGGCGGAAATTACCGTCTACTTCATTATCCACCAAATCGTGTGTTAAGTAATTTGAACCTTGTTTATCCCTCAGCCAGTTGTTCAAATCAACAGTTGCGTTCACTATAGCTCGTACGGTTATTTTGCTAGCCAATATCGGGTGTAATAATCCTCAAAAAACAGCAACAATAAAATATAACCAAAAACGAGTAACACAAATATGTAAAAATTCAAAAATATTAAAAACCATAATAAAAAAAGTGTAAAATATTATTTTGAGTATTTTTCTAAAATTTGGGACATCTCGAAAATAATTTGGACCTGTGTTGGCAATGAACAGCTCAGCGATCCGACTTTCGCTCTTTTCGAAAAACTGCATCACCAAACTTTTTTTTGCGTCTGTACTTTGCAGTGCCAAATTTCGTTGTTTTTCTTCCTTCGCCATGTATACAGCTAATTTCTCATTGTTTCTTGAAATTGTCGAATTTAGCTCCTGAACCACCGAAAGTAATTTTTGGTCCTCAATTACACGCTTCCCTTCCTAGGTGGTTTTGATGTCGACGGTACATCATCAGACCTTATATCACCTAAACTGCAACCTTCGCCATCCAAAATATCGTCCGCTGTTTTATCAAATAAATCCTGAATATTTTTGTTGATCGCTTTTGGTTTTGGGTTGAACCTGCTATCTGTTGGCCTATAAAAAGAATAATTTATAAAATATGTACATATATAAGACATGTACATATGTACATATATATGTACATATATAAGACATTACAAAAATAAAAATGACTATTATACTTGTACTTACTCGTTATCGTCGTTTTCTTTCAAAAACTCCATCTCTCGAATTAACCATGCTGCCTCTCTTGCCTTCGGTTTGCTCGCACTACCACTTTTTAATTTGGAACTACTTAAAACCCGTTTATAATTTGAACGCAAATTACGCCACCTTGCCATGCACTCGTTTGCCGTAAGCCCCAATGATTCGGCAATCTCGCCCCAGAGTACACTCCGCAGCATATTATTTTTATATTGGGGATGTCTCAATTGGTATAACATCTCCCTTTCCGTCATCTTCACCTCCTCAATTATCCTAGCATCGGTTGAATTTATTACTTCTGCAGCCATTGTATTAACCAGCGTAATCAATTAAAATCGACGTAAGTAATAAATTTAATTGAAACAATACCGGTCTTTTTGTCAAAGGATGCATGACCATCTTTTCGATTTTTTTTTTAAATTAGTTGGGGGTTGTTGAAATAATTTGTGGGAGAGAAACTTGTAACGGGTGTACTACTAAACCAAAGATTAAATAAATAATAACAAAAAAAAATAGTTTGTATTATATTACGTTATAATATCAAAACCCAAAATTTAATAATAAAAAAAAAATATCAATACAATCTCATAGACTAGCTATGCAAAATTAATATAAAATATCTATATAAACTAAATCTAATTAATTAAAAAAAAAATTTTGAAATTTGTTGAATCGCAAAAGTATTGGCTTGCTCCAGAAGTCCCGACAACTTTCCACATGGCCTCTACTCTGCAGAATTCCGACAAAATAAAGTTTGAAAGCCAACCTAAGGAAAAAAAAACAAACAAAGAACTTTGTATTAGATTCAAACAAAAATCATAATTTAAAAAAAATTAAAGAAACAAACAAAATAAATTCTTTAGCTTTGAAATCATTCATGACTTTATTCGGGCAAACAATTTTATTTAATTGGGCGCCATCTTCCCTTAGGAAGAAAACCCGTCGCGCGTTTTATCTACTGGCTATTACTCTAGAGAAACTTCATGAGAAACATAGGGCGTGGGCAATGAATAATTTCTCAAGCTTACAGAAAACAACAACTATAAAAAAATAATAATGAATTAAGCACAAAAAAAAAATTAATTAATTATAAAACATTTCCAACATTCCGGATACAAAAAAAATTATATGTTTGCAAAGGAAAATTCTCCGGATAGAAACTAATTAACTTGCTTACCGCATGTTCAAAAAAAAAAAACAAATACAATAAATGCTATTTGACCAAAACTGACCGTCTTGACTAAATTTACTTCAGTAAATTAATTTGATTCGCCTCTCGTTCCGACGTTTTCCATATCAGCGACACAAAATCATAAACAAAAAAAAGCAAAAAAATACTTAATAACACCGTTTGATTTCACTGACTGGATGGATGATCTGGTTTTTTTCCTCGTTTCCACGTGGTTTTCACTGATACAAATTAGCAATCAATAAATCAACTTTATAGAATTTACCACTTTACACCAGCACAAATATTGTAAGCTACCGCTAATTGTTATAACCCGCTTGATCACAATATAATTATATGTATCAAAAAAAAAATAATTGTTCGTTCTAAACAATAAAAATTATGTGTACATACTGTAACATAATTAATCTGCGTTATGATTGACCAAAAAAAAAAATTGATAGTCTATATAGCTATATAAAATGATACAATATACTTATCTCTGGCACGAATATACGCAAGATGCAATGTCATACGTTCGCAAATATGGTCGTCCCGACCTATTCATAACATTCACATGCAATCCACAGTGGGCTAACATAAAAAACAATTTATTTGATGGTTAGAATCCAACAGATTGACACGATATAACAGCACGTGTATTTCGACAGAAAGTAAAAGCACTGATGAATTTGATTATCAAATTGCGAATTTTTGGAGAGGTGCGTTGCTGGATGTATTCGATTGAATGGCAAAAGGGAGGGCTGCCACACGCGCACATCTTGATATGGATGGTTCGTAAAATAACACCCGATCAAATTGATAACATTATATCAGCTGAAATTCCAGATGAAATCAGCGATCCAGAATAATTTGAAGTTGTCACGAAAAATATGATCCATGGCCCTTGCGGTCAAATAAATATGAATTCACCATGCATGATCGATGGAAAATGTACAAAAAGGTATCCAAGAGCATTAACTTCGAATAAAATTACAGGTGACGACGGATACACGTTGTACCGACGTCGGTCACCGGAGGATAATGGCCATACAAAAACAATTAAAATACGCAATCAAGATATTGAAGTTGATAATCGTTGGATTGTGCCTTATTATCCACTATTGTCAAAAGTATTTCAGGCTCACATAAATGTTGAGTACTGTAATTCTGTGAAGTCGATTAAATACATTTGCAAATATGTCAATAAAGGCAGTGATATGGCTGTTTTTGGAGTAACTGGTGACAATAGCAATGATGAAATCGCCCAATATCAAATGGGGCGCTACAATAGCACTAATGAAGCTCTTTGGAGAATTTATTCCTTTCCCATCCGGGTGTTTTTTTTTGCAGATACCATGGGAAGATTATACACTGTTCCTCCAAACAATGCAGAATGTTATTATTTGCCGTTGTTGTTAGTAAGTTGGACCACGTTCATTTCAACATTTGCGAAGAGTAAATGGTCATTTATGTGTGACGTATCGTGAAGCATGTGAGCAATTAGGTTTACTTGAAAATGATGCGCATTGGGATTTAACGCTTCATGATGCATCGATTGCATCTTCTCCACATCAAATACGTATGTAATCATCGCCATAATCATATCAACATGTTTTCCATCAAATCCACTTGAATTGCGGAATAAATACAAAGATTTTATGGCAGAAGACTATTTGATTGGAATGCGTCATCACACAAGAAACGCTGATTTGCTGATTTCATTGGAAATGTATAATGAGACATTGATAGCGATTGAAGATATGTGCCTAACGATTGCAAATAAAGCATTAGGGCAATTAGGTTTGTCACCACCCAATCGTCCAATGCATGATTTATTTGATCGAGAATTGCAACGTGAACAACAGTATGATTCCAATGAATTGCAAATATTTGTGAATTTGAATGTTCCCAAATTAAATAACCATCAAAAACATGTCTATGATACCATCATGCAAGCTGTACAAAATGAAGTCGGTGGATTATATTTTTTGGATGCGCCTGGTGGTACGGGAAAAACATTTGTGATATCACTGATTTTGGCAGCCATTCGATCGCAACGAAAAATTGCATTGGCACTTGCTTCGTCGGGAATCGATGCTACTCTATTGGATGGTGGACGAACAGCGAACTCTGCAATTAAAATGCCGTTGAATGTGCAGGTGTGCTTATATTTATTGATTGATCACTTTAAAATTTAATCGATATTATTGTAAAATATAATTATTCTCAAATTAACAGGTGATTGAACATCCCACGTGCAATATTTCAAGAAATTGCAAAAGTTTTGCAACAAGCAGCAATTATTCTTTTGGATGAATGTACAATGACGCATAAAAAATCGCTGGAAGCATTACACCGCACAATGCAAGATCTTCGTCAGAATCAAGAAATTTTTGGTGGTGCGTTGATATTATTGTCAGGCGATTTTCGTCAAATATTGCCTGTGGTTCCACGATCAACACCGGCGGATGAGATCAATGCATGCTTAAAGTCTTCTCTACTGTGGCGACATTCTGCAATGAATGCAGATGATGCAGTGAATTATCCAATTGAATTTTTGAATTCATTGGAACCACCTGGTATGCCACCGCATTGTTTGAATTTAAAGGTTGGCTCATCAATTATTTTACTGCGGAATTTAAATGGACCAAAACTGTGCAATGGCAGAAGATTGGCAGTAAAAAAATTGATACCGAATTTAATTGAAGCCACAATATTGACCGGAACAGCGAAAGGTGAAATTGTGCTCATACCACGTATTCCACTGATTCCAACAGACATGCCATTTGATTTTAAGCGTTTGCAATTCCCAGTGCGTCTATCATTTGCCATGTCCATCAATAAGGCGCAAGGACAAACGCTTCAAATATGCAGATTAAATTTGGAGGAGCCGTGCTTTTCACATGGACAGCTATACGTGGCCTGCTCAAGAGTTGGAACTCCAGATTGTTTGTTTGTGCTCGCTTCAAATAGGCAAACGAAAAATATTGTATATCCAAATGTTTTGGATTGACATTAATAATTTTGAAATACAATGCATTCATTTCATAAAAAAAAAATCTAGAATATTTCATTTCTTTTTTTGGTTGGTTGCAACGAAGTGCATCGGGATTCGCTATATAATATAATTTTTATCAATTAACGTTTTACTAATTTAATTACCAAATTTTAAACCAAACAAATTTTCAAATAAAGAACGTTACGAATTTCATTTCACATAAAATATTTATTACATTTTTTAATAATATTCTTCCATCAGGTATCACTGTGCGGCATATAATACGAATCATCTACATTTATCTTTCCATTGTCATCATTTAACAGCAGTTTGCATTCCAATAGCTCATTAACAATATTGCCAAATCAATTTCCCGTTATAATGTTTACACTCTAATATAATGTACTTATTGTACAGATTTATTGTATAATTTTCAATAACTAAATACTGTGACATCTATTTAAACCGAGAGACAATACAAAAGTAAAGGTTTACTTAGGGCCAGCAAGGCGGACCGGGCTCAGCTAGTTTAGTATAAGGTTGAGATGAGTTTTCTGTCTGAAAAAATGAATAAAAATTAAAATATGTATGCCAATACCAATTCCATTTCATGGATTCTATTTGTCCATTTTTATACTTGGCATATATTTCCCAATGACGAATAATTACGCGTCATGTTATGTTAACTACTTACCTGTATTTTACGATCTTTTATTTATAACTAATTGAATTTAATATTTAACACAAAATAATTAATACGTACGAGTAAATACATAAAAATACAAAACACAAGTTTTATTTTGACGTTTCATGTTTGTCATTTTGATTTTGACATTTTTCCACATTTGAGCAAAATAATAAATAGCAAAAATATAAGCAACATTTAGTTTGTCAATTTTGGTACCCCTTCCTAAAATTTGACAATTTTATTTTTTTAGTTTGGTACCGCTTCTGAAAATTTCTCTGCGATTTAAAAATATTTTATTCGGAAGGGGAAATTTGTTTACGAAATAGACTACGATGATTGGATCAAATTTTTGCCTGCTGAAAATTTTTCAGCAGAATAGTGTCGCGAACTCGGCATCACACAAACAAAATTACAGAACAAGCAGTTAGAATATACGGAAGACAATGAAAATTTAGATGCAGGAATTGTTATCCATGGTAATTGGAGAGATGAGCCAACGCCTCAAGGGTTAGAACTTGGAACCACTTCTAAGTTGCTTAAGCAACCATTCATCTCGACGATCTGCAGATTACTGTGTAGAAGATGCAACAACGATGTTATTTCCAATTATCACAACCTTAAAATTGAAATTTACTAACCAAGTTCAAGATTGAATTAATATTTCGTAGGGATGCATCCTTTAAACTGAACCATTTTACTGAAGGGCTATAAACTTTGCCTCTCCCGGTTTTTTTTTTTTTTTCATTTTATTTTATTACGACTGAGACTGCGCTCATCTAGCAATTTTTCTTTCAAATACAAATTTTTATATATCTAGTAAAATTCACGTTTGTTGGGGTGTAACCCACTGGTTATCCCCATAATCAATTAAACCTATTTACTAATTTTAGTTTGGTAAGTTCACTAGGTCAAGTGGCCTGGTTCTTTGGAGTCTTCTTTCAACGACAGGGTTATCTATCATATGGCGAATATAGGGGTTTCCATGTTCCTGGAGCCTTATTTCGTATTTTGCGGCATGCATTTTAATTTCCTCTTTGATGTATTCCATTCGTAGGTCCCTGTGAAGGTCTTCATTTCTTGCGTACCACGGAGCATTGATGATGCTACGAAGAACCTTGTTTTGAAACGTTTGTATCATTTTGGCGTTTGTTTGCTTGGTACATCCAAAGAGTTGTATACCGTAGGTCCATATCGGCTTCAAAATTTGCCGATATAGCAGTAGCTTATTGTGAATTGTAAGCTCAGAGCCTCTACCTATGAGCCAATACATTTTTCTGAACTTTATGTTAAGTTCTTCTTTTTTCTTTTTGACATGTTCTCTCTACTTAAGCTTGGCATCGATTTTGTCTCATTAAGTTTGATTCGCCAACGCTTTGTCCAGTTACAAACCGCATTGGTCATCCTCTGGAGTTTGCTCGTTGCATCAGCAACATTATTTCCAACTGCCGTAATTGCTGTGTTATCTGCAAAGGTGGCTATGGTTCCTTCATTTCTGGTTGGTATGTCCCTTGTATATAGTAAATACAGGATTGGTCCTAAGACACTCCCCTGCGGAACACCGGCAGAGATTTTCTTTAGCTCAGAGTATTCATCCTCATATTTCACTCGAAAGTGTCTATTGGATAAATAAGATCTTAGTATGGCATAGAATTGTCTCGGTAGATCTCTATGCAGCTTGTATTCCAGACCACTGTGCCAGACTTTATCGAATGCTTGCGCGACGTCCAGGAATATGCTTGAGCATACTTTTTTACGTTCTAACGTTCTTTCAATTATGTTGGTGATTCTATGGACCTGTTCAATTGTAGAATGCTTTTCTCTGAATCCAAATTGATGTGGAGGAATTAGTTGTCGGTCCTCAATTATTGGTTTAAGTCTCTTTAGTAATAATTTTTCAAAGAGTTTTGACATAATTGGCAGCAGAGAAATTGGCCTGTATGATTTTTTATCGTTAGGTGGTTTATCAGGTTTTGGTATCATGATTACTTCTGCTACTTTCCATTGATTCGGAACATATTTTAACCGAAAGCTCGCATTGATTATGTGTAGTAGCTTACGAAATCCTTTGTCTGGTAGAGCTTTGATAATTTGGCAAGTAATCAAATCATACCCTGGGCCTTTTTTAACATTCATGTTACTTTTCACTTCTTCTTTGAATTCTTTGAGAGTTACCGGCCGTATTTCAAACTCATCCAGCTTGTGAATGGATATTTTATTTTCATTGGCAGTTTGTCTTGGTAGTGGTTGGAAGGTTTCCTGGAGATTCTCCGCAAATAGATCAGCCTTCTCTTTGTGGCCTCTTGCCCAGGTTTCATTATCCTTTTTAAGTGGAGGCACTTGCATTTTGGGTCTTTTGAGTCCCTTCGTCGCCTTCCACATTGAGTAATCAGAATTTTTTTCATCAGTTAGGCTAACTAGATATCTGTTGATTGATTCATTTTTAACTTCTTTAAGAAGGGATTTGAGACTGTTACATAAATTGTTAAGAATTGTTTTGTTCTCCGGTGTTCGATTAATTTGCAAGGTTTTACGAGCTCGTCGTTTTTTTCTTACCAACTCTCTAACTACCATTGGGTAGGATATGTTAAGCGTCTTCTTATTTTGCAAAATGGGAGTGCTTGCCAATGCAGCATAGTGAATTATTTCATTGAGTTGTTCCAATTCGTCTTCCAACTGTTGAGAATTTCTTATCGGTACCTGGAGATTGATTTTGTCCTCCATTATTTCACGAAAGAGATCCCAGTTTGTTTTTGAATTTGTTAATCTGGGTGCACTTTCCCTTTGAATTACAGTTTCACTGACTGTCATGATAACCGGTGAGTGATCCGATACTAGAAATTACTGTTTTCAACGTGAATATAGTTCTGAGATATACCTCTTGCTACATAAAAGTCGATTAGGTCCGGTATCTTAGCTTCGTCACTGGGCAAGTATGTTGGGGAACCACCAGAGTAAAATTCACATTTTGATGTCTGGGCTGCTTGAAACAATTCTTTACCCTTTGACGTCGTAAGTCTAGATCCCCAATAGGTGTTTTTTGCATTAAAGTCTCCTCCAATAATAAAATCACGTCCTAATGATTTAAATAGTTTAATGTAGTCCTCCCTTTTCAAGTTATGCCGGGGAGGACAGTATATTGCGGAGACAGTAAGCTGTCTATGTTTAATGTGAATCCTAAAAGTGGTGACTTGCATTGTTTCTTCTTCGATTTCTGTTTCTACATGGTGTTTTATATTTTCTTTTATTAGTAATGCTGAACCATCTCTTGCTCTTTCCGCTGGATGAATGGAATGATATAAGTTATAACCTCGGATTTTAACAAACGAAGATTTAACAAAATGGCTTTCGGATATTAGAAAAATGTCGATTTTTTCTGTATTTAGAAATATTTCTATTTCTGGAATATGTTGCATAAGTCCATTCGCATTCCAGATTGCTATTCTGAAAGTTGTGTTCTTACTTAACATTTTTTATCGGATTGCGTTGTGGGAGTTGTATTTTCTTCAGTTGATCAAATATCATGTTGTTCAGGTTACTTTGGTCATCTAGCCGCTTTGTAATAGCTTCGATGCTGTTCATAATGTTTTCCATAATTCGATTATTTTCAGAGCCCATATATTTGGTTGAACCCGAGCCTTTCACTACCTGAGCAAATGTTCTTCTTTGCCCTGCGTTGCTTGGTTGTGGATTTTGATCCATCTGATTTGATGGTTGAATCCTTCGAATTTCATGATTTTGCGATTGATTTCGTGATTTATCTCTTAATTTTTGTAGGTGTTTAGCAACCTCACAGCCCCGACAATTGGCCGGATGTTGGCCTTTACAATTTATACACGTAGCTGGTACATCTCTCCCTATTGTACATGCCTGGGTAAAATGTTTACCTGAGCATTTTACACATCTCGGATCCCGGCTGCAATATTTTTGGGTGTGATTAAATCCCTGACATTTCTTGCATTGTGGTATGCATGTAGTGGTTCTCCTCATTGGTTCAATTTTTACCTTCATGTGAAGAATTGCTTTTATACCATAAATATTTTGAACATTTTCTGAGTTATCAAATACTAAAATAAAAAGAGGGAGTCCCCTTTTATTGAAAGTTGGGTTTCCTTCTTGATTTTCTATTCTCTCTTTTTTAATCATATTCACAGCATCTAGTATTTTAAGACCTTTATTTTTTAAGTCTTCCATTATTTCTTCGCTTGAGCAAGTGTGATGCAAACCTTTGCCATAACCTTTATCGGTCGAGCCTGTTTGTCCTCATAGGTAAACCACAGATACTTTTCAGCATTCAGCTTCATAGATAATGTTCTATAGGTTTCTGAGTCCAGAGTATTAATTTTCCAAACGTCATTAGCGCTGTTACCTTATATTCTTTGTCAGTAACCGATTTCATCAGTGACTGAATTATTGGGTAACTGGTTACTCCCACGATACTTATTGGTGGGGGGGGGGTTTCTTTCGGTTGCACCAGTTTTGGTGCAATGTTCTTGGTAGATTTACTACCTTTCGGTTGATTGGCCTCAGGTTGGACAACTTCCGGTTCGGTACTTGTAGTTCCACTAACATTTAGTTGTTCAACCTCAGGTGACGATTCAGCTTTTCTTTTCTTACCCTTCCTGGAATGTTTTTTTTTCTTCTTTAGGATCCAGTTCGTCTCCCTTTCTAATTCATCCTCATCAGTGAGATAGTTGACTTTCTTTGGTTCAATACTCTCTAATTTGCTTTGTTCTTTAGCATCCCGATTCATTTTTAGAAGTTCATTTTCTCGCTTTAGATACTTAATTTCTTCGCTTAGCTTGGCAAATGATTGCTCCATCTTCTGTAGCCTCTCAAAGAGATCCATATTTTCCTTGTCTAGGTCAACAGTTCTTTCACTGAATCCTACTGCTCGCATTGTAAAATTTCCGCTGGCATCACTTCTTTCATGCAGTGTTTGGCCCTCCTCAAAATCCATAGGGCCAGCCTTCGAAGAGGATCGATCCCCCCCGAATGTATTGTCCAGTCGACTGATTAGAGTACCACTTGGGGTAATAACTTTCTCGGACTTATGCATTCCATAGAGTCTTGTTGGTGATCGTGGCACTATGGAACTTCTTCCAAATGGATTTACAGAACTTATCACCTCTGAAGTATTGCGGTCATTGGATAACGACGACTGGGAGCCCGCTTGATCACCCCTCAAAGTCGCCGGCACTGGGTATCCGTTTCCCTGCGCCGTAAGGTTTTCTCCATTAGAGTCCTCCATATTGGTTATTATATTCAGCGAACCACCCCTAGCTAGTTTTGGTCCACGAATAGTATTTTATTTCCCATTTACCCTCCGACAAGTCGGTTAGGGTTTCCCCCTATCCGCCACCTGGGGACGCGCCCGATGGGAGACTAGCAGCTCCACACTCTTGGCGTCCTTGATTTTTTTAAATTCCTGCGAATAGGTCGATCTGAAACATTTATAACATTATAATAACTAACTACCTACATATATATGATTAAAAAAATGAACGCAAATCTGATGTTTTTGATTTTCAAACTCTTTCTCACCAAATCCAGATATGCTCGCTCATTGCATTTTCCAAATCAACATACCCGCAGATTGCTTGATTTGCCTAAATATTGTTTATCATTGTATTGGATTTGTAAATTCGACAAAAAAAAACCTTATTTTTATAACGCAGAGATTTAATTTTCCATAGACACTCATGTGCCATATATTTCGTAATAAATTTCAAAGTTGTTTCTTCGCTCCAACGAGACGATATCCTTACGGCAACTAATGAACCCGACTAAATTAATATGTTCGCACTTGTTTCGTTTTGGTTTGATTTTATTTTGTTTGGTTTTGAAGAGTAGTGGGGGGCCTTACTCGACTAAAAAAAATAGAATAAAATGGATCGATTCGACTAAATCATTTACTAATCTACTCGACTCAAATTTTGCCTTACTAAAATAGTCGCTACTCGATTAAATTACTAACGTAGTATGAACAAAGCTTAACAGCGAATTTCTTAACTTTTCGGGTATTAGTGTCGGATAATTTACTTCATTGAATTTATTTATTAAGTTACTGAAAATATGCATTGTTAAATTTAAAGCGCAGGAGAGTGCTGGTGTGAGAATGGGTAATACCAAGTACAGGTAAAAATGTATCGACGAGATCTATCCCCTGTCTAGGAATAACTTTCGACAAAAGAGCCTCCTTTTTGCCGACCAGCAGCAATACCCCCGCAAACACCTGGTCGTCGAAGGTTAAGGATCGTTATGTGGTCCCCAACCACAAAAGCCACCTGTCAGAGAATTAATTATTTCTAAAATACACAAAAATAAACGAAATATGTTAATTGTAATACAGAACTATGAAACATAACTTTACAGAGAGATTTTGATTTGGTCAACTCGATATTTTGTTTTCATTTCCAAGGATCTTTTAATATAAAATATTTATAACACAAGAGTTCATGTCATATTCAAATTTATCATATCTCATAAAGCTAAAACTATATTTTATTGCTACTTGGCATTTCCATATTAAATAAATAATAAATTCACTAGAAATTTGTATAATTTCGTTCAATTTAATTTAAACAGAAAGAACAATTATTTTAGTTTTAATTATATGTATAATAAAAAATGAGATGATGTCAAATCAGAGAATCTAAAAATGTATCTCATCTGCATATTTTTAGATTCGTTTTAAATTTTACTAAGCTTGTACTAAAAATTACAAAATTCCATGAACCTGAAAAATATGAAAATTACCAATTGAATTATAAATGAAAAACTCGAAAGCTTTCTGTTTTTATATAAACAAGTTAATGCCTTTTTGATGAATTGCTAACCTGTATATGGAATCGTTGCGTATGTTACATGGAGGTAAGTCAATCTTATTATTGATGTGTGCATGAAAATATGTAAAACTCAAACCAAACTTAGAAACATAGTTCATACATTGTAGAAAAAATCTTGTCTAAACAGGAACAACATACTCTATATAAATACTAATTTTCACTTTTGTACACCAAACCGACAACAACAGCAACTTAAAGGAAAACCCAAACTTTCAACAATTTATTATTTGCTCTTAAACGTTATTCGAGCAAAACGAAAATATCACATTTATAGCACCAGTACATAATAAAATAACAGACAAAACAAGAAATAAATCTACTTTATATTTTTATTTTCCAATGTAACTGTGTCTCTAGATATAGATGGAAAATTGAAAATGGTGAAAAACAAAAAAAAAATTTACTCGAGATGAAAGACAAATTTTGTTGAAATTTTATTTTCCCGTATTTTGGTTTTATTGTTTTGTTTGTGACGCTGTAGTTACACAAAACACCTGAGAGGCAAATAAAACCGTAAAGTAAACGATACGACACATAGAACACGATCCATTAGAGATACCTCGTTCAAAAATAACTAAAATTTCTATTTTCAAAATAGACTGTGTACACCTCCCTATCGAATTCTGGAAAATTACAAACCGAAAGGTGTTGGTTTATGTACAATCAGCGGGGGGTTGTCCCAGCTATTTTTTTTATTTATTTATATATTTGCATGTTTATTTTAAAGATGTGTTTTTGTGATGTGAGTTGTTTGGGTAAATAATTTATTGTTGCACTATTTTCTATATGTATAGTTAGTTTCAGAGAGAAGGAAGAACCACCCCAAGCCAATATGCGATGTACGAGTAACATCATGAGGGAAATGATTCTTGTTGCTTATTTTGGGATTTTTGTAAGCCACGATTTCTCTCGATACACATATGTATGTACATTTGTTTATATATATAAATGTATATTAGACGTTGTTGAAATGAATGTAACATTGGAAACAACAACAACAAAATTCACTTTACCAAAAAAGCATAAAAATATATGAAGAACTTATGTTTCACTAATTTGTTTACGGTTTTGAGAAAACATAAAATGAAAAACATGTTTTTGGACGTAAAAAAATATTTTCCATAAAAACGGAAATACTAATAAATTTGTTTTTTCGAAAATTGTGTTTATGGATTTCATGTAACCTTATTAGATCCACATTATTAGCACCCTTCAGAATTTTCACTCCAAAGATGTCTTACAAAAAAAAAAAAAAAACCGACCATATTAGCAACTGATTCAAGATAAAGGTTATGTAGCGCAGCTTTTTTTCGCTTATATTTGGGAAACTAATTGTAGCTTCCGAATGTGTTTCTATATGTTACCTTACCTATGACATAATGCAAATACGTATTAGTGTTGCTTTTTATACATCTTTTAATTTTATTACATAAAACAACTGAATCCTTTATAATTTTTTTTTTCAAATAATAAAATAATAACATAAATACTAATTTAGAAATCTAAAAAGATTGAAGATAAATAAATTTTCACGTTATTTGATACCGATTTTCGGAAATAATAGAGCAGTAAAGCTTGAAGAAAAAAAAATAAAATCTGCTGGAGAGCGCACTGATTATTTTTATATCGAGGGCCGCAGTATCACACGTTTGGAGTGTCTGCGAGCCACCGCAACAATTATACCATCCTGCAGTATGCAGCTCGCGGCCTCACTGCGAACTGCTGGATGTTGTGGCCCTCGATTCGAAAAGAATTACCTCGATGTACGGCTAATTTTTTTTTTCGAAGAGCTCAAAAAGGTAGAAGGCCCTATTTGACTACTATTAAGCTCACTACACTGAAAAAAATATTGTGCATTTTATTTACGAATGGCATTCGTTAACCATAAAGGTTGATTTATACTATCCTTTCAGCGCAGCGCAGTATCGTTTCGTTTCCTACAAAAAAAACATTGTTACATGTTTTTACTATAAGAGTATTTATACTATCGTTTCGTTTCCTTTCCTTATCGTTCCGAATCCTAGAGACATTGTAAAAAAGAATGTTTGTAGGAAATGCGCGGAAGCGAAACTGCTCCGAACAAATGCGAATCAAAACGATTACATATTTTTTTGTATCTCTTCATGTTTTGTATTATATTATTAATGTTATATGATGAATGAAATATGATTTATATCAAAACGAGGTTTTGCTTTTTTTAAGATATTTATAAAGGTTTATAAGTTAAAATTGTTTAAATTATTAAAGTTTTTACTTTTTATCTTGTGTTGTAATTGTAAACACATCGAATAAACACGAAACATCCAGCGAGAAAATACGAACCAATAATGTATGAGCTGAAACGCGCGTATAGTATAAATACTCGATGTATGATACTGAACGATACTGCGCTGCGCTGAAAGGATAGTATAAATCAACCTTAATTCGTACTATTAATGTAAAAATTACTTCTATTCGTACTATTAATGTAAAAATATAAAATTTAGAAAAGATATATAAAAATGAGTGCGTTAATATTACGAATCACGGTTCATAAACTTAAAAATGGTTATGTTATTTTGTTGTATTGTATATTTAACATATTGACATGCTGTTTGCGTATTAGTGCAACTTGCATCATTTTAATAAAAAATTATTTTTTTTTTTAATTTACGAAGAATTCATAATATTTATGAATATATACATATATTAAGATTATGCAGAAAAATATATACAAAAAACATAAATAGAAAAATATGTAAATATTCATAATATTTATGAATTCATATGTATGTATATACATACCATATGGATATGTATATTAAGATTATGTAGGAACATATTTAGGAAGTATTAGGTATATTATTATAAGGTTTAATTCACAAGCATAATTTTTTTAACGCTTAGTTCTCAGAAACTACTGAACCAATTTTTATGATCTATTTTATTTTTATTGTTTTAATAGAAAATTAAATTGGAACCAGAAGTTCACATACATACTCGGTCACCACCGTGTCTGGCGTTCTCTTGTGGCGGATCGAATTATTTGGAGGACCATCGTTGAGGCGGCCAAATCCCTTCATGGGATATAGCGCCAGCGGAAGAAGAAGAAGAAGAAGTTCCAGTACAATTTTAAATTACACCATCAAAAAGTTATCATTTATCAAAATAATCAAATTCCAATGATCGTCTGATCTCACATTTAATTATATTGAAATCACAAAGCGAGGTCTCTATTAAAAGAACTTAAGGTGTAAATTGGCAAGCTTTTAACAGGATTATTTATTGGTGTTCTCAGAAACGCCAGTTTTAAATTTTGTTAAAGCTTAGTTTTAGCTTAGACGATAATGTGCAAGCTCTGAGTAGGAGAGTTCCGCGAGTTCTTCTATGCTGGGTTCGAATTGAAGTTTTTTCTAGATCCAATTTTTTTTTTTCTACTTTCCATTACCAATTATATTTTCTTTGCACACACCCACACAGACTCAATCATTGTATTTATAATAATTTTAACAGTAAATAGTTCTGAGTACAATTACAAAATGGTGGTTACGCAAATGTTAGCATGCCGGCGAATAATTTTGTTGAATTCGATTTCGCATTTTTATTTATGCTTATCGGTTAGTGGCTGGCCATCTCGCAAATTATTCTGAAAGAAAACGTAGTATGGTGAAATTCGACAGGAGCGATATAAATGGAATTCTAAAACGATTTTTATGCAAAGTTCTAAGATATAGCCAAGTAGAATGGAACTTTGTTATTTCTTAACGGAGTATTATGAAATTAAACTTGTAGGATGAAAATGGAACTCTAAAATTATTTTTAGTAGGTGAATTTCAGGAATATGAGCGATTAGAATAAAACTTATTTCTTTAACGATTATGATGATATTTGATAAGCGTGTGTGGGTGTGTGTGACGTGTGTACATATTATGTGTTCATTTACAAAGAAATAATCCGGTTTTTCTACATGCGTAGAAGCTTCCAATAGCCGCATTTCTTAACGCATTAGTGATCCGGATCAGATCAAAGATTACATTGAAAACAACAACAAAAATTTAATTTTTGTTGTTGTTTTCAATGTAAACTTTCTGATCCGGATCACTAATGCGTCAAGAAATGCAGCTAATAATTAACATACAGTGAGGATACATACTTTCTCTTATTTTAATCTCGTTGTTAAATCTATACTAATAACTCATGACAAGTATATATGTATGTATTTCATTTGAAAAAATCGCAAACAAGGAAAAAAATCAAACAATTGAGCATATTTAAATTATCGCGAATATCAATATGTCATTCGACTATAATTGTCGAAATACCCCGTTAATAAGACTGAAGGTCCGACTACAACAAAATCTTTCTTTTGTTTTATTTCATTTACTTTGGTCAGAATAAAATAATACAGGCGACCTAAATGACACAATAATATGTTAAACCTAAAGACTTCTTATTTAAATAAATTGAAAGAAATGTTTAACAAAATACACCTTCAGCCCCGAAAAAGTACTATTTGATGTGTGGAGAAATTACTTCGAAAAAAGTACTATCGAAAATGCTCTTGTATTGTACATACATAGCATTTTCGATAGTACTTTTTTTCGTTAGTACTTTTTCCTGTTACGTAATGTTAACGAATTTGTTCGTAATATTAATGATTTTATGAATCTATTCGTAGCATGTATGAAAATTAAGGTAACTTTACAATTTCATTCGTCCTATATACGAATAATTTCACTTTAATCATATTCGGGACAACACGAAAGTAAATAAATTGCATTCACTTCAATTTTAGCGTCCGGCGTGAGAATAGAAGTATAGGTAACCAGAAATTAACTTGAAATTTAAATAAAGTAAATTAAAGTTTTATAAAATAAATAAATTTGTGTGTAGGAGAAATTAATTTGAACAAAAATAAATTAATTTTAAAAAAATAACAAATTTGTGTACATATTGAAATCAGGTAAATATGGTGTTTTATGTTTGTAACGTTTGCGGTAATGCATGCATGTATATCGAAGGGATAATTTTCTGTTTGATATATATATATATATATATATATATATATATATATCATATATATATATATATATATATATATATCAGGGACGAAGCGTCCATATATTGAACGGAATGAGTGCTTCCGTACAAATATTTAAACTGTTAAGAATATTATTTTAAACCTATTGACGAATCATTAAAAATTAAATTAAATCATATTTAATTTAATTATTCTTTCTTTTTCCAAAAAATATAAAATTTATGAAAAATGTTACTTAAGTCGTTGCTTAAAACTATACATTTTTAGTTTTCAGCTACTATTCAAATAACCACACGGAAATGTATTATGAAAGATTGATCTACAAAAATTCATTCCTAGTTTCATGTTAAATTTTATATTACTGTCGCGACACTATCGCACATCACATAGAAAAAATAATGATTTTAGATCATTCATTATTTTTCATGTTGCTTTGCTCTTCCTCTATTTCTTATTAAATTCTAATAGGAATTGTGTAAATGAGACAACTGTACAGTTTATTTGGCAAACCATTTTACTTTTAGTTTTGATAGAACCTTTTGTTTTATTTCGTTTATTGATTTTTTTAATCTGAGTAAAATATATAAAATTATAGGCCGTCTCTTTTAAGCAATTTTATTTGAACGGAGGAATATAGTTCCGCATTCAACAATGTTAAACTACTCCGGGCATACATTTTATTAGCTTGTAGCGTGCAGTGTAATAATTTTTCTTGTATTTCTAGTTCTTTATGAAATAAATGATTTAAATTAGAATATTAACATAATTTAATGAATATAATCTGGGGTGAGATTCCGAAAGGTGACAAATGATTATCACCTGTCGCTTTTTCAAAAATGAAATTTTGTAAGGTGATTATCACCACGATTATCAACCTTTCGGTGCTCACTTTTTAGTGATTGTATTTAAAGCTAGCACTTAAGTTATCACCAACAAGAGAATAACATACAAAAAAATATTTTTGGATTTATTTGTAGAAAACTTGAGTATTTATGAACATTTATTTAATTTTTTTTAATATTAAATGATTAAAGAAATTTAACGCAAATGGCCCTTAAATAAAATCAGTTACTGAGCGTCAAATGGTATTCTTAATTTTGTTCTTGTAATTAATATGTTTAATAAAATTTTAACTGAGTACCAAAAGACAATAAATATTTCGACCAAATTATTATTTTATTTAAAAAAATTGGTTGTCCGTTTAAAATATCGTTAACTCTGTTGAGGAACGTTAAACCCATTTTCATTTTCCTTTTGACCAAGTTAAAATTAAACATTTCTAGCAAACGTAAAAATGTAACAAGTTGACAATTTTTTGACGTTTCCAGTTTTTAGTTGCCCGATATAGCATTTTTAGTACTTTTAGTAAAATTTTTAGTGATCCTGTATAAAGTAAAAATTTCACCTTAGGAGGTGATCACCGATGGGTGATCACTTTTTACTATCACCAAAACAAAAGTCACAGACCACCTTCTGGAATCCCACCCCTGTTTAAAAGAAATAGATATGTGCATCTTTCAAAGAAAATGAAGTGCATATGATACCAATTAGCAATCAATTTGTAAGTGGATATGCTTCCGCTTCTGAAAATGTCACGCTTCGTCCCTGATATATGTATATATATATATATATATATATATATATATATATATATATATATATATATATATATATATATATATATATATATATATATATATATATATATATATATATATATATATTTATATATATATGTATATATGAAGCGACCATGAATCAACCTAAATCGAATTTTGTTTAATTTAATTATTTACAAAATGTATGCTACTTCTTAAAAATATACATTTAGCTTGCATCACAGTATTGTTTGCGCCATTCATTTCAATTTTTGTTTCAAAACGTTAATTTTTGTTGTTGTTTTTCTTCACGACATTAGCAAGGAAATGCTCCTTTTCCATAAAAAACTTATCGCTCTAAATCCAGAGCCGCTATCATGAAATCCGGACGGTAAATTTGAGCGGTAATAAACATTTCTATGAAAAATTTAGAATAAATTCGAAAAATGGTCAAAGTTACCCAAGTTATTTTGTATCAAATCGCAATTACATGAAGGTGAAACGGTAATTTTATGATCGTCAAGAAATAGTTGTCGCATACAAATTTGTCGATAAACTTTCATTTATCATACAAAATAACTTGGGTAACTTTGATCATTTTTTGAATTTATTCTAAATTTTTCATAGAAATGTTTATTACCGCTCAAATTTACCGTCCGGATTTCATGATAGCGCCCCAGGTTATAGTAATTTTAGTTTAGGTTGGTTTCCTAAAAAAAATCAAATTTATAATTTTACAAACGATATTTATAATTTTACATTTTAATTTTGAATTGTTTTTTTTAGTAAAATTATTCAATAGACACAATAATAGATTGTGTAATAATAATATATTGCACGTGTAATTTTGTTATATTTAGGCAAAATCTTTTTGTTTTAACCAAAAATATCACGGAAAAAACGATAAGTTTAGAAAATAAACAAAATTTAAGTTTTTATTGTTGTACCTAGATAAGCAACGAAAACCTCGTTAGCTTCGCTGACGATTTGAACTTATCGTGTTATCGTGGTACCAACAAAAATTTAATATTTATTTTTCTGACATCGCTTTCATATTTTAGGATAAATTTCAAATATAAACTTTTTGTGTAAGTAAACATAAACAAATTAAAACGTGCATAATATAATGCACAACCAACAACAATAATTTTACTACAAAAAACAAATTAAAAATAAAATGTAAAATTATAAATACACCCAGAAAAATAATTATTTAAATTTAAGAATTTACCAATTAAAACTAAGATATTTTCCTATATTTTTTGCGCAAAGGAATTTAGGTTTTATTTTTAAGGATTTAAAATCTTTGGTTTTAAGTTGTGAAAATTATTCAATTTCAAAGAAAATAAATTTAAACTTAAGAAACTAAAACTTTAAATTTAAAGTAAACAAATATTCGCATTAGTTTCCCCTTTACTACCCTACCACCTCCCCCTCCCCCTCCCTTTCCAGTTGTAACTACAAGATCTGAAAAGCCTTAATTTAATTAATTATTTGTGTCTCCACTATTTCTCCAATACCGGAGGCGCTAGACTTCGTTACATCATCAATATCATGGTTCCCAAGCTGTCACCTAAATTTGTACTAACCGTAGCAAACGTTGCTTGACATCGTTGTTGAAGTTGTTGCGTCTCTTCTCTCTTGACTACTCGCTCTCCATCAAATACAATAAAATATCAAATAAAGAGAAATGGACAATTTTAGTTTGTATACTGTTATTAAGTCATTAAAAATAAAGATTTTTAAACCTTTATTTTAAAGTTTCATTGTATTTTAAATTTAAGAATAAATCAATGAATTTAATGGATTTTACATTCATTTTTAAGAAAAACACAGTTCTTTATTTTAAAAGTACCCAATCTTTAACTTTGAAGTATTATAATTTTCTCAGTGTATCGATGTGTCACAATTTAAATTATTTGTGGCTTTCCAATCGACCACCGCAAGGCGCAAGTACTTTCACGTGCGAAAAATTAGTCTCGGATACAAAATGAGAAACACAACCTTAAAATTTGTATATTTCATTAGGCGCATTTTATTCGACCATTTGCAAAAAAATTGCTTGTATCCAATACCATTTTGGTATTCGTGAATACCCGCTGTGTACTTGATTTTCAAAAATCCAATAGTATTTTTTAGCAGGGACACGATTCCGAAATGAATACCAATTTTGAATTTGGCAAATAAAATAGGCCTATATATAGGCTTTAAAATCGACCAACGAAAGTACTTATAAGCACTAATGGTTCATGTCTTTGCTATAAGTAGGTAGTTAATTTAGCAAAGAATTGAACCTTACGTGCAGTACTTGCGGTAGTCGATTGGATTTGGATAGCCACTATTAACAAAAAATAATGCGATTGCGGTTTAGTTTTTTAAATTTACGATAATACAACATATTTAAAAACTATATTTTAGCTTTATTGTTGTAAATAACACCCCAATTATCGTAGTCGTATCCTGTGTCACGCCAAATAACAGGTAAGTTTTAGGCCCGAAATTATAGTCGTTACTACAACTATAACTCATAATATAGTAACAGTTTTCATATTTATAAACCTCGCTATAATATTTGTTTGTAATGTAACTACGTTTATAGTGTCAAAATCCATCACTAGAAACATTGCTACAAATTATTCAATAGACAACAAAGTAAATTCGAAATTCATAATGATTTTTTGACATGATTTGACACGGACTCAGCACAGTGAGGCCTCACTAAAAAACAAGTATATTTCACACATTTTACATGGTAAAAATCAATTTTTTAGTGAAGCCTCACTGTGCTGGATGACCCCACTATATTTTATTAGGCCCGAATTTATAGTCGTAACTATTGCTATTATGTATTATAGAAACGATTTCCAGAAATCATGTCAAAAATTCGAAATGAATTACGAATTTGTTGTTTTCGATATGTTATAGCAATGTTTACAGTGGGAGATTCTCAAAATCTCGGTTTTAAAAAATCTCGGTTTTTATTTATATTTATTTTAAAATTAAATTCGACATTTTCCAGAATTTCAGAAACCAACATCGAAAGCAAGAACGAAAACAATCCAACATCGCAGGCTATTTTCATAGTGTCAAATATGAATATAAAAATATATGCGCTACTAAAAACCAAAGGCCTGTAGCTCTATTGAATCAAAATCTGATAGTATGGTATATAGAGACTATCGTGTTTCTCGGTGTATTGTCCACCAAGAAAATATTATGTATTACGCCCAAATATAAAATGCTGATGTTGAACGTCACAGGGTTACACTAATTTTGTTGTAATGGCCCCGATACGATTTATGGAAAATTCCAATAAATTGAAAACACGCACAATTAATTTCACTGAATTTATAATTAACTATTTATTTATATATAATAAATTCACAATTGCATTTGTGCATAAAACGTTATAATTATTATTTTTATTATTATAATTATTCACCACCGTAAACTCGAAAAAGAAAAATTAAAATCGGAAAATATTTTTAGAAATGACGCCGTGTGTCATTTACTTGGAATCTTCTTTATCAATGTGTATGTGTGTTCGTTTTCGACGAAAAAGACAATTATTTCATTTTGTTTTCTTTTGGTGTTGACATACGAACAATCGTATGTCAAATCGTCGTTGTCGTGACAAGAACGAGATGGAGCAAAACAAAACGATAGTAAATCAAAGAAATTTCTGATACTGCTAGCGAAAACGAGATGGAACAAATATCACTAAAAATAATTTTAGAGTTCCGCATCATTTACGCTAGGTGAAAATGAAATTAGTTACGCTAAGAAGAATCTTGTGCGTAAACCCAAAATGTGTATGTGGTGGCGAATGAATTGCAATTTATATAAATCAAATAATTAATTTATATGATTGCAATGCGTGAGTCACTACAGGACTCCCCCGCAAGTGAGTCCCCCTCCCTACGGAAAAGTTTATTCGGCTGCGAAACGAACATGTTTATGTGAGCACTGAACTGATTTTGCATCAGTGGAACACAGTATGCCGTAAGCCGGTTTTAGCCGATCAATTGAAATGGTCTCATTCTTCCCATTAATTGAGACGGTGAATTGTTTCCGAAGGCGTCGAATGACTTTAAATGGGCCTTCATAGGGAGTGGATAAGCCTGTGCGAACCTTATCTGTTCTTACGAACACAAAATCGCAGTCGGCAAGTGCCTTAGGAACAAAAATGTCATCTTGTTTGGCTTGCCGAGTAGATTTTGGAATAAGGTTTTGCATTGTTTCACGAAGTTGGTCGATAACTGTGTCGCTGGTTGGTAGAGGTAAAAGAGGATTTTCGACGAAGAACTCACCTGGTAGCTTGATGGTTTGTCCATAAACCATTTCAGCTGGTGAGCACTTCAGATCTTCTTTTACTGTTGCTCGGATTCCCAGTAATACGATGGGTATTTCCGAACTCCAGTTGATCGTGTTTCCTCTGGCCATTAACGCAGCTTTAAGTTGCCGGTGGAAGCGTTCGACCATGCCGTTGGCTTGAGGGTGGTAAGCCGTTGTACGAATCCGATGTGAGCCAAGGAGTTTTGTTAACTCTGCGAATAGCTTGGACTCAAACTGCGTTCCTTGATCAGTAGTGATATTAAGGGGCACGCCGAATCGTGAAACGTAATTATTGACAAAAGTCAAGGCAATGGTTGAGGCTGACATATTAGTCATGCAGTATGCTTCGGGCCATCGGGTGAAACGATCGACACAAGTTAATAAGTATGAATATCCATTAGAAGGAGGAAGAGGTCCTACAATGTCTATATGGATATGCTCAAAACGACCAGATGGTGTTTGGAATTGTCCATGGATAGATTTAGTATGCCGTTGAACTTTGGCACGTTGGCAGGATAAACAAGACTGAGCCCATTGGCTTACGTCTTTGTTCATACTAGGCCAAAAATATCGAGCAGTAATCAATTTACGAGTAGCACGAACACCAGGATGCGAAATGTTATGTAAAGTATCGAAGATAGTTCGACGCAGTGATTCTACGATAAATGGGCGGTTATACCCAGTTGATGTCTCGCAGATGATTTCGAGGCCAGGCAATTGAAAAAGCGCCAGTTTCATTGATGAACCAGAGTGACATTCGGAACCAGAAAATAAATCCTGAAGTTCTAGGTCAGCTTTTTGTAAAATTGCAATTTTGTTTAAGTCGAATTGTGTCTCGACTGCGGCCGTTTCATTGTCTGTTGTGCGAGAGAGTGTATCTGCTACAACATTGTCATGTCCGTGAACATGCTGAATGTCCGTGGTAAATTGACTTATATAATCCAAGTGGCGAGCTTGCCTCGGATTACGTTCCGTTTTAGACTGAATTGCTCTAGTCAGAGGTTTATGATCGGTAAATATAGTGAATTCCCGACCTTCAACAAAATATCTGAAGTGTTTCACTGCCAGATAAATCGCGAGTAATTCCCGATCGAATGCGGAATATTTCTTTTCAGCATCCGATAATTTTCTTGAGAAAAATCCCAATGGCTCCCAACACTCATTGTTATACTGTTGCAGTACTGCCCCAACGGCAGTATTAGATGCGTCAGTAGTTAAACTAAGCTTTGAATCGCTCAGTGGATGTGCAAGCAGTGTTGTTTTCGCAAGTTCAGCCTTAAGTGACGTAAATGCCTGTTGACATTCGTCAGTCCAAGAGAAATTCTTAGGCGTTTTGGGTTTACGTAGAAGTACGACCAGATGGCTGTGAACAGGTGCGAGTATTTCAGCAAGCTTTGGTATAAATCGGTGGTAGTAATTTACCATACCGATAAATCGCTGGATATGCTTGATTGAGCTTGGAGCTGGAAATTCCCTAATGGCGTTAATTCGTTCTTCAGACGGCAGAATACCATTAGGGGTTATTTTGTGGCTAAGGAAATCAAGAGTTGTTACGCCAAAAACGCATTTGGAACTATTGATATGAACATCAAATTCAGATAACCTTTGGAAAAGTTGTTCCAGGTGGAGTTTGTGCTGTTCCTCAGATTGTGATGCCACAAGAATATCGTCAATGTAGACGAAAACAAAGTCTAAGTTACGAACGACTTCGTTCATAAAACGCTGAAATGTTTGAGCGGCATTACGTAATCCAAACGGCATTCGAGTAAATTCGAACAGGCCAAAAGGAGTTGTAATTGCCGTTTTAAAAACATCATCAGGTGAAACGGGAATCAAATGATAAGCTCTGACTAAATCAATCTTAGAGAAAAATTTGCATCCATGCAAGTGCATGGAGAAATTTTGAATGTGAGGTATCGGGTAGCGATCCGGTGTTGTTACCGTGTTTAAACGCCGATAATCCCCACATGGTCTCCAATCATGATCTTTTTTCTTAACCATGTGCAATGGACAAGAGACAGGAGATGCAGATGGCCTGCAAATCCCTAATTCCACCATATGTTGAAATTCAACAAATGCGGCTTTATGGCGGACTTGATCTAGTCTTCTTGGTCGTGATACAGGGAGATGTCCTTCTGTGACAATGTGATGGACCACATTGTGTCGGACTGGCAATTTATAATTCGGCTCTGCTATAAGTTGAGGAAACTTTTTCAGCAAAGTGCCGTAGCCGTTGGTGATAGAATAATGGATCGGAGTCGGTGTGTCGACGTGACCCATTGTGGCGTCGATTGACAGCTTTGTCGCTGAATCAACCAGCCTTTTATTCTTTAAATCAACCAATAGTCCAAATTTTACCAAGAAGTCGGCGCCAATGATAGGACGATTCACAGCAGCTAGAATGAAAGCATGCGTGAATGTTCGTTTAAGTCCCAAATCCAACTGAAGCAACTTAGTGCCATAAGTTTGGATTGTGGTGCCATTGGCGGCGGACAAAACAACAAATTTCTTTTCAGAATATTAAATTCACTCTTAAAATTATATACTGGAATAACCGAAAGGTCAGCGCCAGTGTCGACTAGGTAGGTTTGCTTGTTTATTCGGTCATAAACGAATAAACGTGACGAAATAGGGTTTTGATTTAGCGGGATCCCGACCCAGTGCCGTGATCGTTTTTTGCATGATCATCAATAACATTCATATTGCTGTTTTGGGTGCCCGACTGTCGTGACGATGAAAAATTGCATGGTGGTATGCACTTCTTCGCAGCTGGCCCGAATTTTACGTGGTACCAACATCTGCCATGGCGGCGAGAATAATTGCTGGAGCTGCGTGATCGTGATCGTGAACGAGATTTAGATTTGTCTTGGCCTCGAAACAAGCCATTTAATTTGGCCTCGAGCCGAGCGATTCTTGATTCGAGTGAACCAGAGTTTTGACTCGTTGATTGAGTACGATCAGTTTTAACAGTGGGGCGGGATTGCCGAAAAGAAACTTGAGATATACTTGTCTGATGTTGGCCGATGTTTATAACCTCGTACATCTTGTCCGCCGTTTTAGCCAGAGTATCAATGCCAATTGATTCCGGTTGCGCAACAAGAGCTAATCTTATGATCTCGGGCATTTTCTTAATCCAAAGAGATCTAATAACTTTATCATTAAAGTTAGTGCCCGCGAGTGTACGGATTCGTCGTAGCGCGTCAGATGGTTTTCGGTCACCAAGATCTTGGTCCGAGATGAGAGCTTCCAATTGCCTCTCAAATGACGGCGCTAATCGTTCCAACAATAATTTTTTTAAACAAGTATATTGTTCCGTGGTTGGGGGTTTCGAGAGAAAGTCTGAGATACTGTCGCATGTCTCAGGCGACAGTGAAGAAATTGTATGCAAAAATTTTTGCTTCTCGGACTTTATCCCTTGGAGATCGAAAGTGATTTCAGCAAGCAAGAACCAATTATGAACTTTATGAGGCCAAAATGGTTGCAATTTAACTTTATTGCTTGAGGCTGATACCTCCAAGGGTGTATTCTCGGTTTGATCCATCTGTTCTGGTGGTTGCTGTTGGATATTTTGATCTTTCTGCTCGTTTTCATGGACCATTTTGAAAATTAAATTGATTTTAAATTTACTATTTTCAAATGAATAACGAAATCCAATGTCCCGAAATTTCTGCAGCAAAATTAATACCCCAAGTATTTACCAAAACAAAATTTCCGAACCGACAGTAAAATTAATAATTTTTAACTTGAAAATAAAATGATAGCTAACACAAGTTTTAATGAATAAAAATAAAAGGAATGGATACCTTGTAGCAGATGGCTTTTATATTAATTACAGCACTCAGGCTACGAGATACCCTCCAATTACGGGACGAGCTTGCCACTTCGTATTGGAGGGGCTCGTTGAAATTTTAATAAAATAATCTAAAATAAAAATCTATAATCACCCAAAGTGTATATAGAAAACAAGTGAGTTAATAATCACGACAAAAACAATGTAACGAGCGAAAATTGCCGTTATGTGTGAGAAATGTTCACCTAACCGAAAACAAAACAACCTCGAGAAAAAAAATTTCCTAAAAAAAATAAATTTTGATCACGAAAGAAAATTATCCCGAAATTTACCCGCTTAAGATAGTGAATAATTTTACATTTATATGAAATTCGTAAACAAAAAAAAAAATTTTGCATTTAAGTGTTAAGTTGATGAAATAATGTTATAAAGAATTACATCAAAATATGTAATTTGTTTGAAGAATCAAAAATAAAAAGAACACTTAGCTGTTGTTTCTACTGTTGTTGATGCTGCAGTTGTTGTTTTGTTTGATGTTGTCTTCTCTTTTAGAATTATCCGTTCTGAATGCTGTTGATTAAAATCCCGTTCCGATGGTTTTTTTTTCTTCTAATTTTCCGCTGGATTGTTGTAAATCCCAAACTTTAACTGTAGTGATGTTTTTTCAGATGTGACGAGTTGAAATAATATCTGATATATTAGCTTTATTTCTATTGAACTATTTACAGTTAAACACTGATGTGTTGCCTCGTCTGCGAGCGAGTGTGCGACCCTGTGATAACTATGTCACACTGTGCAATCCGTATTTAATTGCCGTTATGATGTTTTTCATATGATTATGCTCGCCGACCGAAAATTTAATTTACACACCCGAAAAACCGAAAAATAAATAAAGAAATTATTTACGTGGATAAATTGATCTTTGTCTTCGTTTACTGCAAAAAGATACGTACCAATTGTCTGGCACGTGTTTGTGCCAGACATCCACGATTATACCGCTTTGAATTTTCCTAGTACTCTATGTACTTTTGTTCTGCAATCGTTGACGTGTCTTCGTATAGGCCCTCGTGTAGAAGAATTGTACTTGTCACGGGTTTACAGTTGACTTACCGGACCAAGTATGTAATAAACTCCAAAATAAATTCAATATCCCGTAAAAACGGGTGTCGATGGTCACCAATTATCGTGTTTCTCGGTGTATTGTCCACCAAGAAAATATTATGTATTACGCCCAAATATAAAATGCTGATGTTGAACGTCACAGGGTTACACTAATTTTGTTGTAATGGCCCCGATACGATTTATGGAAAATTCCAATAAATTGAAAACACGCACAATTAATTTCACTGAATTTATAATTAACTATTTATTTATATATAATAAATTCACAATTGCATTTGTGCATAAAACGTTATAATTATTATTTTTATTATTATAATTATTCACCACCGTAAACTCGAAAAAGAAAAATTAAAATCGGAAAATATTTTTAGAAATGACGCCGTGTGTCATTTACTTGGAATCTTCTTTATCAATGTGTATGTGTGTTCGTTTTCGACGAAAAAGACAATTATTTCATTTTGTTTTCTTTTGGTGTTGACATACGAACAATCGTATGTCAAATCGTCGTTGTCGTGACAAGAACGAGATGGAGCAAAACAAAACGATAGTAAATCAAAGAAATTTCTGATACTGCTAGCGAAAACGAGATGGAACAAATATCACTAAAAATAATTTTAGAGTTCCGCATCATTTACGCTAGGTGAAAATGAAATTAGTTACGCTAAGAAGAATCTTGTGCGTAAACCCAAAATGTGTATGTGGTGGCGAATGAATTGCAATTTATATAAATCAAATAATTAATTTATATGATTGCAATGCGTGAGTCACTACAAGACATTACTAATATTTTAATTTTATATTTATATCTCTTTGCTTTTAAATTGCAACAACAATTTCATTTCAGAAACCATTTACATTTGGAATATTATTCTTTAAAATGCATTGTTTTATTTGTCAAAAAGAAACTATTACTATCGACATGTTAATTCAACATTTAAGAAAGCAACATCATTTAAATAAACATGACACGTTTAGATGTTTTGAAGACACTTGTCGTCAGCTGTTTAGTAATTTATCTTCTTATAAAAGGCACATTTTACGAAAACACACTCATATAATTAAAAAACAAACAGAAGAATCTGAAATTTCCCATATTGAGTTCAATAAAAAGTAGGAAACCCATTACAGGATGTAATCGCATTACCGGCATCTCAACAATTCCATCTATATAATATGTATCTACATATACCATTAAGGCCGGTACACATTGAGAAGGAGCGTCGAGAACGATTTTTCGATTAAAATAATAAAAAGGGTTTGTTTTTAATTAACGATAGCCATGACATCGTGCATTTACTAACAACAGAATTTAACATTTTAACAATTTAAATACAAAATTTCAATTTATCGTTGATAATTTTTAATTTAAGACGATAAATTGAAATTTTTTATTTTTTAGCAAATACATTATATGTACACGATATTTTAGCTATCGTAATTAAAAACAAACGCTTTTATACAAGCCGTAGTATTTGCGGTATAAACACAACATAAAACTTACTACATATTTTTGTAAGTATTATTGCCGTAACTCCGTATAATCTTTACATATTTCAATTTTAACACTAGAAGCACCAACCCGTCAAAATGACGAATTGTACATTTATTGAATTCAATTTTTTAAATTATTATGTTAATATGTTTTTGGAAGTTTATGATGAACATAATTACTTTGTTGTCATATTAAAAGTCATTACACAGATTCCCTCAAAAATATTAACATAATAATTAAAAAAATTGAAATTAATAAATGTATAACCGGTCATTTAACCGGTCGGTAGTTCTAGTGTTAAATTGTAGTTCGTATCAAAAACAGTACAAAATATAACTAACCCTTACAGAAAAATAGTTTATATACATTGCATACTTACTAGTTTATATACACTACTTTATATACATACATACATTCAAACAAAATCATTTTAATTCATTGAAAGGAAAAAAAAAATTTTGAACATGTATAAACATTTTTGTTCGTTTTTGGTTCTATATGAACTTTCATTGTTTTTTGTTTGTTTTTTACGTGAATGTATTGTAAAGGAAATCTTTAAGCGTCTATAACTTTGGAGCCCGACCACCTAAAGAGCTTAGCCATACCATTTTGCTCTTATCTCATCAAGGTCTATAAGTCTGTCTTTGTTTCATGAAAATCGGATAAGTACTTTTCGACTTAATACTTGTTAACAGACATCAATAGCCAGGATATAAGGCATCTCTCTCGCTCTAGCGCTTCGCTTGAGTTGAGATGCCTAAAAATGAACAACCTTCTACGAGAAGAGAAAATCATATTTCACGCTCAGAAAGTTCTCAGGAGAATATGACTTCTAATCAAAAACCTCCTGAAACTACAAACCACTTTGACTTAAACAAACAAATCCAAAAATTACTACAACTTGGTTTAGAGTTTTCCGTTGCTTTACATTCAAACAACAATTTTACTAGAAAAGACATATACACAATACAGGATAGTTTATTAGCATTGATTATAAATCCATTACTTGATATTATTCAGAATTTTGCCAAACAATCACTTGAAGCCAATTCTAAAATTATTTTTAATGAACTTGTCAGCTTAATAAGTAAATGTAGAAACCCATTTAGAGATTGTGGTTCTGATTTTGCACTTTGTAAAAACTTAAAGTTATCGGGTTATATGGATGACATAAATGATTACGTAATTAGTAACGAAATAGAAACAGTTTATCGACGTGGTGAATCCCAATATGGTGAAAAAGTAGTAAAAGCTTCACTTTTACCTATTCGAGCGCAATTTCGATTACTTTTTGAACAGCAAAACGTTTTAACCTTCATCCGTCCCTAAAAAAAAGTAACACTAAAGTTCCTTTGGTCAAAAATGACCAAAATAAATTCAACAGCAAATTTACGCTAAGCAATACGATGTAAATTTTTGTTTCCAAATTTAATTATTAAAACCAAAGATAACACAGTAATTTAAAACAATTTCAATGTTTAATTATTAAGAAAAATTCATATTTTATTTCGTACACTGATGGCACACATTCTTAGTATGAGCTATGCAAATGAATTTTTTACATATGTGCCTGTTGTACGAATTTTGTCAGAAACTGCAGCGGCCTCTTTTTTGTGCTCCTGCTAATTCTGTAGATTATGGCGGGGTTGAAAATTTTGCAACGTTTGATGTCAAATTTGCTACAGATTGCGACAATATGTAGACCGTGAGAGGTAAACCCTTCTAGACCAACGTGGCTTGATCAACGACTCACCCAGTGTTACAATAAATAGTTGGCTTTTATAATACTTCTTTCTACTCCATTCTGGCAAACACTAGTGAATAGCACGAGCGCATTTATTACTGATCCAATATGTTAGTGAACACTCCTACTGGCTATCTATTTGTTTTACATGTACAAGTATAGCAAGCAATCGTTTTATCGACCATGTTGACACCGCCTTTCGTTTTATTGCAGTTCTATAAAATATTGTTTTTTTTCGGTATCTCTTTAAAAGTACACACTTACAGAAATGTTTCTGGGATGTATGATAGCAAGATTGTATCCTTAGTAAAAGCGAAAGTAGAGGAATACAAAAGCTTGTCTCTGATTTCTAAAATAATCGGTGCTATTGATGTTTTTTTCTTTCGAATTGTTCTAATCATGGTCATGTGGCATTTTAGTAGCATTTGCCCAGTTCGTAGGATGTAAACAAGTTATCAAATGTAACGTTTCTCTCTTTTATAAGCTGCGTGATAGACAAACCAAAGACGACAAGTAAACCCTGATTTCTCTCAGGTGCTGTGCCTGTCTCCTTTCCTATGTACGGCTATACGTTTCAAACGTAAGAGCTTTCACTACCGCAGAGCAGCCAAAACATAATCCCATACTTGGCGATCCATAAAACATAATACCATTCGGTATATATTGTCGAAAAGGGCACCGTGCACGAAATCCAACCAACTGCTATGGTAATATATCCACCCACTTTATACGTTTTTCTCCAATTGGTGCTAACTTATTGATGCATTTACGACTAGCTCGTGTGCTACAATCATCAAATCTCATGACATGACTCTTGAAATTACTTTGAACCGTTTTAGAAGTATTACTTTCCCAAGAATCTACATGAAGTTCACATAATCCGAAATTTCAGAACATGTATCATCAGGTGCAAATGATGTGCCCTCCCTCACCTAATTCTTCTTAAGTTGCCGTTGACATCTTTGGAAAATATTATGTATTATGTATATGTACAAAATGATTTTAGTTTACCATTAGACGAAAATTGGAATAGCAAATAATGTGAAATTCATCTATTGGTCATTTTTGACCACAAGATCTTTAGTGTTACTTATTTCGTAGCAGGGTAACGGTTAATCAGAAAATTCCAATTCTTTGAGTAAATCATAACTAATACATATAAATTAAAGTCACAAAGGAAAACATGTTTAAAGGTTTAATTTAACAAGATATTTGAAAAATAATATTCGATTTGGTCAAAAATGACGCGAGGGACGGATGAAGGTTAACAGATATGTACTCTAAACAACATAAAGAATTTACAAAATAATCAGGATGAATTTTCTAATTTCATCCAAGGTCCTGTTTGGAAAAATAAATGCAAAATGTACCCCGGTAAGATAGTTATTCCTTATTTTTTATATGCCGATGACCTTGAAATTAACAATCCACTCGGGTCACATTCTTCAACCCATTCGATTTGTAATTTTTATTACACCTTTCCATGCCTTTCTGACAAAACCTCTAGTTTAGACAGTGTATATTTAGCATGTGTGATAAAATCTCAAGATCTAAAAAAATTTGGTAATAATAAATGTTTAAAACCCTTAATCGACGAACTAATAGCATTAGAACAAGATGGTTTAACCATTAAAAATGAAAAAGGATCATTTCAACAAGTCCATTTCATATTAGGGCTCTTTCTAGGCGATAATCTAGGATTAAACACACTTTTAAGTTTCAATAAATCGTTTTCAAGTAATTCATATTGCCGTATTTGTAAGGTAACCAAAAACGTAGCGAAAAATTTGTGTGAAGAGCAAACAGATATGATGAGGAATGCTGAAAATTATTATAATGACGTTCTACTTGACAATGCTCAATTAACGGGAGTTCAAAGTGAAACTTGTTTTAATGAAATCCCATCATTTCATGTTGTACAAAATTATGCAGTAAACGCCATGCATGATATACTAGAAGGCATTTGTCATTACGATCTAGCCCACATGTTGGATTATTTTATACAAAAAATGGGTTATTTCACATTAGACACGCTTAACCTAAGAAAACAAAATTTTGAATATGGTCCAACGGAAAGTTAAAGTTACCGATTATTTAATTACATCATTAAGAGAAAAGATTAAATTTCACCACAATCAATATATTAAACTTTTTGGAGATACGCTAAAGCCAAAATTTCATATTCTGACGCATTACCCAACTATTCTTAAGCAATGTGGACCACTTCGCAAATTCTGGTGTTTTAAGTTTGAAGTAAAACACAAGCAATTCAAAATATATTCTCATAATATAACTTCGCGCAGGAATGTTTGTTACACTGTTGCAAAAAAATACCAACTGAAATTTGCAAATCAAATTAAGAATTTCAAAAGTAGTTCCGAACATTTTAAAATCAAAAGCCAAGAGGAAAAGAATAGTATTTTTGAAACTGTAATATATAATAAGATTAGTATTAATCAGCAGAGTTCATTACAAATCTTCAATAAAATTGAATATAATGGAGTAACATTCCAAAAAAATTACTATGTGGCTAGAATCACTGATGATTATAATATTTATTGCATATTACATATTATTAAAATTGGCAATGATGTTTTTTTATTTTGTCAAGAATTACGAAACATATAAACAAGACAATGAGCACTTCATTGCGTACGAAATTGACCCAACACTTTTAGGAGAGTATCATATTCTAAAGTTTCAAGATATTATCGGCCCACCTATCACAATAATAAAAACCGCGAAAGGGAAAAACATGATAAGGTTAAAAGAATGCTTTAATACACTAAAATACTTAAAAATCTTTAGTTTAACATTAATTCTGATTTTACACCGTAGATAGGTATAATAGCAAAGCAGTATAATACTACTTTACTCTCTACATAATCGATGTTACACCGAATAAATATTCACAAAAAAAAAGGAAATTTAAAAAAAATATGAAATGTTGCTAGACTAATTTATCAACGATACACTGCCATAAAATATTCCTCCTTTATATACTATTTTGTAACAATATAAATACTATTTTTAGTATCATACATATACTATTTTGCTATTATACTATCTACGATTATTAGTCGGTATTAATTGTATCCTCAGTACTCCCTAAAAGTATTTAATTCACATTTAGCGTGTTCACACCATGTATACAGCGCATTGCAACACTTCCTCGTTCCATACCTCTTTGAATATAAACTTTGACGGAGGGGTAATTTTTGTGTTGCATCGTTTCAACAAAAATTGTCTGTGGTGAACGAATTGCAACTCACTAACACAAACAAAAAAACCAATCAAAATTGTAAAAATTTTGTTCATCTAGTATGCTTATAATAAAATATTACTTATACACAGATAAATATCAAGAGTTGACGCAACATAGTGTGAACGCGAGGCTGTTGCGGTGTTGCGATGCGCTGTATACATGGTGTGAACACGCTGCTTGTCAATCAATACGAAACTTTTCGTTAAACAAAAGCTAAATCTAAAACCAAAAGCACTCTGAAAAATAAATAAATAAGTAACTAACTTAATTGGATAAGTTTATGTAGATTAATCATACCTACGGATTGGTTCAAATTTTAATTTATGTCGAAATCAAATCAAATTATCCATTTATTTAATTTATGTGTGAATCCAAAATTTTTTGTTAGTAATACTTCCACAGTATAATTACTTGCAACACAATGTCTAGCAATGTTTCAATAGACCAAGATGATTTTACGAGCTATGATCCGTCATCATACTTATTTACCATAACAAATTTTACGGATCCTGGAAATAAAGAAACATCACTGGAAGACTATGCATTAAAATCGCTGTTGGATTATTGGGGTCAAACACATTTATTGGATATTTTAAAAGGTAAGAATAATAAGACATTTAAAGAACTATACGTGATTGTAACTTAATTTATCAAATTTACAGAAGAGCAAATCACCATTGAGATCCTAAAAATCATGAAAGTGCACCATATAAAAGACGTCCTCAAAACTAGCAAAATGGGGGAAATCATAAAATTTGAGTACAACTTAGCAACATGGCGTTCAAGCATTGGTTTGCCATTATACGCAAAAGATGTTGAATCATTTGAAAGGACAATCGTAAATTCCATAGAACACAATTCAGCTAGCATCACCAGTGACCCACTGCAAATTATTTCGATTGAAAACACCTCAACCGTACCAAGCACACCAACTTATTCCGTTTTGGAAATTCTCGGTTGTAAGGATAAAGGAAAAATTATTCTAGATTATTTTGAAAAAAATAAAAAATTAAAAGAAGTGCACAGACGGATGATTGTTAACATAATAGCACAGCAATATGAGGAAAACGGAGTACATTTAAGTCTTGCAACGTGTGGACATTTAGAGGAGCAAATCTTATGTGAGTTTCCTTGCGAGAAATTGGAATTTTACCGAATTGGCCAACGCGGAAAAATTTACATTAAGTATGGTAATTTAAAACGACAAACTAATTTGCTTAAAAACAAAATAACTCCTTTAGTAGATGTCGCAAATAATAAGAAATTTGGTAAATATCATTGTATAATCTAAATGTTATAAAACTATAAAATTATAATCTTAATTTAAATATACATATTTCAGATGTAGAGGTTGATGCAGAAGCATGTGTCAAAAGCATCAAATACGACAATTTATCAGCCGAAGAGCTTAACAGCTTGTGGCAAGCTTGCAGCGGACACAGAATCAATGAGATTCAAACAAAACTGACGTCTCTAAAAGAAATTTTTAATAATTGGCCAGAATATAAAAAGCCAAATGGATATCGTCTGGTAAGCAGCGTCATTCAATTAAATTTACAAATTTTTGTGATTCATTAAAGTTTTCATTAAAATTCATTAAAATTTTTATATTAATTGAAAAAAAAAACAAAAAGAAATTTAAAGGTCAGAATACGTTAGTAGGTATAGAGCTGTTTCCTCAAACGTCAAATGAAGTAAATTGACCACTAACGGTGTAGGCCAAACATAAATATGTTTTCTTATTTTCTGTATTAAAGCAACAAAATTAAATTTGTACAATATGCTTAACTTTAGAAACGTTTTTAAAATAATTTGGTATTGTTTTACCATCAGTGAATCCTATTTATTTGTCCCACAGCAATAATTCTTAAATGTTTGGCCTGCAGCTTCGGTGAATTTAGCTGTCAAAATATTTAGGGGGAAACAGCTCTATAAACTATGTCGCACCATAAACTAGTATCAGACACAAAACAAATTTAAAATATAAGACTTATATGGTAGACAGACCCAAAGTTAATCGCGATTTTCATTTATCCCGATTGTCATAAATCGCGTTGTGAAAACGAAATAATCCCGTTTTTTGTGAAAATTGTGTAATGACAACGCGATTTTTGACAAAAATGACAATTGAAAATCGCGATTAACTCTGTGTCTGTCTACGGTATAAAATTGGCTTGGCGCTCAATACGCGATTATTGCACAAATGCCAATATTCGTCAACATTTTGACAAGTTTCAAAATTAATATTGGTCCCGATTCTGAGTTCAAACATTTTTTGTTATGTTATTTTTTCAATGAAAATTCATATAGGAAGCGGGGAAATAAAATAACATAACGGGCCAGATACACGATACTCTAGCAATTCGCAAATCGATAAATATAGTGGATTTGCTAATCGAAAATTTGCTTGCATAAGCTACTCGATTATTTTAGCAAAGTAAAATATATTTTTGTATTCAGCACAAACGATAAAGTGCGTTAATGTATCTCATTTTCTGAAATTCAGAAACAAATTGGGTTGCTAAATTATAGTGTATAACATTTCTAGCAAATTCGCAAAAAGTAACTGCTTATCTGCTTATCTGAGTATCGAGTATCTAGCCCAACATGGATTTTATCATTTCAGAATCGGGCCTATTAATTAGAATTTTAGGATGTTAATTTTATATATGCAATAATTAATAATGTATGTAATTGGTTTGTTTTTTTTGCAGATTGATATAGATTTCAAATTTATGCACCCATCGCCGGTTGACATTATGTCTGATTGGGAAAACAATTTCAAAAAAATTTTAGATTTCCTAAAAGGAGAAAATCGTATAAAATCTTTAGAAATTAAACGTATTCTGGATGATATAAAGGAAGAAGATTTTCACAAAGGTAATTTAAATATAAAAATACAATTGAATATGCAATTTCGAAAAGGGCACATCTCTGAAAAATTAAATAAAATCCATTAAATTCGAAAAGGGTAAATCTCCAAGATTTGCAACATTTTCGAAATTATTGTTATACACACCTATACTGGTAGCACCGTTAATACAAGAGATGTGCCTATTCCAAACAAAATATATGTGGGGATATATTTCCATCACATTTACGTGAAAAAATGGTGTTATCAAAATATACGAGATGTGCCCTTTTCGAAATTGCGTATTCAATTATGTACTTTATTTTTTGTCAAAACCAAGCAAAATGTCTGCACATGTAAGACATTTGTGTTGGTTTTGCTTATACCAAAACCTGCGAGAAGTATCCCTTTAGAGAGAATTTGAGAAAGTTCTCAAATATATGTATATGTATAATCGCTCATTGCGGTGAAAAACATCGTTTTTCAGTGTCTTGAAGTTTGAAATTATTAATTAACCCCGTATTAAAATGTATCTTTGAAGTTGAATAACTTGTGCAGGACCACCTTATACAGATTTTAAAAATGCAATCAAACAAGAACGCAATGAGCGATTCTCTAAAAGTAAATTTATCTAAATCACCAAGCAAATTGATTCGAAACTTTTCGTGAAACAAAAACGATATCTAAAAATAAAAATCTTTCTGAAAAACAAAGAGATATCCAATTAAGTTTGTGTATTAATCTTACCTTCGGATTTGTTCTTCACATTGCCTCAATTTCCCCTCCCCCCGCAAGTCCAATGTTTTTGTGTTGGTATTTTTTTCGGCAAATAATTGGTGGCTTTCCAATCGACCATCAAGTACTTATCACTTAGATTTACTATATATAAGGAAATACGTAGCTAGTTAGCCCCCAAGCAAAGACATGAACCATAAGTGCTTATAAGAGGTGCGATTGTGTATCTATCTTGTGTCGTATTACGAGTTACGAGAACTCGAAACATGTTGACAAATCTCGTTAGAAAGAATCTTTTTAATCATTACGAGTTGTCCGTCATGCTTAAAAAGTGTTACGAGTAAAACAACAAGTCGCAATTACGGGACCTCGTAATATCTTACATATAATTGCTGTCGCAATTTTGAAAAATTCGAAACATGTAAATAATGCTTACATAATCGCACTCCAGCACTTGCGGTGGTCGATTAGAAAGCCACTAATATGTACCTGCAAGAAAATGAATTTATTCAATAACCCAGGATGACATAATTGTGCTACTTATCTTGCTGCCGGAAAATAAAAAAACAAATAAACATTTTTGACTCTCAAACATTTTTAGGTTAGAATCACTAAGTATCCAAACTGTTGTTTTTTAGATATATATTCTTAGGTATTAATAATATATAATCAATAGTATTCAATTATATTCATTTTTATTTTTCAACAAACAAACAAGAGAACGTATTACAGAATAACAAATTTCCGCAATCTACCAAATACCTATTTATTAGTATGCAGTGTTCTCTTTCCAACACCCCCACTAGAACACATAAATTTATAATATACTAATTAATAATTCATTTAATTATAAGTCCCATTCCCTCAAAACACTTATTGTGTTTATTACTAAAAAGACTTTTAGTCAGTACGTCAGCCATCATATCATCTGTTCCAATGGAAACAATTTCAGTTTGATGATCATCAACTTTCTCACGAACGTAGTGATGTCTTATATCAATATGCTTGATGCGCGCATGGTAAGCATTATTGCAACTTAGATCAATCGCACTTCTATTGTCACATAATATCTTTATGGTTGCTGAAGAATTAAGTTTTAACTCATTTTCAAGATTCTTCAACCACATGGCTTCTTGCGTTGTAACAGACAAAGCCATATATTCCGCCTCGGTAGTAGACAAAGCAACTGTCTGCTGCTTTCGACTATTCCAAGAGATTGGGCCACCTTGCATCATAAAAATGTATCCGGTGGCAGAGCGCCTTTCATCGATATCACTAGCCCAGTCAGAATCACAATATGCTAATAATTCGGGGTTACCTTCCTTCCTGAATTCGAGTTTAGCCGATGCTGTGCCTTTTAAATATCGAAGAATTCGTTTCACTGCGTTCCAATGGGCCTTTCCTGGATTGTTATTAAATCTGCTTACCATATGAACTGCGTGTGTTATGTCAGGTCTAGTTCCTTGAGCTGCATATAATATACTACCCACCGCCTGTTGATATGGAACGTTTTCCATTGCTTTGAACTCTACTTCATTTTTCGGCGACATATCCTTTGATAACTTTTGATTCGGGTCAGAAGGAGTGGAAACAGAGTTGCAGTTTGACATATGAAAGCTCTCCAAAACCCCTGTTATATCTCGCTCTTGATCAACCCAAATTTTGTGTTGATTTCGATCTCGAGTAATGTTTAAGCCTAAACATGATTTTGCTTCTCCCAAGTCCTTTATTTTAAATCGTTGATTCAGCTCTGATTTTAAATTCTCTTTTAATTGAATACAGTTAGAGAAAATTAGAAAATCATCAACGTAGACTGCCACTATAATCGTTTTTTCATTTTTTATCTTGTAATATATACAAGGGTCCACTTTTGACCGTATATATCCTAATTGATTTAAAACTGCATCTAGTTTCATGTTCCAAGCTCTACTTGCTTGTTTGAGACCATATATTGCCTTTTTCAAACGACATACTTTATTTCCAGAAACAAAACCCGATGGTTGAAGCATGTAAATTTCTTCTTGTAATTCTCCCTGAAGGAATGCGGTGACCGCGTCCATATGATCAATATCCAGATCAAGTTTAGCAGCTAAAGTAATTAAATACCTTATTGAATTAAACCGAACAACTGGAGCATAGGTTTCGTCGTAATCAATGCCTTTTCTCTGAGCACAACCTTTAATTACTAGTCTAGCCTTATGACGAATATTGCCATCAGCATCCATCTTCGTTTTGAACACCCATTTACAGTCAATTGCCTTTTTTGAAGATGGTAAATTTTCTAAAGACCATGTTTCGTTTTCAATCAAACTATCATATTCAACTTGCATCGCTTTTTTCCAAAGTTCTGAATCCGATCGGTTTAAAGCTTCTTCTACGGTCAATGGATCTGATAATTTGATAGTTTTGGTATTATAAACAATAAAATCATCCATATTCTTCGTCTTACGCTGCCTTTCAGAACGTCTTTGGCTGCAAATATTTTCCGACTCTGGAGTATATTGTACTGTCTCAAGAACATCTTCGAAACCCAAAAAATCTTCGCTACTATCTGTACTCTCTGACAAATTTTCTATAGAACTGTTTTTAACAATATACTTATCCCCCACTTCGACCGCATTTTCATGTGTAGATCTAGTATTATTGATTAACTTATCCCCCACTTCAACCGCATTCTTATCTATATCCACATTGTCATGAGCAATATCGTTCAATTTGTTTTGTCCATTAGAATCCTTAGTATTTGTAGTTTCATTATTCATAGTTTCAATAAAAACAACGTTTCTACTTACTATAATTTTTCTTGTTTTTGGTTGATATAATCGATATCCTTTTGTGTCTAAAGAATATCCAACGAAGATACATTCTTCTGATTTTGATTCCCATTTTTTACGCTTCGGTTTTGGAATTTGTGCCATGGCTTTACATCCAAAAATGCGCAAAATTGTTAAGTCAGGACGTTTTGACGTCCATACTTCTTCAGGTGTTTGTTCATTCAATCCTTTTGTTGGTGATCTATTAATTATATAAACTGCAGGTGAAACAGCTTCGGCCCAAAAAATTTTCGATAGGTCCGCATCAAAAAGCATACAACGTGCTTTTTCCACTATAGTGCGGTTCATCCTTTCAGCCACTCCATTTTGTTCCGGTGTGAATGGAACGGTAGTTTGATGTTGTATACCAGATGCACGTAAAACATTTTTTAGAGTATTGTTGCAGTACTCGGTTCCGTTATCAGTGCGTAAAGCCAGTATTTTATTTTCAGTCTGATTTTCCACAAAAACTTTGAATTCTTCAAATATACTGGTCACTTCAGCTTTTGATTTTAAAAAAAATGCAAACACTTTCCTTGTAAAATCGTCGATCAGAGTGAAGATGTATCTGGAGCCACCCAACGATTTCTGTTCCATTGGACCACATAAATCCGAATGCACCAATTCCAACACTTTTGTTGCACGTTTTCCAGATGTTTTAAAAGGTAGTTTAGCTTGCTTTCCCTTTAAACACACTACGCAGGGTTCTCCTTCATTATCGGTAAACTTTTTATCACAAAACGGATCACTAATTGCTTGCAATTGTTTCATATAATGATGATTCATGTGCCCCAATCTTCGATGCCATAAATTATTATCATCTTTCACATTCGCCATCAAACATTGATCTTTTGACAAACCATTTAATTTATACATGTTGTCGACCAAACTTGCTGTTGCAATTAGCTTATTATGTTCATTATAAATGTTGCAGCCATTTTTATCAAATGTTACAGTATTCCCTTTTCTCGTCATTTGACTGACTGATAACAAATTAGTAGACAATTCCGGAACATGTAAAACATCTTTAACTATAAGTTCAGCAACATTATTTTCCGTATATACATTCAAATGTAAATCACCAACTGCAGCTATGGGTATACGAGCATTGTTTGCCACAATTATTTCAGTATTCGGTGGTTTATTAACATTTTGTAACCAATCACTATGAACAGTCATATGTGAAGAAGCCCCGGAGTCAATATACCATTCATTTTTGTTGAGAGCACAACTAGTATTAAGCCCTGTGCATAGTAACTGTGTTTGTTGACAGTTAACAGTTGATGTATGACATTTATCACATGTGGACTTTGGATTTGGACAATTTGATGCTATATGTCCAATTTGATTACAATCATAACATCTCGGACCCTTGAAATTTGATTTGTTGAAATTCTTCTTATTTCTATTAAAACTTTTCCCATAAAGAGCCGTCGCTTGATCAGAAGTTGAAGATTTGTTTTCTATCTTTACGTCCTGTAATATTTTGGTTTTGATTGAATCGCCGGTTATTGGAATGCCTGAACTCTCCAGTCCCATAATCATCGGTCTGTATTCCTCTGATAATCCCGCCAATAAAAATGTTCCAATCCATTCATCGGTTACAGTAAAACCAATATTACATAACTTATGTGCTGTGACCATGATTGTGTTAACATAATCTTCGACTGTATCGCAATTTTCCAGTTTGGTTGTAATTAGTTGTCTCAAAAGACTAACTTTTCTGGTCAAACCAGAATCTTCAAATGTTGTCTTGAGCTTGTCCCAGATTTCCTTAGCCGTCTTTGCGTCTTGGATATGCACATAATTTATGGGATCCACCATCAAGATAATGATCGCTTTCGCCTTAGAGATTTTCTTTCTGTCTTCGACTTCGCCAGTTACACATGCCCACAATTCTTCGTGCTCTAGATATGCTGTCATAGCAAACTGCCATGTACTGTAATTTTCACGACCTTTCAGTTTATCGATTGTTGGTAATTTATTTGCCATGTTTATTCTCAAAAATATGGTCCACAAAAAAAATTAACCACGAAAGAAAAAAAAATTAACGAACCAAATTTATATTTTTGTTTTTAAACTGAATATTGTGATCTGGTCTTCAATCGAATATAATTAATACTTTGTTTTATATGGCGTTCATCTGGGCCCATAACCTGTTGTTTTTTAGATATATATTCTCAGGTATTAATAATATATAATCAATAGTATTCAATTATATTCATTTTTATTTTTCAACAAACAAACAAGAGAACGTATTACAGAATAACAAATTTCCGCAGCCTACCAAATACCTATTTATTAGTATGCAGTGTTCTCTTTCCAACACAAACAAATAAAAATTATTTTGTGTTGTACACTATTAGGTATCAACTATCAGCGAAACAGCATATTTAAAAAACAACTTTCTAAATCTAATTGAATATGGCTACATTTATTTAATTAAAACTGACTTTGGCGTTCGACCATTAAAGATGTCATATTGATTTTTTATTGTTTTTTGTTTTCTTTCATCGCTTACGTTGTTTATGCTGCGAGTCGAGTTGAGTTTAATAATTCTTGTAGAATCGAGCTGCATACTTTATTAAGTTCATGCTGCGAGTCGAGTTTCATCCCTTCGAATCGAGTTTAACTTTCATAAACAAAATGACTCAACTCCGCATACAGTAAAGAAAATGCATTTTTATCTTTTGTCGGACGAAATTCGACTCGTCGTCCGACAAAAAGTGAAAATGTATTTTCTTTAATGAAAATTTTGAAATTTTAACAATATTTTTTGTTGTTATGATGGCTTTCCCCTTCAAAGGATGAATTGATGAGTGTTGTAGCAGCAGCTGGGTGAGTTGGTCCATGCGTTATACCCTTATCATATTCCATCTCCTTTTAGTTCCCTCATCGCGGTCTGACACGGTTCACTTATGCTTCGGGAAACCCCACTCTCAACACCCTGAGCTCTAGCCGGCCAGAGATGACCGCCCGAAGCCTCTAAGTGAACAATTTCTGTTAACAGCTGACATCTCCAGTGTCGATGCTCGTTACAAGCTTTTAGCGAAAAGGTGAAGGTTTGATTCTCGACGTGCCTCTCTTGATCAAGTAGTCGACGAACGTCAAACATATGATCATCGCAGAGCGATTGGTCAAAAATACGGCTTGGTAGGTAGGTGGTAAGTCTAAATGATTATCCAACTTGGAGATTTCACCTTGGGAGATTTTGATTTTTGGGATTTTGAATTTGGAAATTTTGATTTTGGGGCTTATGATTTTGAGATTATAAGTTTGAAGTAATAAATGTGCAATCTATAGTACAGTTTTAACACAACTCTTTAAAGAATTAGCAACAATGCATAAATTTGACCAACAAAAAATCAAATTTCTTGTCGTATTCAATTTTGTGAGCGTTTAAAAGGGGTTGGGCTTGATCTTCAAAAACAAAATACCCAAAAATATAATCTCAAAATCATAAGCCCCAAAATTAAAATTTCCAAATTCAAAATCCCAAAAATCAAAATCCCCAAAATTAAAATCCCCTAAAATGAAATCTCCAAACACGAAATCGCTCGATTTTGGTAAACTCATAGACTTCGGTTAGGTTAAAAATTGCGGCGATTTTTAACCTAACCCAAGTCTATGGATTTACCAAAATTGGGTGATTTTGTGTTTAGAGAACTAACAGTGGTTTCCCGGAACAGCTCCAGTACTTAGAACAACTTTAGAAGAATTTATGGTTTTAAAACAAGATTTTTATATTTACAAACAAAAATCATTAATTACAAAGGTTAATATGTATTATATGCAATAGATTTTGAATATTAAATTTGACACATATTATTAAAATTTTTACATTTTTTAACTTTTTATAGCGCTTTACAGAAGTTTTACTAGGAGATACACTTTCGCCTGACTGGATTTATCTATCCCAGCTCTTTGAAAATTTCGTACACGCCGCAATTTTTTTCCCCAACAACAACTTTAATCCTACGACGCCAAGTTTCAATAGATTTGATGTGCGTGGAAAATTATTTTTAAAAGAATCTAATACGCACCAAAATTCCGGATTATATTTCGTACCGTTCGACTGAGTTTGAACTAGATACTAATTTTTCAAAAGTCACTATCTTCGTAGTTAGCGTTAATTTCGTTGAAATAATTTAGGACATTTTCAGGAGAAACGAATCACAAACTCTTAAGCATACAAACGTTTAAATTAAATTTTTCGTCATTAACGTATCTTTAGATAAACCCTTCTTTTTGTACACGCCTCCAAACTATCTGTCCAAAATGAAATAGGCATCCTATATACTGAGCATCTGGGAAAAATTCTTTTGCTGCATACAAAATAGATTTCTCAAAATCAGTAATAATTCTACTGGGATTAACGTTAATTTGTCTTTTTATAGCCAATTTACACAATTCATAAAAAAATTCTTTGTATCCCTCCATAGATTTGCTTGTCACCAGGCAAAATATAAGAGATACAATTTGTCCATCAATGTGATATTGTGTGGTAAAGAGCTGTCGAAAAATCAATGGAACGACATAAAATATTCCTTCTATAAACCAGCACTGAGAATCACCCAAAACCTTTAATGAGGTCGACGTTCCCTTTCGAGTAAATCAATTCTCATTTGTCTTTCTGACTCTACATATTTTAACCGAACTATAAAAATGGTAAGTATCCATTTTACTTTTTTCTGGTGCTGTGGCCTATATCATAATGAATTGTTTTTTTTTTTCGCTGGCGCTACATCCCATAGAGGGATTTGTCCGCTTCATGCTGAAGTTTCGTAATCATTTTTTTTAACAGATAATGAATGATTAATTCATTGATCCTACCCTTAAACCAGCCGTGATTTTTTCATCACCCGCCGGAAATCGAACCCGGGACCTCCGGAACTTAAGCAAGCATGCTAACCACTGTGCCACAATGGGGCGGCACAATGAATTACGTTACAATAAATTATATATTTAACATTTTAACCTTTTTTTCGCCGCGCTTCGACGAGAGATAAACTCGGCAATCTGGTTCACAGCTAACAATGGCTTCTCGAATAATTTGGGAATGCTGAAGTACAGATGACCTACCCATTTCCTTAAGATGATTGTTTACTTTTGTCACAGATAGCACATGTGTTATGGCAAGAAGGTGAATGCTTAATATGGTATTGCTCATTCATCACTGATCAGTTATTTTTGTAATTACAACACTTTTACATAATAGCGGTTTTATTTGTGCACACGATACTCATCTTTTATATTTTTCGAGTGGAAGTGATACCCATATCCATCCACAAACAACTTCTCGTTTCCTTTATTAAATTTTTCAATTATTATATTCATACCCAATTTAAATAAATAAACAGTCTGAATAGTTGATTACCATTTACCGGCACTATTTGTGCATTGCAGGTGATATTACTTAACTCTTTTTTAAAAATTATAATCACAACCCCTATTAAACTGTATACTAGTAATAATAGCTGAGAATCTAATACATAATTTAAATAAATGAAATCACGAAAAATTACAAAAAATAATACCATATCATGGTAACTAAACTAAAATAAATATTTACATATACATAACGAGTTGTTGCAGCAGGTACTTAAATGAACCGTTTCAATTGTCAATATATGTATGTATATGCAAATACAAAATCCAACCTGCGCTATTTCTGGCTTGTTGATTTTGATTTTGGGGATTATGTGCTCGAGGATTTGAAACTTGAGGATTTTTTGCTAGATGATTTTTTAATTTGGGGATTTCTCAAAACTTTGGGGATTTTGTGATCGGGAATTTCGTTTATGGAGATTTTATGTCTCTCCCGTTTAAAAGTCGTGAACCACTGCTCAGGTATATTTAAATTTATTATTTGATAATTATTTTTAGTTTCATTTATTAGTTTTTATTTTTTAGCCGCAAAAATGAACACGTTCAGTTCAAGGTTCAACAATAAACAATATCAAAGTGTGTGAGACCAATTTTCACATTGTGATGACAAAAAAGCCGGAAATATGTAAAAGACGTACGGAAGAAATAAACGCAAAGGTTCCTTAACTACAAGATTACATAGGCATTAGGAGAATAAACATAGAATGGGAAAGATAGCTATCGGAACAACAACTGAACTTAGTGTCAAATGAGAAACAAATAAAGTTATCCAGTGATTCTAATCTCACAAAAAATTGTATGCAAAACAAATCGTAGAACACTTGAAGAAATTATTTCTAGATTAGCCGCGTTTGATAATTTTCCGATTAAAAAAATTACTGATTGCCAACCAACTACTATTATGAACCTAATATATAAGCACTATGATAAAGTTAGGGGCGAAATTCAAGGGAAAAGCACTTGAATCAGCAATGAGATTAAAAACGCGACTTTGAGGTTAAAATTTAAAAATGATTGATCAAAATTGTCAATACAAGCAGAATTTGAATTATAAATAATAAAAAACAAGTCAATAAAACTCATAAATTGACTGATAAATTGATTTTAATGTTCGATACATATACATACATACTTAAACATGTTATGATAATAATATTTCATTTTTAATTAAATTCTCTGTATTATTAATAAATTTTCTTGTAACCAACGTTATTATTTTTTATTTTTTTGTTGCATAATTTAAATATTTATTTAAAATAATTTATGTGAATTGAATGCTGACATTTGATTTTGTATTTTTAATTTATTATGTTAATATGTAATATATGAGTTTTGATAAAATGCGGATATTCAACACCATTAACATCGTATTTTAAAATCCCTTTCCGTACTATGTTCCGTATGTATGTAGCTAGTGTGTATAATAATGTTTGTAAGATTTTTCACAGTATACATAATTTCGAATTGAAATGAGAGTCGTTTATTGTACGAAATTGTATAATAAATTACAAATGTTTACACCTTTCAACTACAGATTCCACTTTGGTCAAACATTTAATTTAATCAAGATGAAATATAAAAATTGAATTAAATGAAATTTGTTTATGTGCTTCGCAACTAACAAATTTCACAAATACATAATTATAATTATACCAATTTACATGGAATTCTTTTGTAATCAATAAACTGCTCGCAGGTTTGATGGAATGTGTACGTATTTGTAAAATCAAATTTTTCTAGAATGATATTTCAAGTAAAATATATAAATCTCCTCGAGGGAACTCATTAATTAAATATTTTTGTGTGTTTTTTATTATTTGTATATCATGTATAAATAATACGTATATCAATATAATGAAACATTCCTCACAAAATAACATAATATTTACTCAGTCATCACTGACTGACCGCTTTAGTTATATTTCCAAATTACATATATATATGCTTACATTTTATAACTGAACAGCCAATATAGGTGTTTTGACCTGTTAACAACAAACTTCGAATAGAAAATGTTTTGGGTTCGATGCTCACCAAAGTACTTAATAATTTAATTATTATTTTTATTCCATAACGGCATTTCATTGTCTCAATACGAATTGAAAGACATAAATTTTGTATTGTAAAACGTGGAATATCTATTTATTTATATATCTACATCAAATAGATTTACAAATACATCTTTAAGGGATTTGACCGCGCAAATGTTACAATAACATCGAATGGAGAGCCAGAATTAAGATACAGTGATATCACTAATTTTATTAAATGTTATATGAGTGCGCCAGAAGCAATTTGGCGTTTGCGAGAATCTCCGATGCATGATAAATCACATAGTGTCATGGGACTTCCCGTTCACCTACCGAATCGGCAAAGGGTAATTTTTCAAGAAGGAAATGAGGAAGAAGCATTATAACTACAGCACTAAACTACAATCATGGTGCAAGCTCAATGAAAGTTACATGAATGCAAGATAATATCAGTATACAGAAATTCCTCATCACTACGTATTTTCAAAGGGAAATTGGCAAGTAAGAAAGCGAGGCAGTGATAAAGTTGTCGCTAGAATGTATACAGTTGGAGTGAAGGATGAAGAGCTATTTTATTTAAGAATTTTGCTTCTATATGTACGTGGTGCAACAAGTTTTGAAACGTTGCGAACAGTAGGCAACATCGTTCACGTTTCTTTCAAAAGTGCAGCTGCTTACTTGAATCTGATGATGAATGGAATAACTGTTTTATAGATGGTGCCATATATTTAATGCCTAAACAGTTGCGGGAAATGCTAGCATACATTAGTTGTTTTTGTCATCTTTTTCGACCACCCATGTTATGGGAAATCACGTCGCTGATTTCACACTTGATTACTTGAAAAATGATCCAGAAAATGTCGCGATCACAAAGCTCTTCATGACATCAGCTCAATTCTTAAGCAACATGGATTATCATGTGGAACTGTTGTCTTGCCGCATTTAATCGAATCATCAGAGCAATACACGATCAACATTTAGGTTAGATCTGGATGGCGGTCCACTAGGACCGCGCATAGACGCAAAAAGGTCCGTAGCCATATCCACATTTAAGAACTTGATGATTTTATCTCGACGGTCCTGGTGTCTCTAAAAAAACTTATCTCTACGAAACAATTTTAGCATTCATTCGAGGTCGAAGAGAAATTGCATTAAGATTGGCCACAACGGGAATTACATTAACATTACTCAAGGGTGGAAGGACAGCCCACCAGTCGATTTTAAACTTCCAGTTCCACTGCTTGATACTTCAGTCTCATCTATGCAACTTAATTCACCTGAAGCAGATAATTTACGAAACGCTTCTCTCTTTTAATTGATAAAATCACAATGTTGCCAAAAAACGGATTACGTTGTATCGATAATCTTTTAAAAGGAAATATGAATAGCGATGCGAGTTTTGGAGGCAAAACAATGATTGTTGGTGGCGATTTTTGTCAAACGTTTCCAGCCATTCCCAGGGGCACACGTACAGATATCATTGAATTCTGCATTAAATCAAGTCCACTATGGAATGATTTTAAACAGATAACTCTTTCAACAAACATGCGGAGTGAGGGTCAAAATGAGCACAACTATTGGCTTCTTAAAATAGGATCAGTAGAATTGCCTCGGGTAGCAGGAATATACAAAGAAGATATTGTTTACAAACCCATAGAAATGATATTAACTGAAAACTTGATTGAGACCATTTTTAGCGATTTGCAGCAAATGTCAATGCAAAACCTTTCAAATCGAATCATTGTCGCGCCAACAAATGCGCCAACATGGGATATGAATAGAAAAAGAATTGATTTGATCGATGGTGACTCTCAAATTTATTATTGCGCCGAATTGAAATTGAAATCTCATTCTTAAATTGAAATCTTTTGAATTTCTCAGTGACCAAACTCGACCGGCATGCCACCTCAAGTGTTGCTGCTTAAGAAAGGTGTCATCATCATGTTACTGAGAAAGTTGAACCCTAAAAAAGGACTTTGCAACGGTACTCGATTGATTGTGGAAAAGACAGAACAAAATTTAATAAAAGCAAGAGTTACTTCAACATGAATCACAATGATATAGGATCTCATTCCCAGAATTGATCTCACTCCAACCGGCACAGCATTACCTTTCATATTAAATCGCCGCTAATTTCCGTTAATTCCTGCGTACTCTATTACAATAAACAAGGTTCAAGTTCAGTCATTTGATTACTTCGGCATTAATTTTGAGACCGAAGTATTTCCACATGGCCAATCGTATGTGGCTTTGTCACGATCAAGAGTGGCAAGTAAAGTGAATGTGTTCATTGAATGAATCCACAGCAAGGAAGATTATTGAATGACCAGAGGCAATTCACACGCAATGTAGTTTTTCAATAGGTTCTTCTTTGAAAACATATTTTTCTTTCATTCCATACTTATACTTACTAATATAATATTTTCGCTCATCACTGACTGTCTACCTGATTGACTCGGGAACGCTTTTTATTTCCAAATTATATGCTCAAAATTTATATCTGATCACCCGAGTAACCAAATTTGGATGCACTTTTGGCGGTCCTTAACAGGTAAAACCTATATCCGTCCTAGGATGGGCTGTACCCCCTGCACCCTGATTCTCTAAAAAATAAGATAATGGGTAAATGTGTAAATTTGAAAAAAGCGGGGCCTACTCTAACGAAATCCCAATTTTTCGATTTGGTTACTACTTCAAATAAAATCGAAAAATTTTAAATTAATAAAAGAAAGCATTGCTTTTTACGAATTTACACGATTTTTTTTTTTTTTTTTAATTAGGGTGGATGTTAGCAGCCCAGAGCACTGCGCCCATTGAGGTCTATTGTGTGTCCCTAGAGGTTCTTAGTTGAAATGTAGGTGTATGTCCTTGATAAACGCCGCTACCTGATGCATATCCAGTGGGTCGGCATTAGGCCACTGGATTGTGTGTGCATTGGGGAATTTGAATCTTTTTAGGATGATAGCATCGCATGTGAAGAATACATGTTCCGATGTCTCCTTACTACAGTTACAAAATCTGCACTGGTCCTTAAGGGACTTTCCCATTTTATATAGATAGCCATTAAAACGGCCGTGCCCTGTTAAAAACCAGGTAAGGGATCTTAGGGACTGGCGATCCATCCTCGGTGCCTCTCCCAGATGTGTAATATTGTAACTGAGTAGTTTCTTGGCCTGTCTCATCCCAATGGAGGACTCCCAGAATAAATTCCTATGGTTCTGCTCCCAGTCCCTTATACCCCTTTCCAAATGGGTTTTTGAAAAAGCGATACTAGGACTAGGACCCAGGAGAACGCGGCTTGCTCCCGTTTTTGCTCAACGGTCTGCTGCCTTATTTCCCTTAATGGTGGAGTGGCCAGGAGACCACAAAAAGGTAACTTTGTTTGCTTCACCCAGTTCTAATAAATTGCAGTAGCAGCTCCACATCAATTTCGAGTTGAACACTGAAGCTCCTAAAGCTAGCGAAGCTGCCTGGCTGTCCGAGATTATATAGATCTCGGTCTTCCTATATTTCTTTTTTAGACATTGAAGCACACATACCTCAATAGCAAGGGTTTCTGCCTGAAAAACTGTGGGGGAGCTGCCCAACGGTATGCATAGTTTCCGGTCAGGCCCAACTATCCCTGCACCGGTACCCCCGTCCGACTTTGACCCATCCATATACCATACAGAAGCATGGCGGGGGAGGGAGGAGATAATATTCTCTACCAGTGCCCTATCCGGCAACCTTATGTTAAAATTCCTCCGACAATCGATTGTCTTTACCATCAAATCTGATAGTTGGATCAATTCCTCCTTGAGATTGAATTTATATAGGATATTGTTGTGTCCTAGCCTCATTGTTCTACACAAATTAACCTGTGGATCTTGTCCAGTATTCTTCGTGCACCAGTCTGCTCCGTCTTAGGCCCCCACACAGACGCCGCATAAGGGACCATAGGTCTTATAACGGCCCGGTAGAGCCAAACCAACATTTGTGGGCTCAGTCTCCACGTTTTGCCAATCATTCTTTGGCAGGTAAAGTAGGCCTTATTGGCCTTGCTTGTTATATGCTTTAAGTGGGGATTCCATGTCAGTTTCTGATCAAGTACGACACCCAGATATTTAACCTCCTTTGACAGTTGGAGAGTTACTCCCCCCCAAATCTATCGACGGGTGGGCAGTTTTTCTCCGGTTAGTAAAGAGAGTGCAGCTGACCTTATTAGGATTTACCGTAAGGCCACCTCCGTGCACCAATCAGTTACTACCTCTAGGGCTTGTTTCATTCTTTCCCCTACTGTATCTGCGAATCTGCACCTAACCATCAAGATTAGGTCGTCCGCATAGGTAATGTTTGAGAAGTCTAGATCTCTCAGTCTTGTGAGTAATTGATCCATCACAATCAGCCACAACAGGGGAAAGAGGACGCCTCCCTGGGGACAGCCCCTGGTGGCCGCTATAGTAATGGTTTTGTCTCCAAAGGAGGCCGCAATCCTCCTGGTTTTTAGCATGTTCATTATCCACCTTACGGTGGAGGGGTATATGCCTCTTGCTAGTGATTGTTCCCGCATCACCTCGAAACTAGTATTACCAAAAGCTTCCTGGATATCAATGAAGGATCATAGTACTAATTCCCTATTTCTAAGCGTGTCCTCGATTTCCGATCCGTCAGTTCGTGAAGAGCTGTTTCTGTAGATTGCCCTGCTTGGTAGGCGTGCTGCCTAGAGTCCAGAGGGTGACTTTGGAGGGTATTGGATCTAATACAAAGTCCCAGCATTTTCTCCATGGTTTTCAGTAGAAAAGATGTCAGACTAATAGGTCTGTACGACCTAATTTCCTCTGATGATCTATTTCCCACTTTTGGGATAAAAATCACCCGAACTTCTCTCCAGCGTTTTGGAACATATTTTAAGCTGTGACTGGTTCTGAAGAGTAAAGTAAGATAAGGCAGCAAAATCTGCAGGCCCTGCTATAGAAAGGCGGGATATATGCAGTCCCCTCCCGGTGATTTGTAAGGTCCAAAGGATTTGACTGCCCAGTTTATCCTTTCCGGCGTAAACAACTGCCTCGGGGAGTTCTAACTTTCTGAGCCCCCCTTGGAACCCGATACGGATGTACATTACTTGCGTAGGATTCCTCCTGATCCCTCAGAATAATACATTCTGGAAAGTGTCCTTTCACTAGACATTCCAGAGTCTCTTCTCTGGTTATGGTTGTCCCTCCATCTGGTTTCCTTACAGACCCCAAGGGATTCCTGGGCTCCAAAGAGAGTGCCTTCTGTAGTCGACACGCCGTGGGTAACTTGTCTATTTTTTCACAGAAGTCTCTCCAGCTTAATCTTTTGCTCTGGCTGAGGGCTTTGTTATACTGGGTAAGGGAGAACTGATAGGTAGTCCAATCGTTCGTCCTCTTAGCCTTATTAAAAAGTTTACTGACATTTCGTCTCATGTTTTCCAAATTTTGGTTCCACCAAGGAACATCCCTTGTGCCTCTGATATGCACTAGTGGTAAGCTTGAGTGGTAGGCACTGATTATTGCCTCTGTAACTTCATTCGCTACTCTGTCGAGATCTTCGACAGAGTTTATCAATGTCTGCAGACCAGTTAGGTTATCTAAAAGTATATCGTTATAGACTGACCAGTTGGTGCGTTTGGGTATCTTTACCACCAACTCTTGTCTCGAAGGGATATTGATATCAAACGTGATGTACATATGATCTGAGGGGGAAGCTTCCTTGGACATATGCCAGTCGAGAATTGCACCAGAGGTACCCATGTCAGACAGGGTAAGATCCAGTACCTCCCTCCTAACTGCATTCACAAAGGTCGCATCACTCCCTTTATTATTTACTGCTAAGTCGTTACTAAGACAGAATTTAAAAAGTTGCTTACCTCTTAAATTGGTGTCGCTGCTTCCCCAGACTGCATGGTGTGCATTAGCGTCGCAACCAATGATACATTTTTGGTGATGAATCATGCAATAATTCACGAAGCTCTGTATTAATGCTGGAGGGGGTCATTCTCATCCTCTGGAAAATATGCGAAAGCGATGTTAATCACCCTCCGCCACCTTTAGGTAAGGGCATTTCAATTGAAACAGCCGTGATATCCCTAGAAATAAATTGGTTAATAGAGAAGATATTGTGACTTCAGCGACAGAGAATTGCTGTCCTCGGCCTATCTGCAGCCGTGTCGTAGACTAGCTTACCTGTATCGGCCGCACAACCTTTTATCATCCCGTTGTTGGTCCAAGGCTCCTGTATGAGCGCTATGTCCCAGTCATTGATCCATTGAAAAGACGATTTAGGTTGTTTGTCGCCGTCTTCGATCGATGCAGATTAATCTGCACGACCCTTAGTTTTGGAGATGTTGTTGTTTTATTCTTGTGTACCATTAATGTATCACGGCTCCATACTGTTCTTCTTAGGCTCCGAAGAGCCTGGTATCCCTATAGGTTGCTGAAGTGCCACCCTACCTCTAGGAGTCAGCCCATGGCTGTTACCCCTCCTTCTCTGGCCCGGTTTGATCGGTTTCTCTGTTCCGAGGGTGACAAGTTTCCGGCCCAGTGACCCCACCACCGCGGCCAGAGTTCCCAGCCAAAGCTGACCTTGACGAGCCGGGTAGATTCGGCCCTCCTTCTTTGGGTGGAAGTGAACAGAGCCAAACATCCAGTTTACTCTGTAGTTTGATCCTTTGATTGTCTCCGCCGTTCTGTGTGAGACAGACATCGTGACTTGAAGGAGGTCGCCTTCTCGCTCCTTCCTCGAAATGATTCTCCAGTCTGCGTCTCTTAGGTCCTTATTTTGGACCGCCAGACGACGCAGTATTTTCTCATTTGTTTCCTTACCAACACGAGGCAGGTAAACAAACATAATTTTTGGACGACGCAACTGCTCCTCCCCAACTGCCTTCAGGGATGCTCCGTCCCATGGTTTGAGTGCCGTGTCTTCATCGGCATAGTTCACCGTGAGAGTTTACACGTTTACCCATTATCTTATTTTTTAGAGAATCAGGGTACTGGTATGGTTATAGGTACAAAATACCAGCACCCTGCAGTTTGATTATCTAAAAAATAAGATAATGGGTAAACGTGTAAACTCGTAAAAAGCAAAGCTTTCTTTTATTAATTTAAAATTTTTTGATTTGACTACTAGTAAAATAATTCCGAAAAATGGTAAACTCATAAAAGCATGCTTTTGCTTTCTACAAGTTTTCACGTTTACATTTTATTCAGGATTTACTTTATCGACACGTTATCTAGGCCACGTCTTGAAGGCCTGTGCCAACATTTATGAAATTCCTAATAAGTAGTCAGCAGTCAAGTCTACCTGACCGTGGAAAGTAATTAAAAAGCATATAAGCAAATAGCTAGAAATCGAATAATACCTTCTTTTCTTACCTGCGATTCTTTAAAATCCAACAATTTTTCTGCTGCTTACTTGTTCTATAAAATAGAGGAGCTTTCGATGCGCACTAATAAAAATTGAAGCTTATTCTTTACGATATAAAATAATATATCGACGGCTTAGTGAATATCGGCCCTAACCCACATTTTTTTCAAAAATGATATTTTGATACCAAAATGTAGAATGCAACACATCGCGTCTTTCTGTGCGACTGGTTTAACTAAAAACCAATAAAACACGTTCCACATTCAATTTTGTTCGGCCCTAAAGTGTATGGTATTATCTATCAAAAATCTCGTTTTTTGCATTTCTTGAAAAATGTTAGAAATGTGGGTTAGGGCCGATATTCGCTAAGCCATCGATATGCGTTAACAAAACCTTAAAAATGTAAATTAAAAGTCCATCTAAATTATGCTTTTAGTGTGTAAAACCCGATGGCTACATAAAAGGAATCGCGTCTCTAACCACACTTAGACTGCTCTACGAAATGTAGAGTCACTGGTCTTCAAAATCGCGCCAAAATTTGTTAAAATTTACTATCGTAACGTTTATCATTTCTATGTAGTTTTCCTTGCCATTCGGCGCTTCATTTTGGCTAACCGCGCTATAAATAATGACGAATAATGTGTGGTTTTGCTGCTTTAGTTTACGATACCAAAGGGAAGGCTTTGGAAATCATCTAATTTAAAAGCTTCTAAAATGGAATCTTAAAAAATATGAAACCTCGTGCAACTTAATTAACGTTAATTTCAAATAATGCGATTGTGACATTGGTCTTATTATATTAGGCGGTTTCCAAATTAGGACCACTGGGAATGTTTTGATTCGACGTTTTAATAATTTTGTTATTTTTTTCTATCAAACGCATAATTTTATACTCCAGTAATGATGCGTAACGTATCTAGCCACAACAATTGAAGCAATAATCGATTTTTGTTTGTCAAAATTCATCACGTCAACAAAATTTCAAATTTATCACTTCAACACACAACAACCTATTTTCAATCAACATTTTCTCAGCTGAGTTTTTCCATTTTTTTTTTTTTTATTAATTTTATTATTCAGTTCAATTTAACATTTTTTTTATTAATGATCTCCAAATTTATTTTAGTTTTAATTTGATTAGGTAATCAGGTGGCAGCTAGCTTATATTATATTTTCTTAAATCTGTGAAACTGGGTTGGAACATTTACTTCTCTGTTTGATTTAATTACATCTGAAGAACTTCAATTTAAATCAGGATCTGTCCGTAAAATAAAAATTGATTAGTTTAATTTATTTTTATTTTTGATTATTTTAAATTATTTAATTTCGAGTTTTTTTATATGAATATGAAAATGTAATCCACCGTGATGTATTTGTCAGCTACTATCTTAAATTTATAGTGAAAGTAATCAAATTTCTTGATTGATTGCATGATTTAAATGTTTGTGTGGTGGTACATAAAATCTAAATACAAAAATATCATATTTAGATCAAATTAAAATTAAAAATTGACAAAACTTGATATACGCAGTCCATTTTCATATCTTTACTTGAACATATTTTTGTATTTTACTTTATGTACAATCGTATGATTTTTTGGCAAAATTGAGATAAATAAAACGAATTAAAAATTGTAATATTAATTAAGTGATACATTTAAACCAACCAAATGATCTGGACAAAAAAAAAAATTAAAACAACAGTTCTCAAAAAATTCATAAAATTTATATCACAAAAGTCTACATATGTATAGTTGCATTTTTCTATTAGTTCTTGAATTATTACAAAGTACCGTTATCTTTTGTGGTAAATATACATAGGTACATATCGGCACAATCAGTATTACATTAGCAGATGCCTCGCGCTTAAAATATGTTTCGTCTTTGGAATTAAAATATGGTGCGTCGATAGGAAGTATCAACTGAAATTCGAAATTTAATAATAAAGCTAAGGGAACAGAATAAGAGTTCAAATGAAATATCTAAAATTGTTGGTAAAAGTCGGTTGTAAATTCTGTTCCCTAGGGGCCTTGATTAGCGTGAGTCCCCATGCCTCATGGTATTTAACTATGGGGTTGTACCAAACAGAGCAACGTAAGTATCATCAAAGATTTCAGAATATGGTATTAAGGAACATCGTTGATGAACCTTGGTATGTCAGGAACAATGAACACCATAGGGACCTTAAAATGAACCTCATCGCAAATGAAATTCAGAAGAAAGCGCGGACCGCTTGAGCATTGATTTTAATACACAGACTTAAAAGGACCAAACCTTTTGAGTTGCTGTAATTGTTAGTTTAAACAGCATTATGCTGACTAACACCCACTACAAAGATGGTAGAAGGTTTACTTTAATTTACCAGACTCTATGGAACGCCGTTAGAAGCCATACGTGGATGGAAGCCATAGATTAATATTAAGTTAGTAAATTAAGTCAAAAACCAATTGCTCATTAGTCCAAGAGACTAGATTGTAATTACATTAAAATAAATAAATAAAATTTATTTTAAATTTATTATTTAGCGTTTACTCTGTAGCGGCTCACTCATGCAAAAATATATACACTCATTTAAAACATACTCACTCATGCAAATTATACTTACATTCATGTTCCACTACAATAATCCACGGATATCAGCGCATTCATATAACTTACACATAACCGCAACGCAACCGCAACCGCTCAACCAACGAACATATTCAAATTATTGATTCTTCGCACCGATTTTTCCCGAAACACCTATAAACAAAAAACGAAACAATTCATTTTAAAACATTTATTCATCGGTACCCCGAAAATTCAACGAAACACAATTCTACTAAACCACAATTCATATAACAACAATTCATCTAAAACAATTCATATAACAACAATTCATAGTAACACAATTTTACGAAAAAACAATTCTCCGTAATAACAATTCATCTAAAAACAATTCATCGAAAAACAGTTATTTTATATTATGAAGACTAAAGGAAATTGAATGCATATTGATCAACACAACCAATCAATTTTTGACGTAGCTTTACTATGCAGCACGTGAAAATTATTAGAAATAACACTCATTTTATAAATTTATTATTAACAAATTTATTTATTTATAACAATATAAAGAAGCCAAAATCAAATAAAATAATAAATTCTTAATTTATAGCAAAATCATTTTTAAATGATTTAATTGTATTTATTAATAAAAAATACTATTGTTTATTCAACAATAATTTGTTAATAACAAATTATTTTATTTATAAACAATTTAAAAGGATTTATAAATAGTGCAATTATTTTTCTTTTTAGTAGGTGTCATTAATAGATTCTATGTAATCCGCTCCTACGTGCGGCACGCAGTGCGACATGTTTGCTGATCCCGGCTCCTACGTTCCCCGAAATTCAAATCTAAAGCCCCTCGGAGGGCTAAGCGGGGGGGAGCGCAGCGACCTCCCGCGTGCCCGTGAGAGTTACCGAAGCCGTTAGCCTCTACAATTCTAAGTTAAATTAGTTGATACCATTTTTCTTCAATTTATTTTCCTCAGAATAGAGAAAAAATGTACGGGAAATTGTTATGCAAGATTTTTTATTGCAATATTTTGTAATGCAAGATACTTACCCAACCCGTTTAATAATTACGCCAAGAATTATTTTGTAACCATAATTGTTATTAACATTTTTTTTTTGTTTATAAATAAATCAATATTAAGGACTTAGATATATTGATGACATGTGCTCCCATGTGTAACCTTGCTTATATCATGTTAATGAGGCATTTCTTAAAACAATAAACATTCATTATTTATAAACAATAAAAAAATGTTAATAACAATTGTGGCTTAAATAATAATTCTTCGAGTAATTAATTATTAACAATACTGAATTAACGCTTTTGTTTGTATTTGAAATAATCCTGTCAATTTAGTTATGCCGTAGATGAATTTTATTTGATTTGAATGTGCATTATATAACTTTATAACTGTTCAATCTTTTTTTTTTTTTTGGGCTCGCCATAGTAATATTTGCGTAACAAAAATTGAATCTAAAATTGATCAACATAAATAAATTCAATTTCCTTAATGTATGCAATATAAAATATTTTATGAATAACTGTTTTTAGGTGAATTGTTTTTCGATGAATTGTTATTGCGTAGAATTGTGTTTTCGTAAAATTGTTTTTTGTTGAATTGTTGTTCTACGAATTGTTTTACGATGAGTTGTTTTTAGAAAAATTGTGTTTCGACCAATTTTCGGGGAACCTTATTCATCCGCTTCAATTCTATTTCGTTTCGAGTTCGCTTTGTAATTTGATCAGACAGAAATTGACAATTCGTTTGTGCACATTTATCGAAGCAAGTCGCTTTTTGATATAAAGCAAAATTCGTGAAACTCCATACGCAAAATGGTGATGAATAATCTTTAATATAAACTAACCTTTGTAATAATTAAGTTTAATTTTAAAATAGAACAATAAAACATTGTGAATTATAATATTATAAATTAACTAATTGAAGTGTTTTATTGTACATGCAATTATATATAGATTTAGCGTCTCCCTAAAATTGTCAGCAAACACAGCCAACGCCATAAAGACCTCATACATAACTCCTTCTCCACTTGCTGAAGCAAAACTGATTAAATCAAATTCAGAGTAGAAGTTCAAACTGAAAACCTTGAACTTCTTGACAAAAAGCTATGCGATTGTAAAAATGAGTCACACCTTGACGGATCATCTCTCTATAAATCAAAGCAGCTTCTTGCAGAATCCGGTTTCGCAGTTGGTCTAAATATTGTGGTTGAATTGCGTGTATTTTTCTCTTTAAATAACCCCAAAGTAAATAGTCAAGAGGCGTTAGATCAGGCGATCTAGCTGGTCACTCAGTCTGACCTCTTCTCCCAATCCATCTACCAGGGAACGGATTATCCAAAAATGCTCCAACATTCCTACTGTGGTGAGGTGTAGCTCCATCTTGCTGAAACCACGTTTCATCAAAATTATCACCCGTTATTTCTCTTATCTCTTACCATCGTTGAAAAAGCGCCTATTATCGTATTATTCAAGATACCAGCCCAAACATTAACATTTTCTCGATATTACGTATGACTCGCCATCAAACAAAAAGGGTTCATGTCCGACCAATATCTACAATTATGTCTATGTTGTATGAAAACAAATGATTTTCATTGATTGTGGTCATCATTGTGGCACAAAATTCATTCCGACGATCAGGATCGCCTTCGTGAATCTTGAAGGGATGAAATTTTATGCCTTTCAAAACATTACGCACTGTTTGGTGAGAAACATCATATTCAATACCTAGTAAAGAAAGATGTGGGTTTTCAACAAAAGCTGCTACTAGTTCTAAGTGTTTATCTTCAGTTGTGACAGATTTTGGCCGATCAAATTTTTGAATATTCCTAATAGTTCCATGATCCCTAAAGCACCACACGATTCTTTCAACTGTAGTTTTTGATATGCGACTTAAACATTCTCCATTACGAAAAGTTTGATTAAATAAAATTCGAACTTGATCATAAGACCACCCTCGATCTCCCCAACCACATATCATTAATAAAGATACCCTTGTACATTTTTCTGATCGGTGTTTTGGGGTCCTGGTAACCTAATTCGTCGAGAAATGTGAAAATCTGGAACAACATTTTTTCGCGATTACAATACTTACCGAATATAACTTCGTTATAGTGCGAAAAATAAAAATATGTAATAATTAACGCTAGAGCAGAAACAAAAATAAAACACAACGCCTACCTTTTTTTTTAATGCATAATAAAAATATTGCTGTATTGTGCAAAAACAATACAAACGCTATTATTTCCCGTTTTCTATTGTTTCCCGTTAAAACAAATTTATTTAGAATAGAAATAATAGTCGTGTTCCAGTCGACCACTTCAAGTACTTATGAGTACTTAGGTTTGTGTCTTTGCTTAAATTTAACTACTCGTAACTGCTCTTGAAAGAATGCAAGAGCAGTTACGAGTAGTTAAATTTAAGCAAAGACGCAAACCTAAGTACTCATAAGTACTTGAAGTGGTCGACTGGAACACGACTATTAGTTTCTCTTGCGAGAAACACAAAAACATGCAAAAAATGGTAGTTGATTAGCTTTTTCAAAAATATTAAACACGTATTATTATGTTTTTCGATGCGGTGGGTACCATTTAAAATATTCGACCATCCCGGTACATTTTTTAAACCCTGTATAATTTGAATAAATCTATTGAGCCAATTTACACATGCTTTCTTGCATTACGTTTCTCTGCTTTCAAAAAACCAATTTGCATTTACACGCGTTTTCTTGAAACATGATTCTTTTGAATTATTTGTCTATGTATGTGTAAAAATATTTCCAGTATCATAGTATGCCACGTCGTCTCATACTTGGTATAGAAATAAAAATACGACCTTCAGAAATTTTATACAACTTTTTGTTTGTGTTAGTGCAGAGAAATACAAGAATCACAAAAAAATTTGTTGAAAAAAGAATCACAGAAATATGACCTTCGAAATCAGTTTCTAGAGAGAGGAGTAAAGAAACGAGGAAAGAAACTGATGCAAGAAAGCACGTCTAAATTGGCTCTTACATTGTAATTGGATTTTGTTATCTATAAGTGTATTGTGTGTATGTATATATTATAGAAAAAACATGGTCACATCGATACGTTTCCTGCTACGCACGTGGAAGATTATATCGTCGGTTTGCGAGAATAGTGACACATCTCAAAATATCATATTTTTGAGGAAATCGATTTGAATTTTTTTTGTTTGGTATAAAATAGTTGAATTCATCAAATTCAACGTCGCATCTATTGAAAACTATGGGTAGTTTAGAAGTGACACTATGCCAGATAAAAGATTGTTACATTTAAAGGATTTTTTTACTATTATCATAGACAACTATTGATGAACATTTTGTATGAGGAAAAAATTCCCAAGAAATAAAAATTATTTTTTATGTATTATGTTGTTGTAATTTTATGAAATAGTATGCTGAGTTTTTAAAATTATCTCTTTGCCTTTTTCTATCTTACATATATTGTATAAACAGAAATTCATTTGCACAAAAAACTAAACTAAATCACCGTAATAAGGCGTTCCAAAACTAATCAAAACGAAAAAGAGATTTTTTTTTTCATATTTCATTCATAAAACAAACACCTGCGACGAGCATTGTTTTTACTTTTCTAACCAATCAAAATAGCCGAACAAAAACCAAATTCACAGAATAAAAGACCCTATAGGATAAGCATAGTAAATTGGGCCCAAAACAACGTATTTTCTATTTTCCCCATAGATAAGCTTGGGCCCAGTTGCATGAAATGGAATACATCATTTTTCGATATTTCTAAATATTTTTTGCGACTTTTTAGGATTGGTGGTTCTTTAGTATATTGTTTTATAATTGCAAAAATATTTCGCAACTCCCTCCCACTTGTTTACAGGGTGTTACAGCAGTTTTATGCATTTGTCATTTTTATAATTTTTATATTTTTCTAAATTCAATAAATTGCTTTGTTTTGAATAAAAAAATATTCCAGACAGTAATTATGGTGTATGTTAGCCTAATTATGCGAATTATAATTAATTTGCACACTACAGTGACGCACTTCCGGTTTTGAATGCAAATATTACATAATTGAATATACATCATTTTTCGATATTTCTAAATATTTTTTGCGACTTTTTAGGATTGGTGGTTCTTTAGTATATTGTTTTATAATTGCAAAAATATTTCGCAACTCCCTCCCACTTGTTTACAGGGTGTTACAGCAGTTTTATGCATTTGTCATTTTTATAATTTTTATATTTTTCTAAATTCAATAAATTGCTTTGTTTTGAATAAAAAAATATTCCAGACAGTAATTATGGTGTATGTTAGCCTAATTATGCGAATTATAATTAATTTGCACACTACAGTGACGCACTTCCGGTTTTGAATGCAAATATTACATAATTGAATATACATCATTTTTCGATATTTCTAAATATTTTTTGCGACTTTTTAGGATTGGTGGTTCTTTAGTATATTGTTTTATAATTGCAAAAATATTTCGCAACTCCCTCCCACTTGTTTACAGGGTGTTACAGCAGTTTTATGCATTTGTCATTTTTATAATTTTTATATTTTTCTAAATTCAATAAATTGCTTTGTTTTGAATAAAAAAATATTCCAGACAGTAATTATGGTGTATGTTAGCCTAATTATGCGAATTATAATTAATTTGCACACTACAGTGACGCACTTCCGGTTTTGAATGCAAATATTACATAATTGAATATACATCATTTTTCGATATTTCTAAATATTTTTTGCGACTTTTTAGGATTGGTGGTTCTTTAGTATATTGTTTTATAATTGCAAAAATATTTCGCAACTCCCTCCCACTTGTTTACAGGGTGTTACAGCAGTTTTATGCATTTGTCATTTTTATAATTTTTATATTTTTCTAAATTCAATAAATTGCTTTGTTTTGAATAAAAAAATATTCCAGACAGTAATTATGGTGTATGTTAGCCTAATTATGCGAATTATAATTAATTTGCACACTACAGTGACGCACTTCCGGTTTTGAATGCAAATATTACATAATTGAATATACATCATTTTTCGATATTTCTAAATATTTTTTGCGACTTTTTAGGATTGGTGGTTCTTTAGTATATTGTTTTATAATTGCAAAAATATTTCGCAACTCCCTCCCACTTGTTTACAGGGTGTTACAGCAGTTTTATGCATTTGTCATTTTTATAATTTTTATATTTTTCTAAATTCAATAAATTGCTTTGTTTTGAATAAAAAAATATTCCAGACAGTAATTATGGTGTATGTTAGCCTAATTATGCGAATTATAATTAATTTGCACACTACAGTGACGCACTTCCGGTTTTGAATGCAAATATTACATAATTGAATATACATCATTTTTCGATATTTCTAAATATTTTTTGCGACTTTTTAGGATTGGTGGTTCTTTAGTATATTGTTTTATAATTGCAAAAATATTTCGCAACTCCCTCCCACTTGTTTACAGGGTGTTACAGCAGTTTTATGCATTTGTCATTTTTATAATTTTTATATTTTTCTAAATTCAATAAATTGCTTTGTTTTGAATAAAAAAATATTCCAAACAGTAATTATGGTGTATGTTAGCCTAATTATGCGAATTATAATTAATTTGCACACTACAGTGACGTACAGTCCTGTACTAAATGATAACCGCACCTCTAATTTAAGATTTATTTCATTTCAAATAAATTCATTTAAAATTGTTCCTATATATGCAAAAATAATACTCTTCAGTTTACCAATGCGTGCACAAATACAAATCATTATTTTCTGCGGGATCATGGACAATTGGAGAACCCCCATTTAGTATGGTTATAAAAGATAGCCGCTTAAGTATTATAGCCGTTAAATATTATTCCGATTTTTGTTATTTTTTAAATATGGGTGGAAAAGGTAGTTTGAACGAGTTTGATAAATTGACGTTATTAAGAAAAGTAATATGAGTATCCGTTAATAGCAGAAAATATTAGTTGGAGTGAGAAGGTAGTGCTAAATTATTTAAAAAATTCGCAATTATACGGTTCGCATAAAAGTGCAGGCCGCCGGCCAGTGGAACTTATTGATAGAGAAAAACGGTTAATTTTACGAAACGTCTCTAATTTTATTGGCACCGTGCAACAAATTGCGTTAAAAGCTTGAGATAATACAAAGATTTGTAATGTGAGGAAAGTATTAAGAGAGTCAGATAATATACAAATCAAAAAATTACAAAGAAAACCACAACTGTTATCAAATCATAAAGATGCCAAATTGCGTTTCGCGAAGGAACATATGTCGTGGAAGAAAAAGTGGCAGCGCGTTATTTTTAGTGACGAAAAAAATTGAATATGGATAGCCTTGATTAATGGCAATATTATTTTCACGACCTTTGAAAAGAACTTCTTGTGCTATCGAGGCGTCAACGAGGTGGAGGATCTCTGATTGTTTGGGGTGCAATTGGCTATGGAGGAAGAATGGATGTGAAGTTTATGTCCGGTCGTCTTAACAGCAACCGGTATAAATCCATGCTATCCCGAAACATTACCAGTTGTTGATGCACAAAATGGCGACCCAAACTTTATTTTCCAGCAGGATAATGCAGCCGTACACACCGCCGGGATAGTAAATTATTGGTTTACGGAGGCTCAGATACCAGTTTTGAAACAGCCAGCAAGGTCACTCGACATTAACAGCATCGAAAACATATGGGGTGTACTCAGCAGAGTTGTATATGCTGAAGGAACACAATACAGCAGCGTTCATGAACTAAAGTCATCAGTACAACGCGAATTGGCTAATATTTTAAATTAATATGCCAAAACTTGTACAAAAGTATGCCAAATCGAATTTTCGAAATAATTAAAAACAATAGCCGAAACACAAAATATTAATTGGAATAAAAAATCATTTTTATAACTGTGCTTTTTATATTTATTTCCTATTAAAAACAATAAAATATTGTGTGCGGCTATCTTTTATTACCATACTAAATGAGGGTTACCCATAAATTTTCCATGACGCCGCAGAGAATAAAGTTGGTAAAGTGAAAAGTATTATTTTTGCAAAGGAAGAATTTTAAAAGAATTTATTTGAAATTAAATAAATCTTAAATTAGGAGTGCGGCTATCATTTAGTACTTGACTGTATAATTAATTTGCACACTACCAAGCCAAACAGAAGTGCGATCATTATTAATAAAAAATCTAAAAATTGTATTCAATTGGTATTTCATTTATTATCGTTTTTATTTTACCGGAGAATTTTTGGATAAGCGCAGAAATAACCTTATTCCAAAATAAGCAGCATAAAAAATTCACATTATTTTGGAAGGAGCAAAACAAACTTATCCATAGAAACATTCCTTACTAAACTATTGTAACTTTAGAACAAGTTATGTAGAGACTCAATCTGAATCGGAGTCTGAGATTTGACAACCAGAATTCATAGCATTTATAATATTATCTGCTAGACCTTTGCGGTGCTTTGATAATACATGTGGGTTGTGTCTTGCGTAGCCCAAATACCATATCACTGAAGTTATATGACTGCATGTACCGACAACTCTGCTCCCAGTTTTGCACTTACAGTAATATCCTAAAATTGATTCGGCTCCACTACCATTAGGAAAGAATTCTAACCATAACTGATGAATCCGAGTTGACGAAAAACGAATTCAATTTTGCGTCTTATCAAATTCTTCATTTCGTTATGTATAAAGATCTTGTAACTAGAATCTGCCTTCATGTGTTCATAAGTATATCATTTTCCTTGGTCTAACTGATACATACCTAAAGTGATATTTTTAATTTCTTCTTCTGATAAACATGGAAAGTCTTGAATCTGATTAGTAGCCTCCTCCCAACAAATTCGTTTGTTTTCAAGGCCTAGCTCTTCAATCTTCTTTTGAAGAGAATTGTCATCATTCATTTTGCTCATTGCCTTCTATGCATAACGTGCATGATTTTCGTTTTCTATAAACATAGGAGGACTGTATGCATTCAGTAAGGCACAAGGAATTTTAGTTAAAGATGACAGCTTGGGGAAATAAGTGACTTCAATAGTTGAAGCAAAGAACTTGTATTTTTTGATTCTGCTGTTCACACTTTCCACTATCCATCGATTCATAGTCACAGCTCTGGACTTATTAGCATCTTTTGTGCAAAACTGCTTTTGTCCCTTGGTTAGTAAATGAGGCATTATTGGATTAAGTTTTAGCAATTTCAACTTTTCTATGACATCTCTGAACCCACGATCGAGAAGTAAAACATCATTCTCTAAGAAATATTTTTTAAATCCATAAGGGGTAGAAATCAAGTATTCTAAAATTTTTGAATCGCTATTGTCGTTGTTTGCAAAAACAAACCTTCAACCTCAAGAATGTATCCGTCAGGGAAAACCAAAATCATGGGCTTCAATAAGTTTCTGTATGTATGATTGGAATACGTCAATAATTGTAACTCCTGATCACATGACTTTTGAACATATAGATAAGTACCATCAATGATAACTACAATAGAATTTTCATCTGCACCCAGAAGTTTATGAGCCATTTTAGTTTGATGTTTCATTGCATCTTCTCGTGATAGATGATTATAACCTAAATGAAGATGGACAAAATGCTCATCCAAAGCTTTTCGAACAGATTCAAAGATTGCAGACACTCTTGCTTGACCATCTACATACATTGAATAAATATGCCAAAAATTCCTGTGACAAGTTTACTAGGAATATTCCTAACGCATTTCTCGTAAATCTGTTGCAACTATTTCTGATGTGTGGCTTTACAAAAGCATGAAGGCAATCGAAATTTTTTTGTGAAATCCCAGTGAATTTCTGATAATTATATGGAGTTATTGGAGAGCCGTTGTCGAAATCGATTTTAGAGTATGAGTTGGCCTTACTAAAGTAAACGGCATTGAAAAATTCTTCAATATCTTCAGCGGACAATTATTATTATTATTATTATTATTAGTTGAGGGCCATGTGGGCGTTCAAGCCACCCCGCACTGCGACCTAAAAGATCTTTTGTGCATGGACCCTACTTAATGAGCCGTCCAGTCAATATTCAGGCTCTTAATGAACCTGACAATACTGCCGGCCGGTATATGGTGCATACCATCCGGGCTCATTACTCTCCCTCCTAGGTGTTGAAACCTTTTGCAGAAAATGGCTGGGCAATGGCACAGAACATGTTCCGCTGATTCCGCTTCCATGTCACAGAAGCGACATCTATCCGTCGAACTTAGGCCCATTTTCTTTAGGTGATACCTTAAGGGGATGTGACCTGTGAGGAAGCCGGTAAGCAGCCTCAACTCAGGTTTCCTAAGTACGAGACATTCCTTGGCCCTGGCCGACGAAGGTGAAATAAATTCCTTCGCCTGTCGCAAACCTGGAATTCCGCGCCAGTAAGAGAACTTTTGCACATCCTCCCAGCGTTTAACTGCTGCCCTATGGTGCCCCTTAGAGACGCCGCAGAAGGGCTCTGGTCCAATTAATGGAAAGGCAGATCCCTCGCGGGCGAGGACATCAGCTGCCTCGTTTCCCACAATTCCAGTGTGGCCTGGCACCCAAACAAGTGTTACCTTATTTGAGCTTGCCAGCAATTTAATAACCTTCAGACAATCCCATACCAGCCTTGACTCAATGGTAAAAGACCTAAGAGCCTTTAAGGCCGATTGGCTGTCTGATACTATATAAACCTTTGCGTCGTTTAGGCCTTTAGAAATGCCTATCCTAGCACAAAGTTCTATAGCATGCACTCCTGCTTGAAAGACGGTTGCATTGGTACCCAAGGACTTCGAGAGTGATACTCCACTCCCATGTATTCCTACCCCCGCCCCATCTTCCGTTTTTGATCCATCTGTAAACCACACCAATGACCCTCGCTCAAAGGATGGTCCCCCTGTACTTCACTCCTCCCGGTTAGGTAATCTAACACAAAATGGTTTGTGGAAATCCAGTTTGGCTGGCATACAGTCGGAAGGCATTCCTATAGTGGGGTCTGTCTGAAACTCCTTAAGGATCTCCAGATGGCCCACCATATTGCCTGGTTTGATGTTATCCTCCGCCTGCATCTTAAGGGCCATAGTAGCAGTATCCTTTTTTACATGCAGATGCAATGGAGTTAGTCTTAGGAGTGTCTCCATTGCTGCGGTCGGACATGTTTTCATTGAGCCCGTAACCCCAATGCAGGCCATACGCTGAACCTTATTCAATAAAGTTTGCGCTGTCCTTTGTTGAGTTTTAGGCCACCACACTAGCGATGCGTAAGTGATCATAGGCCTAATAATTGTTAGAAATGACCAGTAGATCATTTTTGGTTGTAGTCCCCAAATACGTCCATAGAGTCTCTGACAGGCCCAAAAAGCCTTTGTGGCTCTATTTTGAATTTTTTGTATATGTTGTTCCCAGTTCAGTTTATGATCCAGGATAACCCCTATATATTTAACCTCTTTGGAAAAGGCAACAATAGTACCGTTTAACGAGGGAGCTACAAGCGAGAGCTTTCTCCTCCTCGTAAAAGGGACAATGACAGTTTTGTTTGGATTGACACTAAGTCCTTCCTTGTCACACCACTGCCATATCAAGTTGAGTGCATTTTGCATGAGATCAGAGATGATCTCATCAAACCTGCCTCTAATCACGATAGCCACGTCATCCGCATAGCCCTGGACATCAAACCCATGGCTATTCAGGAGGATCAGCAGTCTATCATTAACCAATGACCATAAAAGAGGAGATAGTACACCTCCTTGGGGACAGCCCTTTACGGCCCTGATGGTTACTGACTCGCCACCTAATGTGGCTGTAATATGTTCAGCGGACAATACTATTGTTTCTTTAGTTGCAACTAATGATTCTAAAGTCTTCTTATTAAACAAGCCATTTTTGTCAAAATGTGAGCGACAGCATCTATTGCTCATTGGAATAACAATTTTCTTTCTTTTCCACATATCGATTCTCTGTGTACCAGAGCAGCTAGGAAGATTGACTATAATTCCATTTCTTGGAACAGAAGAAACTTTGCTTGACGTTACAGAAGCTTGACTACTGAGAAATTCAGATGTAAATTCAGATTGAGCTTCAGTACTTGTGTTTTCTAATGTCGAAAATGAAGTTGTACTATTCATGGTTGAAGCCTGGAAATCAATCTCTGAAGATGTAGTGCAACAAGAACTATCAGGAGTTATATCCATTTCATAATTATGCAAATTATTGTCCACAGTATTACCCTCAGCTGTATTACCAGGCAGTAAGTGATATCTTTTGAACTTTAATCTTGAATGACACTTCAAACAGGCATAACTATTTGGATTATATGACTTTCCTACGCTTTTTGAGTATGTAGTAACATTTATCCATAAAGAAGGTGCTCCTAAAGTGCAAACTCCTCGCCATTTCAATATGCGTGACTTACATATGCGACAGAGAATATGAGATCGTTCAACTACAATAAACAATTTTATGAGATTACATGCAAAATAAATATAAAAAGTACATTTTACCTTCTGGACCCATTAGTGTTAAGTCAAACAGTTCTAATGATGATGAACACACAAGTTAACGAATTGTAAAAGTATTAAAGATTATGTTACACACAAGGTATATTACTCAAAACAAGACTTGAAATACGATTTATACAACAGTAGTTATACAACAAGAGGTTCGAAAATAATCTAATATACAGTTAAGAGGACGAGATGTGTTTCCTAGGTAACACATCGAGCCCGCAACTGGATATTCAGATGATTTTCGAAGCTAGAGTTGTATACGTTAAGACTATACAACGAATCAACCAAATATATTACACAACCAAATAAAAACTGCACCAAATAAACTCATTTTTGCGAAATGTCAAAAATATTAATTGTTTGTTTATATTCATGGATGATATGATTATAACATAATATGATTTACTTGTTTGTGGCCGAAACACCACTAGTTGTGTTAAATTGAACTATCTGATTGGTCTATTTTCCAATGAGTTGTATAGTCTGTTATATATGTGATTGTTATATAAACATAAAAGTTATGAACCAAATTGTACTGATTGAGATTGAGAGTAATGTGTAATGTGTATCTGACATCTCTTGCATAAAAATAATTTTTTTAGTCCAATTGTATGCGAACAAAGAAGGGGCTGCTAGAGAATTTTTAGTATGTTGTTCTACGATTCTTATATAACATATATGTGAAAAATCAAAATTGTATCTCAATGCGAACATATGTAAAATGCCATTGTTCTATGCTTTCCTATGCTTACACATGTAAAAATTGGTCTAGTAAAAATTCAGTTTCTGGAAAACGAAGAAAAGGCTGCCGCTCATATTTTGCAGACAGGTTTCGAAAGATGTGATTAAACATATATTTCAATTTCAAGGCTCTATCTTCATGCGAAAGTACAAAAACGAGGGGCCCAATTTTCACTACATATCACATAGGGGCCTTTAAAACAATTTTTGTTTTTGCTTTCGATATTAGAGCCATGCATCATAATATTTTGTGGATTATACCGTTTCAATTTCTATTGTAAAGTCCTTTTTAATAAATATTTTTGGTTTGTACAAATTTATAAAATAAAAAAAAGTTAAGAACAAACCAGAGAATGTTACAGCATTATTGTTGTTCTAGAATCTAGCTAGATAAATGAAAGATTTTGCAGAGGAAATAACTGTTAGCCAATGGTTCGAGTTCGATTATACATATCTGAGAATTTTCTATTACCATTCTCCGTTTTTCAAATACATTAGCTACATAATGTATATTGAAATTGAATTATGTTCTCAAGATCATCACTTATACGAAAATAAACATTTTAAGTGTGTGCAAAGTTATCTACATATACATATGTATGTATATTAATTGGATCAACCAAAACCAACAAAAATGTATAATGTGTTAGATATGTTAGAAACGATCAACGAATAAAGAGTTTGTTTCTCCCTCAGTTGTATGTACATATCGATGGTGTTCAATAAAAGCGGCATAATTTATAATTTTTTTGTTTATAGTTACATATTTGTCCCCCATTCTCCCGCCTACTGAAACAACTGAATGAATTTTTTACAATTTTATTCACAAGTGATTAGTAAATCAAATTCTGGAAAATTTATTCCGATTTTTTAGTGGACGGAAAAGTATGTAACATGTAGGTAATTGCAAACAAAAAATTTTATTTTTTGAATTGTGCCGGTTTTCTTGAACACCATCGATATGTATAATATTGACGAAACAAAATCAAAACAAAACTCAACTAATGTCTTCTTTTTCTTCTTCCGCTGGCGCTACATCCCATGAAGGGATCTGGCCGCCTCAACGATGCTCCTCTAAATATTTCGATCCACCACAAGAGAACGCCAGACACGGTGACCGAGTGTGTACAGGTCCCTCTCAACGTCGTCCATCCATCGGGTAGGTGGTCTCCCACGAGGTCCTACTTTCGTTGGTGCCGACTCCAAGGCCTGTTTAGTGGTCCGATTTTGTGAACGTAGTACGTGCCCAAGCCATCTCAGCCTTGACGATTTTATGAATCCTATGATGTCGACTTTATCGAGATCATTTCTGATCTCGTGATTCATTCGCATTCTGTACGTGGCTCCCTCTTTAATGGGACCGAGAATTCTTCTTATCATCTTACGCTCAGTTACAGCGATTTTCTGGATGTTTTGCGCTGTTAGTGTCCAAGACTCGCAACCAAAGGTGACAACTGGTCTTATCAGCGCCTTGTAGATGTCCAATTTTATTTTGCGCGATATATGAGGAGACTTGAAAATTTTGATATTGGCGTAAAATGCTCGGTCGCCAGCTGCGATCCTCGATGAAATGTCTACAGAAACGGAGTTTTGCTCAGTGATCAGTGATCCTAGGTATTTGAACTCATTCACCTTTTCATATTGAGTATCTCCTGAAATGAAGTCCCCACGAGTCTGCCTTCTCGCGGTCACCATGTATTTGGTCTTCGCTTCATTGATCTGAAGGCCTATTTGTTGGGCTGTTAATTCCAATGGGAGGAGGACCTCTTTCAGAGAGATGATGTTGCGACCCAGAATGCAGATATCGTCAGCGTATGCTAATAGCTGGGTTGATTTATAATACAGGCAGCTACGCTGTGCTATATTAAGCTGACGAATGATATACTCTAATGATAGATTGAATAGAGTTTGAGCTATTGGGTCTCCTTGCCGCACTCCAGATGTTATCTCGGAGGCATCCGAAATTTTACCTTCTATTAGCACCTTACATGTTGAGCCATCCATTAAAAGCTGGCACATTGAAACCAATTTTGACGGTTTGCCCAGGTAGGACAACACGTTCCATAACGTATTCCTCTTAATGCTGTCGTACGCCTGTTGGAAGTCTATGAATAGACTGTGTACAGGGATGTCCTTTTCATAGCATTTCTCCAGCAAAATCCTCAGCGTAAAAGTTTGATCGGTCGTTGATCTATTTGGACGAAAACCACATTGATAATCACCCAAGATCCTCTCGGTATAAGTTGATAACTTTGCTGCGACTACGTTGGCCAAAACCTTGTAGCCTGTGTTCAGCAAAGCTATACCGCGATAGTTGTTGCAGTTCAATCGATCTCCCTTTTTATGAAGTGGACATATAAGAGCCATCTTCCACTCTAATTTATCCCTTCCTCTTGCATTATATAATTTTATTATTATCTATTATACTCTATATATTAATTCCTGTACTCATACAACTTACCATTGCATTATCGAGTACATTATCAATTTACCACATTCCAAATTTCAGCTATTGTATTATATAAGTTGTTTCTTTATAGATGTAACATTTCCCCTTACCATTTGTATATTCTTCCATGTACTGCTTATATACCATAATTTTGTACTTTTCGATAAATGTTTTAAAATAAAATATTCAGTTCGCATTCAACCACCGACCAATAATTACCATCCCGCATCAATCCACCAACCAAGCAAAATATTGTGTAATAAATATATAAGTTAAACCTTTAAAGATTATTGTTGCGATTGTTTTATTTGTAAGTGAATAAATACACCTAATTTATTCATTTATTTATTGGTCCGTCGAACTCGAAACAGAGCAAACAATACCGGATGCGATAACAAAGCATCCCCATAATTTCGAATGTGTAAAACAACCCAAGTTTTATACATTTTTTGGTCCTTCGAGCCGGATCCTGACCGATTTGGATCCAATTTATCCAGTAATGTTATACAGTGCATTTAAACGACCAGTAAATCAATATCCAGTCAGTTATTTACAACCCTAGTAAATCAACAACCAGTGATTTACAGTTTACCAGAAATCGAATGCCTTATTAATAATTTGTTTGTGTGAACCAATCAACGGTGATTCATAATCAACGTTAAACCAATATCAAACGTGAATCACAACCAACCAAACGGTGATTCTAAACCAAACGTGAATCACAACCAACCAACCGGTGATTTTAAACTAAACGTTAGTCACAAGTGTCACAACCAACCAACCGGGATTTTAAACCAAAGGTGAATCAACAACCAACGTGCTTTATAACCAACGGCGTTTTATCCAGCCATCAATCAAGGAATTAAACCAACGACATTTTTACCAGTTACTTAACAGTGATTCACAACCAACAGATGTATTAACCGCTAGCCAGTAAACAAGCAATTGCTTAAAACCAGGTAATCTGTTTTTGTTTTGTTTTCTATATCTATTTAATCAAAACTTACCGAGTGAATCAATTTAAATTAAATTTATATCAAATATCTGAAGTACCGTGATATTCAAGTGATGAAATTTTATTTATAAACCGTTCATATTTTTGTTCCGTAATCTGAAAGTGCATCGAAACCGGTTCTCTAATTTCTCCACGTTTTTTTTATTGTGTTTCGTAAGTGCATTAAACGTTTAAAATACCTTTATTTAACTTAATTGGATATTTATTAAAATGGAAGCTTTATTAAGACGAAGGGGAATAATAAAAGACCAGTTAACAAGACTCGTCAATTATATTTCTACCAACGGTGAAAGTGCTACCTATGACGAGTTATCAATCCGTTTAACCAGAACGTATGATATTTATAAACAGTTTATTTCGGTCGAAAACCGAATTTTTGATTTGGATTATACAATTGTTTCAGAAATGGATGCTATCGACGAATTGTACTTTACAATTGTTGCAAAAACTCAAACTCTAATTAGAGAAAGGGAATATTTTGTTGAACGCAACATTCATGATTTTCCACCAATAAAACTCAATAATCCATCAGTATATTTCAATACACCAGAGTTACGTAACCCTATTGAATATTCCATAAATCGGACACCATCAAAGAGTGATGTGAATATCCAAAAGCAAGTAACATTATCACCTGAAAGCAAACATATTGAATCCAGCATATCAGCATCAACCAATTTATCGAGCACCACTATTATTGCGAACGCAGATGTTGAAGCAACAGCAACCAAAGCTGCCCAAACGCAATCAAATTCAACATCGAAGAACACCGTCGTATCTTCTACGCCCGTGCAATTAGCACCAACGCCAACCAAAATCCATACAGCGCCGGACGCAGTTATACCAATTGGCACATTGGCCTTTCCGTTAACACCAAAGCTTCTCACCATTACCGATTTGGAACGGCCAACTGCTCCATTACAATCACCAAAGGCATTAATCAAAGAAATGCCACCACAAATTCCAGCTGTATATTTGAGTCAACAAAAACCAAAGGCATCAATTCAATCAACGCCTCTGCATATTACTGCGGTAAGTCTCCATTAACGAAACCAAATGGCACCGGTTGTCACACCAAATAATTTGATGGCGACGTCGAGAACACCTGACCAAACTGGTGTCTGCTTAACATTATTGTCCAGTGTAGTAAATCCAGTTTTAGCCACATATTCCAACCAACAACCTGTACAACAAGTTCAACAAATGCCAGTACAAATTAATCCTCCAATAGCTGCACAATTAACAAATAATGAAACCGTTACGAATAAATTAGATACCCAAGATGATTACGAGTATGGTAGCTGGATAAACCATCGAAATAAACTAGATCCATCGGGTTTTACAAATAGCATCATAACAGAGGGTCGATTAAAGCAAATGAAATTTACTCGAGTTAAACCCAATATTCCCGTTGGCAGCCTCAAGCAGTCAGAAGCTAACATTTCCAGAGATAAAGCATACGTCAAACCTAGGCCTTGCTGTCAAATAGTTCCAGAAGTTTTCTACCCATCACTAACCGGAAAATTGCCACCAGAAGCAATTAATAAATGTTCACTTGAGTTTGATCAAAATGTGATACTACTTGATCCAGATAAAGATTACCATCATCTACTAGATGTCAAATGTCCAAGATGGCTATTTACAATTAATGATTATCGTCAAGTAAATTCGATAATTGGATTGCAATGGATGTCAATACCGTTAAAAAAGCTTAACCCATTGCAAGCAAACCGTATTGCTGAAATCAAATCCGCCATCAACCGAACCCAATGGCGATGATAAATCTAAACTTTAAGTATATCGATTCGTTCAATACGAAAACTTAAACTTAAGATTTATTTATTTTTATTTTATTATAATATCGAACCAATTTAACATTTTTTCTCTTTTTTCATGTTCGAATAACTATGGTGTGCTGCGAACGAGAGGAAGTTTGAAGATTACCAATATTACAACTAATGCCAACCATCCAAATACTAAAGCACGACCACACCATTACTAAAAAATCATCCGCGAATTCATTCAGAGGAATTTGCTTACAACCCATAAGTTGCTGCTATCCTCGAAAAACAGCTAACTATATGCAATTGGAGTAATACATTTATATGCCACCTTCCTAGAACGATAGCTAATAAGTCAGCTTCTTCGTATGAAACCAACCTTGTCGACGAGATAATTCATTGAAGTTGGACTTCATCTAGCTGTCCTTTAATATCTATTACAATCTATCATTGATTACCATCCGAGGATCACCACAACACTCCGTCCAAGGATTACCACAACCGTACAATCACCATTTGCATCCAGTTATTGGAGATATACTCTACTTACAAAAGAGGTTTTTACCATCACCAACAAATTGAATATTTACAAAATTCAAGGCAGTTAGGAGGTACTCCAGATGACAAATGGTAGCCATTATCCCTTCATGCTTCGTAAGAAACCGTATATTGCAAAACAGTTGCTATGATCCAAAGATTACTAGAAGTTGTCAACTACACTCCAGAATTGATCAACACTCCAGGATTAAAGCCGTAAACCTACCCAGCGAAAATGCCTGCTTAACTGGACAACATAATAACATTTCCGTGTTATCTATTTTTGACTCTACCGAGTCAACGGCGGCGGTATGTTTAGACCAACTAGTTCTAATTTCTTATTACGTAGCCCAGTTGGCATGATACCTGGCCATCAACGAGTTGATAAATAGTATTGTAGTCTTTTTATGTATATTATGTTATTATTATTTATGCGTCTGCCAATTATTGTATATAACGCGCATAGACGTTTCTAGATAAGTTATTGTATTTGTATTTATCCCTTCCTCTTGCATTATATAATTTTATTATTATCTATTATACTCTATATATTAATTCCTGTACTCATACAACTTACCATTGCATTTGTTACCATTGCATTATCGAGTACATTACCAATTTACCACATTCCAAATTTCAGCTATTGTATTATATAAGTTGTTTCTTTATAGATGTAACATTTCCCCTTACCATTTGTATATTCTTCCATGTACTGCTTATATACCATAATTTTGTACTTTTCGATAAATGTTTTAAAATAAATATTCAGTTCGCATCCAACCATCGACCAATAATTACCATTACGCATCAATCAAGCAACCAAGCAAAATATTGTGTAATAAATATATAAGTTAAACATTTAAAGATTATTGTTGCGATTGTTTTATTTGTAAGTGAATAAATACACCTAATTTATTCATTTATTTATTTTTCCGTCGAACTCGAAACAGAGCAAACAATACCGGATGCGATAACCAAAGCATCCCCATAATTTCGAATGTGTAAAACAACCCAAGTTTTATACACACCATAGGGACCTTAAAGTGAACCTCATAGCAAATGAAATTCAGGAGAAAGCGCGGAGCGCTTGAGCAACATGATTTTAATACACAGACTTAAAAGAACCAGACCTTTTGAGTTGGTTTAATTGTTAGCTAAACAGCATTGTGCTGTCTAAAGCCCACTACAAAGATGGTAGAAGGTTTACTTCAATTTACCAGACTCTATGGAACGCCGGTAGAAGCCATATGTGGATGGAAGCCATAGATTAATATTAAGTTAGTAAATTAAGTCAAAAACAAATTGCTCATTAGTCCAAGAAACTAGATTGTAATTACATAAAATAAATAAATAAAATTTATTATATTGCGTTTACTCCTTATCCTCTTGCTGCAGCAAAACTGATTAAATCAAATTCAGAGTAGATGTTCAAACTGAAAACCTTGAACTTCTTGACAAAAAGCTATGCGATTGTAAAAATGAGTCACAGCTTGACGGATCATCTCTCTATAAATCAAAGCAGCTTCTTCAAGAATCCGGTTTTGCAGTTGGTTTAAATTTTGAATTGCGTATATTTTTCTGTTTAAATAACTCCAAAGAAAATAGCCAAGAGGCGTTAGATCAGGTGATCTATCTGGCCACTCAGTTTGACCTCTTCTCCCAATCCATTTACCAGGGAACTGATTATCCAAAAATGCTCCAAAATTTCTACTGTTGTGAGGTGTAGCTCCGTCTTGCTGAAAGCACGTTTCATCAAAATTATCACCCGTTATTTCCCTTATCCCTGGTATAATTTGATTCATCAAAAGAACTTGATATTTCTGGTCAGTGAGTTTGCCATCCCATCGTTGAAAAAGGGCCTATTATCGTATTATTCAAGATACCAGCCCAAACATTAATCTTTTCTCGCTATTGCGTATGACTCGCCATCAAACAAAAAGGGTTCGTGTCCGACTAATATCTACAATTATGTCTATGTTGTATGAAAACAAATGATTTTCATTGATTCTGGTCATCATTGTGGTACAAAATTCATTCCGACGATCAGGATCGCCTTCATGCATCTTGAAGAGATGAAATTTTATGCCTTTCAAAACATTACGCACTGTTTGGTGAGAAACATCATATTCAATACCTAGTAAAGAAAGATGTGGGTTTTCAAAAAAAGCTGCTACTAGTTCTAAGTGTTTATCTTCAGTTGTGACAGATTTTGGCCGACCAAATTTTTGAATATTCTTAATAGTTCCATGATCCCTAAAGCGCCACACGGTTCTTTCAACAGTAGATTTTGATATGGGACTTAAACATTCTCCATTACGGAAAGTTTGATTAAATAAAATTCGAACTTGATCATAAGACCGCCCTCGATCTCCCCAACCACATATCATTAATAAAGATACCCTTGTACATTTTTCTGATCTGTGTTTTGGAGTCCTGGTAACCTAATTCGTTGAGAAATGTGAAAATCTGGCACAACATTTTTTCGCGTTTACAATACTTACCCAATATAACTTCGTTATAGTGCGAAAAATAAAAATACGTAATAATTATCCCTAGAGTAGAAACAAAAATAAAACACAACGCCTACCTTTTTTTTAATGCATAATAAAAATATTGCTGTGTTGTGCAAAACAATACAAACGGTATTATTTCCCGTTTTCTATTGTTTCCCGTTAAAACAAATTTATTTAGAATAGAAATAATAGTTTCTCTTGCGAGAAACACAAAAACATGCAAAAAATGGTAGCTGAATAGCTTTTTCAAAAATATTAAACACGTATTATTACGTTTTTCGATGCGGTGGGTACCATTTAAAATATTCTACCATCCCGGTACATTTTTTAAACCGTGTATAATTTGAATAAATCTATTTACGTTGTAATTGGATTTTGTTATCTATAAGTGTATTGTGTGTATGTATGTATATATTGTAGAAAAAACATGGCCACGTCGATACGTTCCCTGCTACGCACTTGGAAGATTATATGAAAACATTTATTTTCTCTATATGTGTTGGTGGCTTTAGTATTATAACACGATTTTATTATTTTTATTTGGCGTTGTTTTCACTCTCTGTGTTCTATGTATTCATGAGACAACTATAGTGCTCTTTATAAACCATGAGATAGACTCAATAGAAATACATTGTCGCTACTATACGAATTGTGGTGACCTTATATTTTTTCATTTTCTTGTTTAGTATTATTTCTGTGTGCATGTGTATATTGTTGTATGTAATTGCATATTATGCAAAATCAAATATATAAAGATAATTGTTTCAAGTCACCGTTTTAGTTCATTTTTTGAACGTTTCATGGTGGGTTTATCTATATTAATTCTATCATGCCATGAGCTATAATACAACGCAAAATTTTCATGTATTCGAGTTTTAGTTGACTGAATTGATTGGATGGAGTTTAGGTTGCAGTTATCACATACAAACATCAATATTACTTATATGGTACAACGTAAAAATTTTTAAGAATATAGTTTTTAATTTCCTTTTATTGATTTATTATTTTATTTCATACTATACCGATAATCAATGTTTACGTGATTGATTTCAGTCCGATAAATGACTCATTACGGTACAGAAAAATGTGTCCGGAAAACGAGCTAGTACCGTACAGAAAATTATAAAGCCAAACAAAAAAAAAATAACTAGGGTAACCATTAAATCATTTGGATTGATTTTCTTTAAATTTCAAACTCATGTTTTTACTTTAAAATTTAATTTTAAATGAAAAAATCGAATTAATGTTCCATGTAGTATGAAATAAAACGTAATACGTTACACGTACGTTAATAGTATATTGTATAACAAGTGAAGAAAACGAGTCATTGCAATACGAAAGTGAAATTTGCAGCCTGAGCGATAGCGAGGGCTGCAATTACTTGAGTATTGCAATGACTCATTTTCACACGAGTTATACACGCTATTTTTTCTACGATACAATAGCCCTGTAACATTTATAAATAAGTAGAAACATAAAAAATTACAAACTTGTACGGATCAACACAAATTTATTAAACCATTAAAACATTTGGGTTTTCACAAATCGTGTAGCAATATTAAGAAATCGTTGTGTAATGAGAATATTTCCACATGATTTTAGTATACGACGCAAAGGCTCCTTTTCTTATATAATTTAAATTCAAAAATCATCATCGAAAGTATAGGTTACTGCACTATCGTAGAAAAATGTTCGTTACAGTACTCGTTCAAAATTCTGGACTCGGCTCCGAATTCGTACTGTAACAACTTATTTACCGCCCTTGTGACGTAAATAACTATTATTGACTTGTATTTTAGAGTTGTGATTATAGTGTGGCGGAAATCTTTTAAATAGGTGAATGATACTAATTTTTTTTTTTTTTTTTTTTTTTAAATGCTGCCAATGGCTTTATTCTTGAATCTTTCTACATAAGAAACTAACAAGAAGTAATCAAATCTTAAGCTAAAATTATTACATATTTTAAGTCTTAACCAATGTTAATACTTATTGTTGGTGCTCACAATTTAATTAATTTAGATTATACTTATACATACATACTTATGTATAACATCAACATTTAATAAATTTACAGGTTCACAGGTTCATAAGTCCGAGTGGATCTGTTCTTTTCAGTCGCCTAAATCGTGGCTGTTTTAATATATCCCTGGCCAATTCGTTGGGATGCGCTTCTAGTTTTGAATAATATTTAGAACTGAATTCTTTAATTGTTTCTTTAATGGTTTTAATCCCAAGGTCATCATGTATATACTATTTCGAATGTACCACGGAGCATTAGTAATACTTCGAAGTATTTTCGCTTGTGTTCGCTGCAGGAGCTCTCTGTTTGAAGCGCTGGTGGATCCCCATAACTGAATACCATATGTCCATATGGGTTTGATTATCGCTTTGTACAGTAAAACTTTATTGGCTAATGATAACTGAGATTTCCTTCCCATCAGCCAATACATTATGGAAAATGTCATTTTTATTTGGTTGCGCTTAGTTTCAATATGGGTTTTCCACGTTAACCTTCTATCCAGGTGCAAACCTAAGTATTTGACCTTCGTTTGTTGAGGAATATTTTTATTGTTTAATTTCACTGGTGGGCAGGTGCGTTTGTTCAGCGTGAATGTGATGTGAGTTGATTTGTTTTCGTTCACTTTTATTCGCCATGTCTTTAGCCAGTCCGCGATTTTGTTTAAATGATTCTGTAACTCCTTTGAGGCAATTTCGGGATTATTGTGTGACACCAGGATGGCCGTATCATCGGCAAATGTTGATATTGTTGCTTTGTTGGTTACAGGTAAATCGGCTGTGTACAACAAGTATAATATTGGCCCTAGAACGCTGCCTTGCGGGACACCTGCATTAATATCATTTAAGCAAGTAGTTGCGCCATTTTGTTTGACCATGTATTGCCTTTGAATAAGGTAGTTTCCCAAAATTGAGTGAAATTTCTTCGGTAGAAGCTCTTTAATTTTGTATATTAGCCCATCGTGCCAAACTTTATCAAATGCTTGTGCTATATCCAAGAAAGCAGCAGAACAATATTTCTTTTCCTCGAAGGTGATTTTGATTGCGTTTACAATTCTGTGAATTTGCTCTGTGGTACCATGTTGGTTTCGGAACCCAAATTGATGGTCTGGTATAACGCGCCGTTCTTCCAATATTGGTTTCAATTTTGTTAGTAACATTTTTTCAAATAGCTTTGATATTGTGGGTAGCATGCTTATTGGGCGATATGATGAGATCTGCGTTTCATTTTTTCCAGGCTTATGTATCATTGTGATCAAAGATATTTTCCATTTTTGAGGAATATAACTGGTTCGCATGATCGCGTTGAATATGAATGTTATTAGTTTTATGCATTTGTCTGGCAATTCCCTTATCATTTTTCCAGTAATGAGATCATGTCCTGGTGCCTTTTTCGGGCTTATGCGATTTTTAATTGTATTCTTAACTTTCTTCCAATTATACTTTATAGGTTTGTAGGATAAACCATCATCCATTTGCTGGGGTAGCACGAAATTATTATCTTCTTCGTGTGGTGTGAATACTGTTGTTAGATGATCAGCAAAAGCATTGGCTTTTTCTTCATCACTTCTCGCCCAATTTCCAGTTGGTAGTCTAATCGGTGGATTCGAATTTGTTGGCCTTTTTAATTTTTTTGTTGCCTTCCACAAAGAGTAATCTGTCCTCTCGGTTGCCGAGAGATCACTTAAATAGTTCTGGACGCTCTGGTTTTCTTCTTCCCGCAAAGCAAATCTTAAGGCCTTGATAGCTCGATTTAATTTCCATTTCAATAACGGTGATTTTGTTTGCTGCCATAGCCGGCGAATTTTCCGTTTTTCCTGGATTAGTTCCTGTATATTATGTGACAGCTTATTAACTTTTTCGGAACTACTTATGACAGGTGTAGCCCTTTCAGCTGATAATGCCATGATGTCTTTTAGATTTTCAGCCGCCGCATCAATATCAGCTGGTGTGGTCAGAGGAATATTAAGTAGGCAATTTTGTTCGACTAGCCTCCTATATTGATCCCAATTAGTTTGCTTGTTTGTAAGACGGTTGGGTGTTTCGTTCCTTAAGACATCGGTACTCACTGTTACTATTACCGGTGAGTGATCAGAAGACAGATCAAAACAATCGGTGGCCTTAGCATATGTACGTGGAATGCCCTTAGTTACACAAAAGTCGATTAAATCAGGAATTTTCTTTTTATCCGTCGGCCAGTAAGTTGGATTACCGGCAGATAAATAATCCAGGGACTGTTCCTCTATAGCTTGATAAAGTTGTTTGCCTTTCGGCGATGTTAATCTGGAGCCCCAATGAGTATGTTTGGCGTTGTAATCACCTCCCGCAAGAAATTTATTACCCAGCTGGCTGAAATAATCCAAGAACTGGAGTTTTTTTATAGCATGTTTTGGAGGACAGTACACTGCCGATATGACACAGTTTCCAGACCACTCCTGAAGACAGATGCTCGTTGATTGTATATGTTCTTTCTCATATTTCGTCAGCTCATAGTGCTTTAATCTTCTTTTAATCAATACAGCTGTGCCTCCATGTGCTTTCCCATCTGGGTGCTTGGTGTCATAAATAGAGTACCCATTAATTTTGAAATAGCTATTTTTGGTGAAGCGTGTTTCGGATATTAACATTATGTCAATATTGTGCTCAGTGAGGAATGCTTGAACCTCCGCTTTATGTTGTGCTAGGCCGTTTGCATTCCATATAGCTATTTTGATGATGGTCATTTTTGACTTTTTACGACTATCTGCATCAGCGTGTTCATATTCTGCATCATTAGATCCATGGTTCTCTCCATCATCGCCATGAGGCTTTGCATCATATTAGTCAATTTGTTTAGAGCTTTTGAGATGTTTCCCTCTTCACTTGCTTGCACTTTAGGGGCCGTACCTTTAAGAACACTTGCGTATGAAACCCCTTGGTGCACACTACCGTTGACAGTTGCGTACTGATTTCCATTTTGAGCGTTTGGATTTACAATTTCTGGGCGTGCTTGTTTTTTAGCTGAAGAATGGAGATTAAGCATTCGTTGTTCAGCTCGCTGCTTTGGATTGATTCTTCTTTTCAATTCAAGATAAATTGGGCATCCTCTATAATTAGCTGTGTGATTTCCATTGCAGTTGCTGCATTTTCTCACTGATGCTTCCGTTTTGGCTTTATTGCAAATCTTTGCGTTATGGAGTTCACCACATATAACACAAACATCGTTCAAAGTGCAATATGCTCTAGTGTGTCCATATTCTTGGCACTTAACACACTGTACCGGCCCATTTCTTTTCCTGGGTTCTTCGATGGTAACCCTTCTGTGCAGTAGATATTTTAGGTCATATATTGCATGTTTGCCTTTGACCTTTTTATTATCTGGTTCTAATTCCAGGCGGAACAATGGCTGCGGCGCCTTCTCCCGATTAATAATATTGGTAATAGATTTACATTGGAAACCTTTCTCAGCGAGAGCAGCTTGAATTTCATTTGCATCTACGTAGCTCTCTATTCCTTTCAATACTACAACTAATCCTTTTTGACTCTTTAGTTGGTACGTGTAGTAATGTTTACCAACTTGATCAAAATGCTTGATTAACGCTCTGTAAGCATCAATATTGAGCAGTTGAATTTTTGTTTCTTTTATATCTCCTCTTTTGATAACGGAAATATAAAATGCACCTTCCGTAATAAACTCGATGGTTTTTGCAAGTTCTCTATTTGATTCTTCCCTCAAATAGATTGGTGGCGGCTTCTCAATTTTTGGAGTTTTTTCAGGCGGCGGATCTTCAACAACCAAGCAAGAATACCTATTGCCATGTGTTAATTCAACGGAAGCTAACTTAGTGAATTTGTTCGCGCTTGTACTGGCCGCTGATCTAGGGCTTCTCCTTCGCTTTGATCGGACAGTAATATACCGGTCAATTCCCGTTTGCACTAAACACTGACCTACATCACTGTTCATTTTTTTTTCATTTGTTGTCAATGCACTTCCATTGTTTATATTATCGTCAATATTTGTCGACGATGCACTTTTATTTTCTTTATGGTTCAACACACTAAAGTTATTTAAATTAATTTCAAGTTCATTTTGATTTAAATTGCCTGGTAAAGCAATTTTTTGAGCATTTAAAATTTGTTGTCGCTTTGGACTATGCTGCACATTTCCAATTTTATTAATAATTGAGGTCGTGACGTTCGGTGGCAAATCGCTTGCGGACATCTCTGTCTGCTGATTTAACCCAGCCTTTTTTACTTGAGGCGGAGAATTGAACATCACGATTTCACTTACTTTTCACATCACAAATTTTTTTTTAAAAATAAAAAAAAAAAAAATTTAAAACTGCTGATTCAACTTTTCACACAAGTAATAAGTAAATTATTTTAAATGTTTACTCGGTGGTAGTAAAATTGCAACTGTTGCAAAATTGCAGTTGCGATACTAATTGGATTTATTATTTTAGGTAGTCTACTGTTATGTAAGTTTGAAGGTAGTTGGAATTAATGATGATCAATCTCGTATAAATAACGAATAACCGATTAATTTGATATTTATTCTCTGAGATATAAATGACTATGATGTCGAATTTAATTAATTATGTATACTCTTAGCAATTTACTGTTGAGAGTACAAATGAAAATGAATGGAATGAATTGTAGTGTTGTAGGATGTTTTCAGTTAGTTTATTAAGGTTGAAGGGTAGTATGATTTTGGAAAGTGTGGTTGTAAGTAGTATTTGGCAGGTTTGCAGAATTACTTCAATTATAATAGTAGTTTGGGCTTAACTGTAGTTTTAAGTTGTGTAACAGACAAATATGGCGGTAATCTTTAAAATAGTAGCTGATATAAATTATATTTAGTTGTTAGGTCATCGCCGAGCTACAGGAGGGTTCAGGAGTTTAAATAATTTTTTAGTTTAATTTTTAATGTAGCAGTTAGAGATAAATATTTAATTTAGAATAGGATTTTCAGAAATATTCGAGAAAGCTCGCTCAGCATCCAGAATCTCTAAGGATCCAATTAATCATTATTATAGAAATGAAAATTAATTCTGAGTTTCAGAATTAAAATTTTAGCTGGAATCATACCTTCAGGATCAACAAGTAGTGAATAAGCTGAAGTTTAGAAATTGTGTTTTCCTGTGCTAACTATTTTACTATATAATTACTAACCATTTTAGTAACTTATCGATCGCTTAGGTGTCTGTAACCGGGTCGATTATGTCCCAATTAGCAATCTTATCCTATCCTTCGGTTTTGTTATATGTAAACGGGTGTATGGTGTGTGCCCGGGAGTTCCTGCTATAATGCTTGGCCATACAATACATCCTAATCAATCAATCAATGTGGGGAATTTAAATAAAATTTACAAGCGTTACTGATAAGCTCGCACGAACAAAAAACTCGGTCTACTCATCAGGCCAGAACCAAACTATAAAAATAAAATTCTAACTTCATACATTAAGTATGAGGAAAGAATGTATTGACTTAGCGAATCATATTCACTAAATTAAAAACTCAAGGAAAACCCTCATTTTTGTGTGTTTTATCATGCCCTCGCAAATAATAGAAAGAGAAGCTTGTCTGTATTAAAATAAATAAGATTCTTTCGGCTTTTTATAGACAAAATATATTAACAATAATGGCATTCACATTCTGTTCGTGCGAGCTTATCAGTACGAAACCAAACTACCACAAAGAAAATTCAAGGAAAGTTTTCATTTGTCTTGTTGATACACTTTGTATTGACTGTCGAGTTAAAGTACGGGCGGGATTTGATATATTTTGCATATAAAAGGCCGAAAGAATCTTATTAATCATATGTTTGCATTGGACGGACTAATTGATATTGATTGGCTTTCCCCACCTCCACGACGTTGGAAAATATTCGTTGCCAATAGAACATGAGAAACTATTGAATCATTTACCCGAGATAAATCGCGATATGTTCGTTCTACTGACAATATAGCAGCTTGTGCTTCTTTTTGTTTGAGACTAAACATTTTAAGTGAATTAGATCTATGGTGGAAGGGGCCTAATTAGTTAATTTTGGATCGAAGAACAAGATCGATTCACCGTTCGAAGAACTACATCGCCAAGTTCTCAACGGGAATATAACCGAAAACCCAGATCTAGCGGAACGAGTTTTATTTTCTGGGAAAACCAGAACAGTGACACATGAATTTTGAATATTTATTATGCCAGTTTCCTTTTACGATACAAATACCATTCAGAAAATTAATCTTCATGAAACAAATCTTTGTTTTTTTTTAAAAACTAGTTAACTACATTTTTATCGATTTTTAGTTATGAATGAAAATAACTGAACAATTGTCTAAAGTTTCAAAATAAATATCTGCTTTCCAATATTTTCCTCCATTTCTCCGGAAAATCTAAAACAAAATGAGCAATTACTACTAAAAGCTTCTGCGAGTTTTTATTTCATATGCGTTTTCTGAAAAATTTACTTTTTGCAGTTAAAGTTTCACAAAAAAACCACAGAAATTTTGTGGTTTTGTATCGGTCATGTTAAAGAGCAAAATCTAAATTTGAAAAAATTATTTGCAGAAATAACTGTTGAGATCGTTAATACGTAGGGTACCAATCTCTTCTAAATTTTCACTCTAACTTTGATATTTACATTATTATAAATAACGTTAGCATTACTTTGTAATCCGTTAATCATCCTTAAAAGTAAAAAAAACATCATACTGTCATATTCTGCCGCTGAAGAAAAATTCCGAATGTTACATTTTACGTTTTAATAACCGCACAAAAGAAATTAAATCACTTAGAACGACAAGAATCACATTTTTAATTCTGTTCATTATGAATAAGTTTTCTTGTTCTGTGTGTGGGGATGATGGGTGGTAAACGAAAAACAAAAAATCGCCAAAACAATAGGGAACAAAAGTTAAAAAAAAACACAGAAAAAATTGCTTTACTTCGTGGTAATAGGTATGCATAAGAAAATTATTTTGACTTTTTATGAATAGCAAGAAAAAAAAATTAAAATTGAACAAAAGAGTTCTGTGTACATTACCTTTTGGTTGTGACTTTAAAGTGATATGACAAAGGCATGTCTTTTCACCTGGAAAAATCTAAAAATTTTTGATTCAGTCACATTTTATACCAAAAATTCTCTTTACATTGTAGTATAATAAAATAATCTCTATTCTCCTTTTAAATTCATTTGATTTGATTTTTTTTTTAACGAAGGAAGCTGTTATATTTATAAAATTTTTAAATTGTGTCACTGGTTTGACAGTTTTTTGTTGAAATGTTATTTTTTTAAAGTTATTTATTAACAGTTTTTTGGTTTAAATAGATATAAGATAAGATCTAGGGACAATATAAAGGGAGCAACAACAACATGAACAATTTTCTTTTTAATTTATTACTTTAGTTTTAGTTTGTTCGAGAATATATGGTTTTATCTGTGGATTATCTGGCTTAAGTATTATATTGTCGTTTATAATGTTTTTATGAACATGGCAAAGCTTTTATTGTTTTAAGATTGGTTGGCGAAATTAATTAAGTCTGAAACTATGTAGTCAATTTAACAGTGGGTGCGAGAGCTATTGTCTAAAATCTAAATATTCAATCGATATTGTGTCAATTTCAATTACCATTAATTCTCGACCTTTATATTTATTTGTTTCGAAAATAAATATAAAATCCAATCCACTGTTGAAATCAAAAGTAATTTGAAAGGACAAAAATACAAAAATTAGAGCAAGGAAAATCTCTCCAAATATCATTAAATAAATTTCCTATCATCAGCACAAAAAAAGCACAAACCAAATAGAATCAAACATGTAAATCTCATTTATATGTGTTATCAATCAAGAAAGAAATAGAAAATGGGAAAATTACGAACAAATCAAATGAATCCGATTTAATGACGATCAAAATGAGAAAAGTTTTGGAAAAATGTGTGCTTTTTGTTCATCAAAACTAAACTATGAAGTGAGTGGGCAATTTTTATTTAAAATGTTAATAAATTTCTGAATAGATTGTCGTCGAGATGTTAAAATGGATTTGAGGAATTATGCTTAATAACACGACATGACACAGTAAAAAAAAAACATGTTCTTGACATGTAATATTTTGCGACGTTACATACGTACAGCGTAGGTTTACTACGTAGCACATAATAAATCGAGACGAATAAAATTTTTATACTTCGTTTATCATTTTTTAAACAAACAACCACACTACAGGAAAATGAAAAACAAGGGAAAATAAAACAATTTTTCAGGTGAAGCAATGTTTTTTTACGTTCATGCTTAAATAAAGAGAGAACAACATTAAGATGTTAAATATGAAATCATTTACTGAATAAATGAGGCCGGAAAAACAGTGTCTATGTCTCTATTTTGTGGCAAAAAATAAAAAATCGTAAAATCGAGCAGATTTTTAAAGTTTTAGTTTTCATCTTCTATCTAAGAGAGTTTCTCTTCCTCAATCATCATTTATTTAAAATCAATAAGACTTTCGGCTTTTTATAGACAAAATATATTTTTATTTTATTTTTCGACTTGTTAATCAGAAGAAATGAAGAGGCCATCATTTATAATATATCTACCAAAAGAGTAGAAATATTAAAATCCCCCCGTACTTCTTAAACCCAAGAGTCATACAAAGTATATCGACCATGAAGAAAAAATGAGAGCCTATGGTGCAACAAACAAGTGCATGATTCATGACCAGTTGCACCCTATTATAGAGTGAGGTAATCGATTTAAACAAAAATATAAAAATTTAAATCTTTGAAAGAAATGAAAAATAGGAGTGAGAAATTGTTATGGACATAACATATGTACAATGCGCTCCAGTTGCCATATCGGTTGGTACATGGATAGAATGACGGAAATTAATATACTTTTCTTGTTCAATATTTTTATCTAGATATGTACTATATTTGATTCATGTCTTGAGAATAAGGAATACTTATGTATCTCTGTCATCATTGCAATAATGATAAACAATAGAGATATGAATTGAAAATAAAAAATGATCATTATTGCGGTGACCATCTTATGGAATTTATTAACAAACCATATTGTTCGTGAAGCACAGCTGTTGTCCTGTGTCATATCCAAAAACTTCAAAATAAATATTACTCCAATTTGGAAATTTACTATAAACTTTATTTTGTATTGTATAGGTAGTTATTACATCAATTATTATTCCATTTTATACAGTTAATCCAATGATTCATAATGTTATCTAAAAGAAAAGAAATTAAGGAAAAGTTAGAAAATAATTTATTGTAATTCATGTATACTTAGCTCTATAACTTGTATATTTTCCATTACTGAATCTAACCTGAAAATAAATTAATTCATGTACTAAATTATTATTATAAATTATGTAATATTATATCAAAGAAATACTTAGCTTTTAGATATTGATGTGGCCATAATATTATTCTGTATTATTATATTAAATGGTCTTCAACATTTATAATTTATTTTTGTAAAAGTAAACAAAATAATAATTTATTTGTTTGCTTAAACTTTGACGTTTCTAAAATGTTATAAATTCTGTATTACAGTTCGATGAAAACATAGTAGAACACCAAAGACACCTAGCGTCAAATTCATATTTATTTTATATTAAAGTTTATTATAATAGCCACCTAGAATTAAATATAGTAACCAATTATATAAAGTATTTTGTAAAAAGATAAAATTAAACTCTCTCTTGCATCGACCGTCAAAGACCGTCATCGATACACAAAAATAGAACGCAAAATAGTGAGGTTAAAAAACATATTAAATAAAACAAAATAAAATAAAGTTTGTGAAACAATGAAAGATGAATCGAAAAGTTTTATTTAATTATTGAACCACGAAACTTACACCTAAAATACAGTCCACTACTATTAAAAGTTATCGTGAGTTAACACATATAATTTTGAAAATAAAACTTATAATTAAAATAAAATAAAATTATAATAAATCATTTAGTGAATTTGTGATTGTGTTTAATTTTAATTGGAGTCAGATAAACCAGGCCAGTGTTAATGGTTCAAAAACATTAATTTAAAATCGCGGAAGGAACCACTCCCAAGTAACACGGGTGGGTTGGGATAACGTTGTACCATGGTTGGCTAGATGACTACTGGTCGGCTAGCCCACGTTGAGCTACCGGTATGAGAACTAAGTTACGACGTTATTGGGGAATAAATCTTTGGTTGTAACAACGTCGTAATAACTATTATCTGACTTGTCAATTGATCATACAATACAAGTTGGGTGATAGATATATTGACAACTATTTTGTTCGTAAAATAAGTATTTTTATCTGGCATTATGGTTATATTTTAGCAGACGGGGCAATTATTTTTCATAAAATATATAAATAATCATGTTATCTTCTTTTATCCTATTAATGTAATAATTGTATGTCTGTTTCCTTTAACATCTATTTCATTATTTAGGACTTTATGAAAATACTTCATAATAATTGTAAATGTAAAATTCATATTCCCTGTAATAATGATAACACAAAAATCTGGCAAGATACGACATATTTTTACAAACAAAGCAAGTTTTATCGTTAATATGAAGTTATCACTGAACTAAAAACTCATGCGCCTTATAAATTCCTTTTATTTAAAAATATATTTCTGTTCTTTCAAAAATATTTTTATTTTAGTTTGACTAAAATTTTCTAAAATTAATTTAAACCGTATTGAAATAATCCCCACCATTAAAATAGTGATATTACAATAATATTTAGTCATGAGAAGTTTGAAAATCATAATTATATTTTCAAAAAATACTAATTTTTGTATAGATATGTAATTAAAAATGGCGATTTTCTTAATACAATATGGATCAAACGATATTTAAACCACCAAAAAGTTAGTTTGACAACCAATTCCTACACGACTCAAAAATTCCAAAGATGTTATTGTATTTTATTGCCAAAAAAGTTATAACCTCGGCGGTTTAGTCATTCTCCCGACGATTTATTATTTTTGTTACCAATTTTCAAAGAATCGGCTGTTAGATATTTACACCACAAATAAGTTATATATAAACCAATATTAGTCCATAGCTATAGCAAAAGCCCGTTTATCCGACATGCCTGGAGATGAATGAATGCCGCATAATCGAATAATTCGGTTCATTGAATATTTTGTTAAAATACGAAATTTTTTCTACGATTTCGCATTATTTCATGTAATATTTGAATTACATAATTACATATAATTATTACACAAACTACACATAAACGAGTGAATACTGCAAAATGAAACCTATATAATCCGTAAAATTGAAAAATATTTATAAAGCAAAATACATTTTCCGTGAGTCCTCAAATAAATAAAATGCGAGATAATATAAAGATGAAAATGAAAAAAAAATCGATTAATTAAGCGAATGAACGGGCTTTTACTGAAATCGGTACATAAAATTATGTTTTAATTATGTAGATTTTTCATTTTCTTCTTGTGTGATGTTTACAAATAACAAAACAAACCGAACCGCTAATTTTAAATGATCGCTATTATTTCGTCGATATAGGTTTTAATTTCGTGTCAATAATTTGATGAAATACGCATGGGCAAAAATTTTAAGAAAACATTAAGTTGGATATTGATTTTTTACACGACAAAAAAGTCATCTAGCGTCTCTAGAAACCACATATTACGACCACATAATTAATTAGACGGTACACGGTTATATAAAATACAATAATGTTTTATTAGTCGGCCAATAGTTGAAAATAGTAAACAAAAGTTGTTAAGTAGATATAAAATAACCACCTGCCCATTGGTAATATAAAACGTCGCATTGTGGTCGTACCGACAAAAGCTTAAAATATTTAGTTTAATGTCAAAAAAGTGAATTTCTTGAAATTTGTGACGTTTTCTCGACGTCGGGAATGGGTCATTTAACTATAAAGTTATTTGGTGCTACTTGGGCTACAAATCCTTCTTGAGTTCTTTATGTGGTAGCTTGGTTTCGTACTAAAAAGTTCTACTCTTCAGGTAGCTACGACCAAACTACAAAATAAAATTCTCACTTCATACATTAAGTATGAGGCAAGAACGTACTGACCTAGCGAATTATATGCACTAATCAAAAACTCAAATAAAACCCTCATTTCTATGTGTTTTATACACACCCAAATAATAGAAAGAGAAGTTTGTCTGTGTATTCAAATCAATAAGATTCTTTCTGCTTTTTTTTTTTTTTTACTTCAGAGTCGATACTTTTTGTGTGACTATTGGGTTAAAGTAAGGTGGGGATTTTGATATTTCTACTTTTTTGATAGATATATAATAAATGATTGGCCTATTAATTTTTTATGATTAACAAGTCGAGAAATGTTGTGAATACCATTATTGTTAATATACACCTAATTCTGTTTTCACACGGTAGATATGTACGTTCCAAACTAATGCCGTGTTAAAAAATCGTGTAAAAATATACAAAGGGCATATGAAAATTAGGGGATTGGTTCCACAGCCACAATAACTGCCGAAAAACATTTAAAAATATTTTTTATTTTCATAATTCATAAACATGTTACGTTGTGGTCGACGTTGTGGAAGGGTCTTTATGTTTATTATAAAATTAAAAACTTGTGTCAATCGAAATATATAATTCATTACATTGAATTATTTTATTGTTAATTGTTTCGATGTCCACGGTCAACTGACTCTACCACTCCATCTCAAAAATATCTTTATTTTCCATTTTATTATACATTAACAACAATCAGATTGGAATGGTAACAATCACAATACAAAATAAATATTACAATCATTAATTACATAACATTATTATACTAATACATTGGCTAATACTAAATGTCAGGAGAGTGAACATAACAAATATAGGGTTATGTAATTCAATCATTTATTTCATAAATTCAATCAAATGTATCGAATATTAAAAATAATATGTATGCATCACAAATTCAGGTAAGTAGGTATAGTACATTATGTTTAAAAAAAGAAATCAAAATGGTTTTGTCAAATGTTTTAATCACTGTCGGTTTCTGACAATAAACGGTGATGTTTTCTTTGGTACGGCGTACGGCCCAATATAACTTTCATCGCTGGAAATATCAAGTGTACACAATATTGAGGTGTCCTTGGTAACTTCGTGTACCTGTATATCATTTTGCTGGTATTTAACCACAAATTCTGTTATCAATTTTTGAGATCCGGTTTTGGAATTTGTTTATAAGATTCTTGATAACGTGCCATGCAAGCATTTAAATCTCGTTGGAATTGTATAGCACGTTAAGCAATGTGGTCTTTTGTGAAAAAATGATTGCCAATTTATTGGCTTGTTGAATGCCTTCCAGAATATCATTTATCGTTAATAAAGTAATTTCGTCCTCATCGCTGCTTTCTTTCAACTCAACATTCTCTAGTACCACCGTTAGTATTTCCTCTTCGCTGAGAACTTTGTCTGTTGTCAACTCCGCAATCTCTTCTACTGCCAAATCAACGAAACCTTCACTCCCAATGGCATGGGCTATGTTAACGATATTTAAATGAATTTCAGCTGTATCTGGCGATGCGGGGGTTTCACGCTTTACACACGCTGGCCAAAGTGTTTTCCAACAAGCATTCAAAGTTATTTGCCGTATTTCAGATATCGCCATAACGGAATGTTTTATGCAGTCCCTTAAGCTGAATTGCTTTCAGGTCTCGGTTCTGTAAGCGTTTTATCATTCTCCATTGCATTTAGAATATGCTGTAACGTGCGCTTAATGTAGTACGACTTAAAGGTCGCTATGATACCCTGATCAAGTGGTTGGATCAAACATGTTGTATTGGGAGGTAAAAATACAACTTTAATATCTGGGTGAGTCAAATCTGATGGATGGCCGGGCGCGTTGTCAACAATCAACAAAGCTTTAAACGGCAGACCTTTGTCCTCGAGGTACCTACGTATTTCAGACATAAACAAACTATTGAACCATTCCGTAAACATTCGCGCTGTCATCCACGCCTTTTTATTAGATCTCCAGTGCACTGGCAATTTATTTAAATCAACCCCTTTCATTGCTCGTGGACGAAGAGCTCGATTGATAAGCAATGGCTTCGTAATGCGATCTCCCGAAGCGTTGCAACAAAATAAAAATGTGATGCGGTCTTTCGTTGCCTTGAACCCTCCGGCGCTTTTTTCTGAAGAGACCAGTTTCATCAGCGTTGAAAACTTGGTCTGAGGTGTACATATCCACCTTCCTGTATAATTTTTTCCAATTTAGGGGGAAATTCCCTAGCAGCCGTTATCCGCTGATGCAATTTCTCCTTTTATTTGGATGTTATGTAAAGCGTGCCTACCTAAAAATCCAGTTAGCCATCCCGTGCTTGCCGAAAATAGAGATTTCTCGTTTTCAGTTATCTGCGCCGATGTACCAGGCTCCTGTTCTTTTAATTGATTGTAAATCCGGATAACTTTATATTTGATGGTATTGCCATCTATTGGCACCCGTTTTTGGTTATTATCTTCTATCCATAATATAATAGCCTTTTCCATTTTAACATTAATAACGTCTCTGGTATATGATGATGTTTTCGCACTCGTTTTTGTTCCGAGCCACAGCCTGCCTAATCGCAGTTTCATTTCTTTTAATTGTTCTTATGGTAGCTTCATTAAACCCATAAATTTTACCCACAGACGTAGAACCTTGCCCTTTTGCTAGGCGATCTAAAATTTATATTTTAATTTCTAAAGATATTCCCTTTCTTTTCAATTTTTGATTTTTATTTTGTGACAATATGTATTAATTTAACATACGAACAACAATTTAAGCAATGTGTATGACCACTTTATTTTTATTAAAACACTAATTAAGTTTTTAAATTTACTCACAACAACGAAATATTACAACTGTTGTAACGACACCCTAGTATGCTTGGGTTTGGCGGTGCTATAAAACTTAGTCCGAAATAGCACCGACCTTTTAAACTCCAGGTCATACTAGAATGTCGTTAACAGAAATCTCTTGTCAGAGGCTTGGAACGCGGTATTCTAGCTGGCTATGCTTCAGGGTTAGGGCGTGGAAATTTCCCAAGCATTACGAGAGCTTGTCTAACCGCGTACGAAGAAAAAAAACTAATGAATCGACAATAAAGAAATTTTTAAAAGCATTATATCCGTTTTTTTTTTTCTCAACAGCACCAGATTGGAGTGAGCTCCGAGTATCATCTCCGTCACAGCATCATCCCACACAACTCTCTAACACTCCATCATTAAGAATTTACAAGTTTCAAAATAATATAAAAAAAAACACGAAAAAAAATTAATTGAGAAAAGACAAATTTAAAGAAAACTTTATGAAAACTTATCATTCCCTTTCACAAGACCGTTGACGAAATGAACGAAGAGAGAGAGCTGAAAAGTAACATTTATATAATAATAAAACAATAACATGCAAAAAAAAACTTGGTATGCGCCTACGCGTGTGCAAAAGAATTAAAGGAAAATGATAACCATATAAACAAGAAAAACCAGAATTATGAATGAAAATAAATTTACAAAAGAAAATTATTTTTATAGAAACAATGAAATTGACCAAACTAAGCAAAAAGAAAATTAATTAAGATAAAAAAATTAAAGAAATTAATGAAGTCAAATACAAAACAACATTAATTAAGAAATTGAAATTCAAGAAATTAATTACAAAACAAAATTAATTAGGAAAATAGAATTAAAGAAATTAATGCTATTATTGACGGTTATCGAAATAAAATTAATTATATAAACAACAACAAAAAAAATAAAATTTATGAAATAATTATGAATGAACTTTACCGATAACTGCACCCGGCTGCTACAAATGACCCTCAAATTTATGTTAACTGCACCAACAATCTTCCAGAAATAATAATACCATATGGATTCAAATAAGAACCGTGATGAAACCGCTACACGTTCATATAAATTCGACATTCAGCACCACTCAATATATCAGCTCACCAAGTACTGTTTCATAGCACATAATTTGTAGTATATTTGTAATTTGTAGTACTTAGTGATGACATGAAAACAGGCAACCAACGGCTTTTAAAACTAGCATTGCCTTGACGTACCGTAGACAAAACTTTGCTCGAACATATTTTTTGTTTGTTTTTTTTTTTTTGTTTGTTTTTTGTTTGTTTTTTATTTCATTTCATCTCAGAAAAAAAATTTTACATTATGTAAATTAAAATTAAAAATTGAAATGAAATAAGAAGAATTCATTGTCGAAAATCGACAGCTTTGAATTCTCCTTTTACAAAAATATACAGAATATGAATAAGAATAAAAAATAAAAAATGAAAAAAACATAAAATAATAAAACTATTAATAATACCAATACCGAGCAGCTATCCACTATAAGACTTTGTTATGTTTACTTGCTATACATCGAAAAATTAAATCAAATTGTAATAAAGCCATTAGTTTTCTTTATGTGACCACTGCGCCTTTATGTGACTTTATGTGTTATACTGCGAATAATTGCGGAACAATCTCACATGTGAGAATTAATTAACCAACTCCATTGCAAAATACAGCCTCGCACGCAATACGGACCAAATAGACAAGATTTTACCCAGCGCTGCACTTTTAGGTTTATAATAAAAAAAAACAATCACTCAATGTTTAATTTTTTTTTCATTCACTGAATTAAATACAATATTTATTCATAACAATATACCAAACAAAGTTTATTCTTATAAATTGACAAAATGGTATCGACCAGAAATTTTTTTTTTTATACATTTGAATTACAGGTAATCAGTTTTTTTTTTCTTTAACTGCACATCTTGTACACAATAACGTTTAATTTTTCTTATTATTAATTTTCATACAACCAATTTTTTTGTTCATTGAAAGATTATAAACAATTATTTGATTTTAACAAATGAACTGCACATTACATTATTTATTTTCTTCAAAATAACGTATTATTCATCGTTTATATCGCACTTTTTGTTTTAATTCTTTTGGCCACACCACTTTTACTTCTTTAAAATATCCCAACTATGGGCTTACACTAAATGACTCTTCGTCACATACCAAAAAAAAAATTAAATAAATTCAAATATCTCGAGTCGAGACTTTTAAGATAAAAAAAAAATCAAACGTCCACAATGGAGATAAAAACTTGACTCTCCAATAATCTTCTTATCACGGATCGATAACAAAAAAAATTATCGATTCCCCTCTCTCTCTTCGTTCAGTTGCCCGTCAAATAGCGCTGTGCACCGGAGTGTATTTGTGAGCATGGACGAAGCAAGTAGGCGTCGTCACGTATGAACAATTTAAGGGAAACCCCATAAAAATACGAGATAAGACAATTGCTTTGCACGTTTATTTGTCTCCTTCATATACATTTAGTTTTACCAACATAAAAAAATTTAACCGTGCTATATCAAATTAGAACGTGCAAAAAAAGTTTTTTTTTTCAAACCGTGTTAATTCAAAACCATGTAAAAAAGTCGTGTAAAAACAGAATTAGGTGTACATAGTTTGTCTATAAAAGCAGTAAGAATCTTATTGATTTTAATACACAGATAAACTTCTCTTTCCATCATTTATTTGTTTCACTAATAAATTCGAAATTATTCCAATGAGTTAGTATTGACAAATGGAACTTATAGGCTTCAGTCATATATTCATAAAGCGCAAATTAAATAAATTTACGAAAACCTTCAATAACGTCAGTAAAGCATATAAAACTACACTACTCCAAAAAATTAAAGGAACACTAATTTTTTTCAATTTTTTAGTGTTTTTTGAAGAGCTGTATCTTAGTAAAATACGGTCGTGCAGAGATGAAAAGAAAAGCATTTTAAAGCTTCAAATCTCTAGTTTTGAGACTTTTGAACGGAAAATTTTTGTGAGATACCGTTATCACGCAATCATAAGAAAGAGCGCGAAGAAAAAAAAATTCGAATTTTTTTTTCTTTTTTGTAAGGTGCCATGGGCTCGGGAAATTTCTTTTAAGTTAAACCAATGCATAGGTCGGTTAGCCCGTTAATTAGGCGTAAATTTAATTTCATTCTGGTCTCTCTATGTCAACTTTTTGCTGAGATATCTGACTTTGAATCAAAAAAGATCCTTTTGCCTTTGATCATCGATATCTCAGCAACCAATGACTGCACAGTAAACTTTAGGGCAGCCTTAAAAACTTCAGTAAATTTCCTACAAGACCCTTTAATGATTAGTGGAGAACAAATTTTTTTTTCACCCTCAATACTGATTTGAAAAAAGTATAAAAAAGCGACTTTTTAGGTTGTCTTAATAAATCTACCGTTACTTTACCGTTATTGATGAAAAGACTAATGTTGCCAGGGCATTTTACAGTTTAATGTACTCCTAATAGCCCTGTATTATTTTCAAATTGATCCATCCAACCATTTTTTCGGACAGATTGATCAAAGTTTTACAAAACAATTAAAGGAACAAGTATTCATCAAAATAAAAAAAACGACTTTTTTCACATTTTGCGTTAGTTACTTGTTAACCCTTAACGATCGTACGATTTTTTTTGTAATACTCGCCGATAAGAGACGATAGAAAATTAAATAAAATTCTGCAATATGACCAATTATTATGGAACATGGCCATTTCTCATCTGATTTTAGTGAAATTTGGTATGCGTTATTGAAATGGGATTCTAAAACGATTCGTGGATGAAGTTCTGGAAAATGGCCAACTAGGAAGGAACTTGGCCATTTATTAACCGATTTTGATGAAATTTGGTATGCGCGATGGAAATGGGATTCTAAACTGATTTTTCGATAAAGTTCTGGAATATGGCCAACTAGGATGGAACTTGGCCATTTCTTATGCGATTTTGATGGAAGTTAGCATGTACGATGGAAATGGGATTCTAAACTGATTTTTGGATAAAGTTCTCGAATATGGCCAACTAGGATGGAACTTGGCCATTTCTTATCCGATTTTGATGAAATTTGGTACGCACGATGGAAATGGGATTCTAAACTGATTTTTGGATAAAGTTCTGGAATATGGCCAACTGGGATGGAATATGGCTATTTCTTAACCGATTTTGATGAAATTTGGTGTTCGCGATGGAAATGGGATTCTATAATGAATTTAAAGTTCTGGAATAAGCCGTATTAGGATGGAACTTGGCCATTTCTTATAAGATTTTGATGAAATTCAGCATGTGTAATGAAAATTGGGTTTTAAAATTATGTTTAGATGAAATTCTGGAATAAGCCGTATTAATATGGAACTTGGCCATCTTTTATCCGATTTTAAACAAATTCAGCATGTACTATAGAAATAAAACTCTAAAATTATTTTTGGTTAAAGTTATATGTTAAAGTTGGAAGGCGCTTGCCTATTCCTTAAACGAATAAAAGAAATTCGATATGTGCTTTAAGAGTGAAAAATCAAAATCGTTATTCCATGTATTTAATGATTTATTTTATCAATAATTTAAGAATCTCATTTTCATCGTGAATGCTGAAATTCATAAAAATAGGATGCACGTGCTGAATTTCATCAATATCGGATAAGAAATGGCCAATTTCCTTCCTAGTTGGCCATATACCAGAACTTCATCCACGAATCATTTTAGAATCCCATTTCCATCGTACATGCTAAATTTCATCAAAATCGGATAAGAAATGGCCAAGTTACATCCAAGTTGGCCATATTCCAGAAAATTTTCCAAAAATCTGTTTAGAATCCCATTTCCATCGCGCATACCAAATTTCATCAAAATCGGATAAGAAATGGCCAAGTTCCTTCTTAGTTGGCCATTTTGCAGAATTTTATCCAAAAATCAGTTTAGAATCCCATTTCCATCGCCCATACCAAATTTCACTGAAATCGGATGAACAATAGCCAAGTTCGATCCTAGTTGGCCATATTCCAGAACTTTATCCAAAAATCAGTTTAGAATCCCATTTCCATCGTACATGCTGAATTTCATCAAAATCGGGTAAGAAATGGCCAAGTTCCATCCTAGTTGGCCATATTCCAGAACTTTATCCAAAAATCATTTTAGAATCCCATTTCCATCGTGCATACCAAATTTCATCAAAATCGGTTAATAAATGGCCAAGTTCCTTCCTAGTTGGCCATTTTCCAGAACTTCATCCACGAATCGTTTTAGAATCCCATTTCAATAACGCATACCAAATTTCACTAAAATCAGATGAGAAATGGCCATGTTCCATAATAATTGGTCATATTGCAGAATTTTATTTAATTTTCTATCGTCTCTTATCGGCGAGTATTACAAAAAAAATCGTACGATCGTTAAGGGTTAACAAGTAACTAACGCAAAATGTGAAAAAAGTCGTTTTTTTTATTTTGATGAATACTTGTTCCTTTAATTGTTTTGTAAAACTTTGATCAATCTGTCCGAAAAAAATGGTTGGATGGATCAATTTGAAAATAATACAGGGGTATTAGGAGTACATTAAACTGTAAAATGCCCTGGCAACATTAGTCTTTTCATCAATAACGGTAAAGTAACGGTAGATTTATTAAGACAACCTAAAAAGTCGTTTTTTTATACTTTTTTCAAATCAGTATTGAGGGTGAAAAAAAAATTTGTTCTCCACTAATCATTAAAGGGTCTTGTAGGAAATTTACTGAAGTTTTTAAGGCTGCCCTAAAGTTTACTGTGCAGTCATTGGTTGCTGAGATATCGATGATCAAAGGCAAAAGGATCTTTTTTGATTCAAAGTCAGATATCTCAGCAAAAAGTTGACATAGAGAGACCAGAATGAAATTAAATTTACGCCTAATTAACGGGCTAACCGACCTACGCATTGGTTTAACTTAAAAAAAAATTCCCAAGCCCATGGCACCTTACAAAAAAAAAAAAAAAAATCGAATTTTTTTTCTTCGCGCTCTTTCTTATGATTGCGTGATAACGGTATCTCACAAAAATTTTCCGTTCAAAAGTCTCAAAACTAGAGATTTGAAGCTTTAAAATGCTTTTCTTTTCATCTCTGTATGACCGTATTTTACTAAGATACAGCTCTTCAAAAAACACTAAAAAAATTGAAAAAAATTAGTGTTCCTTTAATTTTTTGGAGTAGTGTAGATGGTCGTATTTTCAGTAGCGTAGTCGTAACCAAACTTTTCTTAAGTTACTAAAAATGATCTCAACAAATTCCAGTTAGACATAACTAATTTTATACATTCCAAAAACTTCGAAATTTACTTTAAAGTTGTAGTGTTCTTCTAAAGTTATGTGTTACTAACTTTAGAAGAACTGTGTTTCTGTCAGCTATGACTGGCCGCTTTGATTACGATCATGCCGTTGCTTTTCGGGTTGCAACTCGAAGTGCGTCGGTGTTGGAAACCCAGTAATTTAGCTAATTCTAAAAATACTTGTGATTCGAATTGTGCTCCCTGGTCCGTAACAATAAACTCTAGTACGCCGAATCTAGCTATCCACACTGACCAACGCGACCGTGGCGGCAGTCATATTCGGCACCGGAACCGTCTCAGTCCATCGCAAAAATCGATCAATTAACGTCACGCAATAACGGTTGTTCCCGGAAATAGGAAGTGGACCAATGATGTCAAGATGTATTTCTGCGAAACGTTGCGATGCAACTTTAAAAGTACCGACAGGTAATTTTGTGTGCCTTGAAATCTTGGATTTTAGACATGGTATACAATTTTGAGCCATAATTCTTGAATCTTTAGCTATAGAAAATCAGTGAAGTTAGCTCAAAGAATCAGCCCGAAGTTTTGGTTAATTTCTCGGATAAAATGTAGTTATCCCGAAAAAGTGTAAATTTTGTAAAAAGTGTAGCCTGATCCCGAAAAAATATCATAATTAAAAAATCAAGTTTAAACTAAATGAAAACTAATAAATTTTTAAAAAAATATTTATAATAAAAAATATAAATTCGTTTAAGAATAAAGCCATTCAACATAATATTCTACAAATAATGCATATACTAATTTATGTTCTGTTGGTAGTGTAGTCATTTACTATAAGGAAACCTTAAACTTTATACATCAAATACTAGAGGTATTGCTTAATGGTTTACTAGCTTAACATAATATGGTTAACATAATACTAGCTAAGAGATGGCCTGCACCCAGTGTTGCCAACTCTTAAAAATAATTCTCGCTAGAAGTTCATAAAAACTCGCTATAAACCGCAAATTAGAAAAAATCGCTAGATGTCGCTTGAAATGTGTTAACATTTTTTGTATAGAATCAATTTATGTAAGTAAAAATTAAACGGAATTTAAATTATTTTGTGTTACTAGTGACTTGCCAATCGACCACCGCAGGTGAATACAAGCACTTATGGTTCATGACTTTGCTAGAGTTCCTATAGTTAATCTAGCAACGGCATGAAAACATGAACGATTTATGAAAAAACCATGTTTATTTCTATAAAAGAAAAGAACAATGATGCAAATAATCGATTTGCATATAAATAGTAAATTAAAGAAAAGATTTTGTTTACGTTTTTTAAACATACTATGTAAATTTTATTTCGAACAATATTTTAAATGCTCATATAAATTCAATTTAAAAATAATAACGGAATTATTAATGTTTCATACATTAGTACAAAATAGAATTACTAAAAATAATATAAATACTAAATAATATAATTATTAAAGAATAATAATAGATACATATGTATATAATTTATCAAAAGAAAAAAGAAATTATTTACGGACTATCAGTACAATTTTAGTCTACTGGACTCTTAAAATTACTTTAAGCCTTTAAACGCCTTTAAAAAACTAAATAATATCAATAATATCATCTAGATCCTTTTCACTTCCTATGTAAGATTCCATTGTGCCAATTTTTTGTATGGCAATTTTTTACCGGATGTTTTTAAACCACAACGTACAGTCAATAAACATTATGTTCATTGCAGAAAAAACTCTGTCCACATCTGCGTTAAATACTGGCATTATTAAACAAGCTATTGCAAAATCTACTGAATCTTAAAATGGGTTTACATTACCTGCGTCTCTTTAATTATTGACTTCGGCCCAGAATTTTTTTGTATCTTTTATTTCGATCCATTTCACTCAACATATTTGATCATATGGGCTTTCGATTCTTGTGATGTTATCCCGACAATATCTAAATTCTACCAGAAGATCTGTAATGGGTTCCTTTTGGCGCTTCTAAATAGCTGTTACCCTTATAAGTTAATTTTCTTTAATGGCCGATTTAGATGTAGAAATATGTTTGCCCGACAAAATTTTTGCGTGTCGGTTAGATCTGCATACAATAGAAAAAACAAACTTGTTAAAAAGAGAAGGGGTATGTAAACAAAAATGGCGATGCTATAATTTTTTGGCCGCTTATAATTGGATGCTATATTTTTGACGTTTATCAGTTGTGACAAAAATAAAATTGAAATCGCTAAAATGAGTCAAAATAATTTAAATATGGAAGACCTGAATAAGAACGAGCTATTACAAATAATATTTAGTGATAGTGAAAGTGATGACGATAAATTATTACTAAAAATAATCTTAACCAGCGACGAAGAAGATTAAATACAAAAAAAGAGGAAAAAATATTGGGTTCGACTATCGCGAGCGGGATCAATCTGGGGCACATCAAAATGTATTCCTGCAATTAAAATTAACAGAACCGCAACTATTTTATAATTATATGAGAATGATGCCTTCTCAGTTCGATGAACTTTTGCATCTAGTTGGGCCGGCGATCACAAAGCAAAATTTTATTCGGAAAAGTATTGAGCCGAGTGCAAGATTGGCTATTACGCTTAGGTGAGAATAATCACTTGTTTTTTTAACATATTATTTCATCTATTACATATTTTATATTTTCTAGATATTTGGCAACTGGTGAATCACAGAAAAGCCTATCAACAGCCTACAAATGCTCACCAGCTAGCGTACATTTTATTATACGAGAAACAACACATGCTATAATAAATGCACTTAAATCTAAAGTGTTTCCACCAATAAATCAACAAAATTTATAAAAAGTGGCAAATGGATTTAGAGAACGCTGAAATTTTCCACACTGCATTGGTGCTATTGATGGACAACACGTTGCTGTACAGGTACTTATCTAAACATAGGTTTTAATATTCAGCTAACTAAATTTTTATTTATTAACAGGCCCCGGCGTATGGTGGTTCAACATTTTTTAATTACAAAAAGTTTAACTCTATTGTATTAATGGCTATATGCGATCACAACTACAATTTTCTGATGTGTGATATAGGGGTCGCTGGAAGACAGAGTGATGGGGGTATTTTTAGAAATAGCAAGTTTGGGAAACAATTTTTTTCGAATTCCTTACCGTAAGTATAATTAATTCATTTTTACCGCAAGTTTAACAAATTATTTACATTTGGTTTAGAATACCTGGGCCATCTGATTTATCAACACAAGCAAAAAATATACCCTATGTCTTCGTTGCGGATGATGCGTTTGGTCTGCACGAGAACATTTTGAAGCCTTACACAAAATTACTACTAACAATGGCCCAGAAAATTTTTAATTATAGACTGTCGAGGGCACGCCGTATAATTGAAAATTCTTTTGGAATATTGGTCTCAAAATGGAGAATATTTAGACAAACAATAATTGCACAGCTAAGTGAATACTTAGTTTCCCCGTTTAATTTAATCATTTCATTATTTTATATTTTATAGATTGATACAGCAGAAAAGATAGTCGGCGCTTGCGTGTGTCTTCATAACTGGTTGAGGCAGCAATCCAGTACAACACCATATATTTCATCAGATTTGGTTGATATAGTAAACGACGACGGAACCATCAGTAATGGAACTTGGCGAAACTATATGACAAACAACATACGCAGCATGAACACTAAAAGTTATAATTCGACCAAACACGCTAAGGAAGTTCGGGATAAATTTGCGACATATTTTAATTCTAATGATGGAGCTGTTGCTTGGCAAATGGACAGAATTTAGTAAGTGTTATATTAACAGTTTCAAAGAACTTAATTTTAATTTACTATTTTTATTTTAAAACAGAATAAATGCACATCATATAAAAGAAGTCAGAAATACAAAAAGGAGCGAATCCAGAAATTATTACAAGTGCTTTGGCGGATCAATCTTCTTTGTAATTGTTTTTTTTTATGAGGTTTTGATGCCAAATGGAAGCGATTATCGATTTGATGAAATGATGATGATCTAACAAACCAATTATAAGAGTCTGTGACTAAAAATTCTAAAGCTTTGGGCACGATGAAGCAAATGCTACTGCAAGTTGTAACGAATGGCAAACACAACGAATTAATATGACTTGAGGACATTTAATTTTTAATAATTCCATAACTCCAGCATTTCCGCCAACACATTAGCATTATCAGTCCCAATCGATACAATATTTTTTAATTTTAGGCCCCTATTCACAAAATGCAAATTATGAAATGTAACTAGCCACTAGTATTCATGAAATGTAACTAGCCTCTATAAACGAAAATTATACTCTGTAAGTTTACAGTGATAAATTTTTTGACGTAAAGCTACATATCTTGATTTTATTAGTTCATAACTCAGCAGAGTAACCATTTTTCGTCGTGATTTTTTCAGGAAGTACGACTCTCGATAGCATCTATTTACCTGCAAGAATTCAAGATGATTTGTTTTGTAGTTTTTGAGATTTTCACTAAAAATGTCTATTGGGATTTCTTTCTTTGTATTCTTAACGAATCAATATAGTACGTATCCTTGATGGAGTCTGTAATTCTCATCAAAATAACTTTTTTCTTCAGAATTTTGGTGAAGGTTTGTGGAACTGAAAATCAGTCCAGAAAACAACATCTGAACTCATATAACTACACATTTGAGAAAGTGTTCAGATTCTTGTAAGATTTCTTAGCCCCCATGACAATGGTCTATGGGACGCCATAATGCCGAGGAACGCCTTACTACCGGTAATCCTCTACGCTCTCTACTAAAGTCAAAATAAATAATTTACACATGCCAACAAACTGAAGGTAACAAGTGATCACCCCATTTATCGTATTTTAGTGTGAAATGTTAGCCTACCGGATTACAAAAGATGGCCGCCGAAATTTAAAAATAAATATATGTACGGATGTATGCATTATTTTTTTTTACGAAGCCGGGATTTGGTTCACGGAAAAGGCCACGTCGGATCCTATTCTGTGCAAAAATAGTTTACTTACCTGTCTATCAGGTAACCTGCAAAAAATCTTATATGTACATTCTCATTCATTTGACTTTCAAGCCAGCATGATTTGTCATGATTCGTTTTCTGACATTTCGATTTATCAAAGGCTACTATTTTTCTTACGGCGGCGAATTCAAATGTATTTATTTACAGTGGTGAAGTTCTTACAGTTTGTGAATACCAATTTTTAGTACTCTGTAACTTTTGCTCTATAAACAATTTCCGTAAAGTTACAGCTATAGAATCTTTACATTTTGTGAATAGAGGCCTAAATTCGCATCGGTTTAGGCATTCTAATATACCATTAAAAATTGCTTGTGCAGTACTGCAATCTAATGGCATCAAATCGAGAAATGTAGATACAGTTTTATTTTTAAAATTACTGTAATAAATTATTACAATGTCCAAGTATTTGTTGACACTAATATCGGTACTTACATCGAATAATAAACTAAACTGAGAATCACCAATATCATTTAATAATTTAGATTTAAAATGTGGTTCTAGCATATTTATTATTATTGCAGCACATTTGGTCTTGTGAAGTGTAAAGCCGTTGGCGGCTTTCGAATCTTTAAATATTATTTTAACTAGGACACTCAGATGATTAACATTTAATATCGAGCAATGGTCGGCAATAAACAATGAAATCATAATTTTGGCCAGTTTAGTTACGTTGATTTCCGAATTTTTTTTAAATGGAATGGGTTTTTTAAAAGCTAACAAATCAACGGCTTTAATATGCTTGACTCTAGTGCAATGTATTTTTAAATCAGTAAATTTTATATCTAGAATTGTTGACGATATCTACACTTCGCCTGTTTCACATCATCCGGCGGTATTTCAATGCATATGAGCCACTTTTTTAAGTCGGGATGCTGTAACCAATTCTTACGAAAAGTTTGAATGTATTGTTTAGATTGTAGCTCACGAAAATCTCCCGGTTTGTTTGACGTCTACCAAAAATAAAAAATATATTAATATATTGTACTTTTTATAAAATTAATTTCAGCTCAGAATTGGTCGACGGCCTCGACGCACTTTCGCAGTAGCGTTTACCTTATAAAAAATCTAGTACTTTGGTGAATATAAAAGTTTAATTAGGCCTTCGATTACGATTTTAATCTTACGCACGATACAGAATTAAAATAAACTGTAACCACAAAAAACAATAAAATAATTTCTTGGTAACCTGTAGGCGATTTTCTACTTACCAAATAAAGACATGAAATTTTGATTAAACCGACATGCTGAAATATCCAATGATATGGCTATTGATTATTACTAAGTTAAATTGACTCGACGACTCATGAAATTTGGCACTTGGGCCAATATAAAAGTTAATGACTCGACGCTTCACTAAATAGAACTAATAGACCGATACACTTATACGTGGTTAAAACGACTCGACGCTTGATTATCACGAATTCGATTAAATTAAATGTGAATTCAAAAATAAAAAATAATACATACAATGATTAAAACAATTTAATGAAAATAAATACCTACTGTAAGCGATTCTACTTACCAAATGTATAGATGTGAAATTTTGGTTAAATCGGAATTGCTTAAATGTCCGTTGAAATGGATGTTGCACTAATTAAAATATAATGTGTTTGATGTACCAGTTCGATATAAAATTTAAATTTTATCGACGCCTCAAGAGTCAAAAAACAAAAAGATGGCCATTTGTTTACATATTTCGAGCTAACCTGGGTTTTTATTGAATCATGGGTGCGTTGTATCTTGTTCGTTTTCTCTTTTCTTTTTCAGTTATTACAGTATTGTCAAATAACAGTTTATTACGGTTTGAGTTGGAAAAAATTAAAAATGTTAATACGAATATAGAGATAAACATATTAAAATATGCGGAGCAGGGAGCGAAATAGGATGGTGCAACCAAAACGGGACGAATAATTATCTGATGATCATATGCTTATTAATGTGAGACAAGAAAAAGGATTTCAAAACGAACACCGAAAACATAGAACTAATAGGCGTTTTCGGAAATAGACCACAGTAAATAAATAGTAAATTTTGTTTTTTATTGTGTTGGTAACAAAATTACTGAATTTACCTCGCCTATACAAAAAGTTAAAATAAATTAAGGTTGAACGCTGGTGTCTCAAATAAGACCATAAAGAACCTCCCATTATCCGGAATTCTACAACTGGTTTTAATAATAAACGCAATTTTCACCCATGCTTACTTCCCAGCAGGATGGAAGCTGTGGAAGGTTATTCCGATACCGAAAGCCGGTAAGCTGGGGACCCCAGAAAATACCAGACCGATTAGCCTACTGAGCGGGCTTGGTAAACTTGTTGAGAGGATTATTCATCCTAGGATTTTTGAGGCGACTAACCATCTAATCCCTGTGGAAAAATTTGCTTTGTTCACACAAATCAACCACGGATGCCCCCATGAGGCTATTGAATTCGCTAAAACATGCTAAATCAAGGCGGAAAATAGCAGCGGTAGCATTCTTCGATATACAGAAAGCCTTCGATTCTGTGTGGCATGAGGGAATCTTGAACAAGACGATAAACTGCGGCATTGGGCCGACCCTAGTTTCCCTGGTCAGATCATACTTGGCAGACAGGAAATTGTTTGTCAGTATCAACAACAGACATAATTCAAGTGTTAGAAAAATTGCCTCGTTAGTGCCGCAGGGTTCTGTACTGGGTCTCCTTCTGTATATTTTTTACATGCATGACATACCGCAGCCGACTTCACGTTCCACCAACGTCCAGGCCTATGCTGATGATACCACCACTTTCGTAACAAACTTTAGTGAATTCCAATGCTCCTACAGGATCCAGAAGTATTTAAATCTGCTTACTTGGTACATACTTTAACAAATGGAATATAAAAAACGCCACCAAGACCCAATTGATATATTTCTATCCTCACCACGGGTACAGGAATAAATTCAAGAAGGCTGAAAAGATCTACATCAATGGGCAGGCTGTCGAGGTGGTCGACACGGCTAAGTATCTAGGTATTACACTATCCAAAACTCTAAATTTTAGCGATCGTATAGAGAATATTAGGAGACATTTAGCAATGGCGTTCAGAGTACTATATCCAGTACTAAATCGCGGTAGCGGTCTAGACTCCGGTAAAAAGCTCCTGATCTACAAGCTTTACATTCACTCACTTATTACCTATGCCTGTCCAGCATGGTACGATCTGTTGACTAATATCCAGATGACTATACTTCAGAGGGTACAAAATATTGCTCTTTGGTTCGTTTTTGATAGGTGGCCTACTCCTCCTGATTTCAAGTATTGCTCTATAAAGTGTCTCCACGAAATGGCGCCCATCGAATATGTTGACGAACTCTGCCCGGCTACTGTCCAACAAGCTGAACAGATTACTCTCTCTTCAGGATGAAATATTTTAAGTAGCATCGCGCACCAGTGGATATACGGACTATAAGCTGACACTCTTCAGCTCACCCTGAACAGAAGTTCATTTGTCTATTAATTTTCAGTTTTTAGTTTTAGTTTTAAGTATAAGTTTAGTGTTTTAAGTTGTACATACTATTAACATATATAAAAAAAAACATGTATAGGAGCTTCAGTATAATTAAATATTTATAAATAAAGAATATTGAAATTAAAAATTCAGGTTGAATGCGCTATGAAAATCAATATCGAAAAAATTCGAAAAAGCATTTTGACGGATATTTAATCAATTCGTTGATTATTTTGGTTATGTTTAGTAATTATAAAAATCCGCATTGAAAAAAATTAATTTGATTTAAAAAATACATATTGAAATTGTGATAAATGTAACATGGACCCAAAATTCTCTTTTGAAAGTTCTTGAAATGAAGATCTGACATTGGAAGTTGATATCGCTTTGGCAATTAAATCTCAAGCTAAAGACGATTTAATCAAAATAGCAGACTTTATTTCTGTAATAAATCTATATACTGAAATGCAATTTAAGAGACATTTTAGATTCTCTCGTAGCAGTACAATATAGGAGTATAATAGTTGTATATGTGTTACATTTTGCTGAAAAAACAAATTTTATTTATACGTATCGAATTGTTCCTTCTTTTACAGAACTATACAAAAAGACTTTATGTGATCGTATGGCAGTATCTTACTATTCTGGTACTTAACTAATCAGGAGACGTTCCGCCAAATAGCCGACAGGTTCGGTACAGCTAAATCCACTGCTTACGAATCAGTTAAAGACATTACAAATTTTCTTATATCGAAATCGCCAAAATTTATAAAGTGACCCAAACCTGAATAATACACAAGTATATCTAAGGAATTTGAAAAAATACCGGAATTAAAGGCATAATTGGAGCAATTGACGGATGTCATGCTCGCATAAAAAACCGGCACAAAACCTAATGGATTATTTCAATAGAAAGAAATATTACAGTGTACTGCTCCAGGGTGTAATTAAACACCAAAAAAAAATTTATTGATGTTTCTTACATTTTGATAATTTAAATTATTTTAGTTAAAAGATTTAACAAAAACTCGATTAACTTTGTAGCACAAACGATCGGCTAGTAATAAAATTCAAATATGGCGGTTGGTAGCAAATTAAATAGCAACAACAAAAACTTAATGCAAATTTACTTTTGACGTTCAGAAATAGATGGGTAAATTTCATCTTCGAAAATTACTATATATTTTCTTTAGTATATTTCCGAACATGTTTAGTAATATAATTTTTTTATATGGAAGAGTTTTTTTTTCGAATAAATTTACTCAATTTCGAAAAAAATGGAAACTCGTTAAAACTCGCTTTGAGAAAAAAATCTCGCTGTAGCGACAAGAAAATAAAAATCTCGCTGCTCTGATAGAAAAGTCACTAGATTAAGTGATAAAATCACTAAATTGCAACACTGCTTGCACCGCTGGTTCATATCATGGGGATAAACAGATTTTTTTTGAAAATTTTGTATTTTTAGTGTAGCGTATGTGATATGAAGGAACCTTAAGTTATATACAGCCAATGTTAGAGTATTGCTTAATGGTTTTTTATAAGGGCTGATAATCCATGAAACTAGCTAAAAGCTGACCACCATCAAAGGTGATGGACCAACCTCTCCGTTCATATAAAATATCATTAAGCAATAACTCTAGTATTGGCTTTATATAATTTAAGGTTTCTCCATATCACATACGCTACAACACTAAAAATATAAGTGGTTGAGATATTCGTCACCTACAGAAAGTGACCATGATAATGAAGACGATATTCCACTAGCTGCTATTGCTAAACGTAGGGAGATGCCTAGAAAGTCACCCACCGTCAATAAAGCAACATACACTAGTTTCAAGACGTCAAAAGATCCCATTTCCACTTTACCAACATAGGACGAAATGGCTGGATGTAATCAACAGATGTAGCCTACTGAAGCTTTTCAAAAAAATTGTGTTGAAGACTTAAATCTGCTATTACGATATACAAATATGTACGCCGTATCTCACAACAGGAAAGGAGACATTCAACCAAATGAAATGGGCTGCTTCGTAGGTATTCTACTTAGTGGATTTGCCCAGGCGCTATTTATATTGGGAAAGTTTAAAGTTTATATTGGGAAAGCGCTAGTTTGTAATGCTATGTCACGAAACAGATTTATTTTAATTATGCAAAATCTACATTGCAGTGACAATAGGCAATTAAACACTTCTGACAAATTTGCTAAAATACGTCCTTAATTTGATATGTTGAACAAAAAATTAATTGAAATGGCACCTAAAGAAGAAAACCATAGTGTGGACGAGTCTATGGTTCTCTATTACGGGCATAACGGTACCAAGCAATTCATTCGTGGCCAGCCAATTCGTTGGTGTTATAAATTGTGGACTGGGGCAACAAAATCATGTTATATTGAGTGATTTGAACTATACCAAGATTCTTATACATTTTACCAGAGAAATTCAAACATTTAGGCCTAGGAGCCAGTGTCGTTTTGCAGTGTGCTGATGTTCTTAAAAATAATTCAAATATGCTATACCACTTATATTTTGATAACTTTTTTACGTCGATTAAACTATTAGAAGAGCTTCGGTGTGGTGGATTGAAAGGGATCGGAACAATAAGAGAAAATAGAATGGGGAAAAAGTGCAATACATTGGATTCCAAAATCATTAAAAAAAATTAAAGATGGGTTTATGATTACTCAACGACACGAGGTAATGAAATAGTCGTATGCAAATGGCATGACAGCAATGTTGTCACAATCGCATCCAACAGATGTCCCATATTGCCAACCCAACCGGTAACAAAATTTTCTCAAAAAGAAAAGAAAAGGAAAACAGTGAATCAACCAAAAATTTTTAAGATGTACAACGAAAATATGGGCGGACTCGACCGAGCGGACCAAAACATTACTTTACACAGAGCAGCAATATGAAGAAAAAAGTAGTATTTTTCATTGTAACTCTCAGAATTCTGGAATTAGTCCGGAAACAACCGTTCAATACACGAGAACCCAACCCTGCAGCAAATTTAAAAGCACATTCAAGATACGATGTCATTTAATAATTTATCAGACCAAACAAACCCGATGTTGCTATTGCTACAAAATATGTAATTTTTCGTTTAATAAGTGTGAAGTAGCCTAACTAAGTGATTCAATATTTTGTTTTACTTTTATTTTATAAGAAATGAATTACATGTTATTTTAATAAATTTTGCATAAAATTTGTGTAATACCACTGTTCATTTAAAAGAACAGCCCGTCCCGCTTACACCAAACTACTTACGAAATTTTGGTTAGTAGTTTATGATTTCTCTTGGTATTTTCAATGTAAACATTCGTTTCAAAAGACATTTTAAGAAAAAAATAGTTTCGGCTTTATCTGGGATAATGCCATAATAATTCAGCCATAAGTATAATGAAGCTTAATATTTGGTTGTGGAACCAAAGAAACCACACAGAAACTACTAATTTTTGACATTTCTCCGGAGAAATGGACATTAAACGTACAGTGATTTTCAAAATAATAGCACAATTAATTTCAAAATTGATTTCTACTCTTATTTGTGCATGATTAGGTCTAATATGCGTTTTTGTTGAATAACATTGGTCGTGTGCTTCTGACATTTGTAAACGGTCATTTATTCCAAATTCGACCAATTTCAATTCCAAAATTTCTGTTTATTTTTGTGTTTCTCATTGTTAATAGAATTTTACTCGATTCCAAAAATTGTCGATCAGATTCAGATCAGGTGACTGACCCGGCCATTGTCCTTCCTTGACGTATTCTTTAGGTCGCTATCTTGCTGAAAACACAAGCCTGGTGGTTTATCTTCTTCGGCATAACCAAGAATTAGATGATTTTATAATATGAATATAAACAACCGCCATCATTCCATTTGCCGGACAATAAATTGTCATGTTCTGTGCCAGAAAAATACCACCATCATGCTTAATCGTCTTTTTCGTACATTAGGGCGAAAGTTTGTATTGGGCTGAGATCATTTTTAATGTCGGCCTGCAGAACAGATTAGCTTTTAGTTTGTCATTTCATAGTACTTTCTCTACCTTTTCGGCATCAAAACTATGTTTGGATAAACAAGGAACGGCTCGGGCCTTTCAAACTATTTCGAGCAACTGCTTACGAATGATGCGTTCTAAATAATTGAAAAAATGATCTCAATACAGAAAATGCCCTGGATTTTTTAGACGGTTAGCTAAATGTAGTACAATTGCACCTCCGAACCCAAATTGATTTAGATATAGGTTTGTGGAAGGTCTGACCCAGCGCTTTGGTACAAAAAAAAATCATACGGCATTCCAGATTTTCTACAAAGTAAATAGACTTTAATGACCCAAGGATTTGGCTTATTTCCAAAGAACGTATATAAGTTCGGATTGATTCGATAAATGTACGCACTTTATAAAACCGATCCGTACAATCTTTGGGCATATCCAAGTTATTCGTAATGTGCAAGTTATTTCGAAGTTCGAAAAACCTTTCGCACGTCATATTGTACTTTGGAACATATCAAGTCCTATCGCTTTATCAAAATACAGGCGGATCCTCGGAAGTTTGATACATGCCATTGCTATGTGTATCCCAAATAATTGTTTGATTTCGTTCATGTTTTGTTCAGCATACACATTAGTAAAAAAAGCCCAATTGTCAAAAATTTTGTCTGGGCAATAATTTCTGAAGTATTCTAGTGGATTTTTAACAGGCTGAATTTCATGTAATTCGACACTTGAAATAAATTCTGATATGAGGGGCTGGAATTGTGCACGACTCCATCTAATATCTTCTTTCTTGGTGTACTGGAGATTTTCGATGTTGTCAAATATTTCAACTGGAGGATTTTCTTCAAAAATTGCTTCTTGCTGATCAGTCCCGGTGGCAAGAATTCGAGAATTCGATGTGGCTTCATCGGCTGGATCATCCGCTTGTTGTTCCGTATCGATATCATATACTTCATCAGTGTTCTGCTTTTTTTTCCATATTTTTACTTTTCCCACTATAACGAAGTTATATTGGGTAAGTTGTAAGTATTGTAATCGCGAAAAAAATTTTGTTCAAAATTTTCACATTTATCGCCGAATTAGATTACCAGGACCCCGAAACACTGATCAGAAAAATGTCGTGTCCGTCCTTCCGTCCGTCCGTCCTTCCGTCCTTCTAGTCGCACATTTTTATTATTTTTGTTTTGCCTCCCATTCTTACAAATATTGATAGTTTTGGTCAAAATTTTGTACAAAGATGGATTTTAGTAATAAGCAGTTGGTGTTAAGTTTAAGGTCAATTCGAGTATATAATAGTGGGGATTGCAGTGGAAGAGAAAACTGCCAAACTGATTTTCTCAAAAGCGGGACCGACGAATTTTTTGTTATGTTGATTGAAATTCAGTGATCATGTGTCTTATATAGGAAGCAAAATAAATCAGAAGATTGGTGTACTGAAGAGATGCCATAGAAATTTGAGCTATTTAAGCAAAAATAGTATATATAAGGCAATAATTGCTCCTCATTTTGAGTATTGTCCATCAGTGCTATTTACATGCAGTAGAGAAGATAAGGAGTACCTCCAAAAACTTCAGAATAAAGCGATGCGAGTCCTGCTAAACGTCCCAAAAACAACAAGTATTCGAAATATGTTGGAAACATTATGTTTTATGAGTGTAAATCAAAGAATAGTATACAATGTATTAATAATTATTTATAAAGTTAAAAACAATTTGGTTCCTAGTTATTTAACAAATTTTATTTCTTATGTGAAAGATAAAACTGATTATAATTTAAGAAATAGAGATCAATTTTTGTTACCATTTTTTAAGAGAACTGAAAATCAAAATTCTTTGTTTTATAAGGGAATTGACTTATTTAATAAAATTCCAAGTGATGTTAAAGTTTGCCCTAATATAAATGTATTTAAGAGGTTGTTAGTCAAATTTATAAAAGAAAATGTAGATTAAATTTTCTTAGTTAAATATTAATTGTTAAATTTATTATAATTATGTAAAGCAAATATTGAAAACTAAATAGCTTCAAAAGCTAAATAAATAAATAAATAAAAATAAATAATAAATTTGATAATTCATCATCTACCTGTTCACAAAATTTGAAGTCGATTGAAGCATTGTGTGGGGGTCATTTTAACAAAAAGGAGTAATATAAATGTGTTTATATGTTACCGAGGTAATGTCGAACTTTCCGAAGAAATATTTTCTACAGTTAAACACCTTGCAAATTCCAACAATTGTTCCCTAGGTGTCTTTAAGATAAAATGAATAGATTACCGTGTAATATGGAATTTAAATTTCTAAATTTACCTAAAGTACTTTGCTGGTGGCAAATAATATCGTCAACATTTAAAAATAAATATATCTAGTGAGCTTTTAAATATAGCAAGATATTCTCGTTTCTATGACATTAATATTTCTGATAATGATTGAAATTTCAACGACATGTTGATCGATACTTTATTTGTGAATTGCTTTCATAAAATTGCCTTTAAAGGTATTATTTCTGAGTAATAAATTCAGTTGGTATTCAAAGTCGTATATGTATAACTATTAATAGCAAATTACTCCATAGTAGACATCCCATGTCTTTAAAATAATAACACGCCATTAGCGTGGAGCAGGTTTAGGAGAGCTGGCAGATATATAAATTGAAATGCTATATGACAAGGAGGTGGGATTAGGTAACAAATGATAATTAACGTTATTTCTGATTTTGTATTGTTTGTGTTTTACGATTTTGTATTTTCGAGTGGTCCACAGCGATGCCCCGTCCAGACTGCAGCACTGAGTAAGGATCGGCCAATTCTCACGTCACTCACATAATATTATGATGTGAACAAATCGCACAAATTTTCAGAAAATAAATTTTTGAACATTGTGGATGCTCTCTGAATGGAGTAAATTAAATCCTTAAGGATTTTTAATGGTATACTAGAGATGTATAACTGGATCTAATTGTTAAAGGTCGAAGATGAAAAATGGCGAATGTGACTTTGATCGCTGCTCAGCACGTGTCAGTTCTAAATAATTTAACATTATTTGTGAATCTGTGATTTAGTGGTATGATAGTAGAAGATTTATATTGTCGTGACCAATTGCGTTATTGGGGAAGAGGTCTCCAAAGTTTAAGAAAATCCGTGACATATTTTAAGGACCTTGCCTACCCAAAATAACGGAAAATGTTTGTAACACATAAATGGTTGGTTTGGTGATCTTTAACGGATACTTTCTGGGAAAAGTGTCGTCCGAGAGTCGGATAGACCCAATTTTTTTTAATTGTATCTTTTTCATTCTCCTCGGTATCGCCGAAATCCTCCAAATCGGATTCCCATGTGTTGAGGTTATCAATTAGTTCTTCAGTTCAATATTTACGACTTATTTCTCTAAAAAAAATTACCAAAATATAAAGATCCATTGAAATGAACATTAAAATTTATCAGGTACATTATTGTCTGTACGGATTGTACCGTATTATGTAGTATGTACACCAATATTCTAACTTTTTTTTAGGAAACTGGTAATATTTACACATTAAAACTATTGCCAAAATAAAATTTACACATGTTTATTAGAAAAACATTCAAATTTATTATTTTTAAATTATTTTAATTATGCTAACTCACATCTAAAAACAGGTTAAATCACAACTTTAAAATTGCCTAAGTAGTATCCTCGTTTACAGGTATTTTATAACTCGATTTTGAATACTATAAAGTTTTTCAACAAACACAAAGGAAAATAAAATAAAAACAGTTTAGCTCTTGCGCACGTACACAATTTCGAATATTAGTATATTTTAGCTAACATTACATAATAAACTGCTATTATATCGGCAGATATTGAAACCTGTATGGACGTATGGTATACAGCTCTGGGGCTGTACCAAGAAAACTAATGTAAAAGTAATTCAAACTTTTCAAAATAAAGTCTTGCGTAGTATGGTTAACGCACCATGGCACATAAGGAATAATAACCTTCATAAGTTAAGGATCTAAAAATGGAGTACGTCGATGAAGAAATTAAGATAGTTATGGGATATGACCGATAACGTTTTTTATTTTAACGTTCGAAATGCGGAGGAACGTTGCCACTTGAACAATGAAACAATACTTCGTAAATTTCTAAACTTTATTTCTAGAAAGATGAATCGTAACTGACTTGATTTTTCATACAATTTTATTTAATTTGAATTTTAATGTTAATGATCGCTGATGGCGCAATTATAATTTGTCGTATCCAAAGTGGAATACGTGATATTTATCGCTTAAGGCGCAATTTAAAATTTAAGTTTATTGATTTTGTAATTAAAATTTATTAAAATGTAAGTTTTTGCAATTCTTAATTTTAATTGTAACATTTTATAATTTATTAAAGTGCAATGGATTGCATGTTGGTTGTTGATGCCGCTTTTTGTAAAATTAGGTCAGCGCGTGGTTGTATTTCGGGATGATGACATGACTAGATATATGCTAGGAAACACGTACAGCACCTCAGTCAACATGAAAATACGGATTTGCGTCATATGTTGAACAACCAAAATCCAGTAAGACGGCTTCGAAGAACGAAGCCCTTAGAACTAGGATAGATAAATTAATGAAGTATCCAACCTGGTGCTAACCGATGGATTATACTCCTCTAACAGTTAACATCATTTAATGTAGATAAATTACTAGATGGAATTGTATTCAGTTGTAATATTCGTTAAATAAAAAATAAAAAAAGTATATTTCTACGTAAGTTAAAATTAATAGAAAATTTATGTACCGTACCGTATTATGTACATTTCGAATGAAAGGGTTAATTAAGAATTTGCAATAAAATCACATAGTGTGCTATTATTTTGAACACCACTGTATAAACTTTACGAAACTTTAATGTATCAAAATCACGTCAGCAAGAGACATAGATATTTCGCCTTCGCCGATTAATAAAATGCATTAAATTGGAAAAGGGCACATCTCCAAGAGTTGTGACCTTTTCGAAATTATTGTTATACACACTGACACTGGTAGCAGTATTATTTAATACAAGAGATGTGCCTATTTTAAACAAAATAGGTGTGGGGACATATTTCCATCAAATTTACGTCAAAAAACGGTGTTGTCAAAATATACGAGATGTGCCCTTTTCGAAATTACATATTCAGTCAATATTATTTGAAATTAACTTGATTCTTGTATTTCATTTAGTTTAGGTTTCCCAAATAAACCCAACAGTTAAAAATTTAAAGGTAAATTTTAACTGCGGTTAAACTTTTTTACTTGGGTTTCGTAATAAACGCCCCAATCCTTATTACGTAGCAACAATGTCTTAAGTAGCCACTCGAAAAATTGTTGAAATACTTCACCGAGCGTGTGTCCTTTAATTTTATGAATAAGGCATGTTATCCCTCGTTGAAATTCGACCCTTTTGCCATTCAGTCCAATCTCATAATTTTAGTAAACTTTCCCATTTTATTTTTATAAATTTGCTTGTAGATTCCAAATGTTACAAATATGACAAAGAGCTTTACCAATGCTCCGTCTGATCAAAATTGCTAATATGTTCAAATTTACAAGCTGGTAGAAAAATGCCTATTGATTTTGCTTTCAAGTTCAAAAAATTTGATTAATATTCGGTAAATCGAATTATAATAAATTGGTAATACTCGCCAACTGAATTTCTTATGGATTTCCTTCTAAGAACATAGTATATTAGTACATATTATACTTTGGTTTGTACTACAAACTCATACTCTTAAACCACAAAAATATATAAACAAACAATTTGTCTTTTGGGTACAAAATATTCATCAGGATTACTAACATAAATCCTTATTAAGACTTTTTTTTTTTTTTTTGAATCGTTGACCTCCTAATAACAAACAAACTAACAGTAAACCAAACAAAAAAAAAACGTTTACTGTAAGATGTTAAACTGATTACGGAAAATGGTAACATTTTTACTTTGCTGAATATAATCCAATTATACCAATTAAGGTTAAGAGTGATATACATTATTATGTACACACATCCATATACAATACAAACAATAGAAATGGTTTTGACCTAAACAAGTGAATTAGAAAAGAAAGGTGTGTACGTGATTTGTAAACAAAAATTCCTTTCAGTCATATATCATATTAAAAGCTAATAGCCATTGCAATTACACGCTAATAGATCGTATATATACCGTGTAAATTAATTGCCGAAAATATTTAAATTTACCCGCTACTTCTCTTTGCCCATTACGTGTTCGTTAAGAATGAGTAAATTTCTTGACGATGAGGGAAACGTACATATTCATAATTTTTATTTTCTGGTTCGTGCTTTGTAAGCACAGCACAGCAGATATATGTATGTACTAGTATTATACTTGTAGATGGATACATCATGTACGTAAGGTATGTAACATAGAGCAGTACTGAAAGAATAACACATAAAATATGTAAATTGGTAATTTAAAATGAAAATAAAATTTTTAATGAAAACCATAAAATTGTTTAACGTAGTAGAACCAACAAGGTAGCAGCAGCATCAGTAATAGTAACAACACATATAAACACAAACACACACACACACACACATACAAGACACAAACACACACACAATAATAATTCTAATATTAAAGAAAAGCACATGTGTGTAAAACATTATTATATGAAGGGTGGATAAGCTTACCTGGGTGCTTGATTTTAATTTAATGCCATTAATTTTTTTCAGGTTTTCTTTTCATTTTATTTTTGAAATTTTCATATACATAATTTTCTCTTTGTTTTTCCCTCCACAAAATAAAATAAATTAAATTACAAAAATGTTGCAAATCATAATAATTTTTGTTCATTTTAGAAGTTAAAATATTTCAAATTGCCTTTAAATGTCGAACCATTTATCTTCCGACAAAATATTATCATATATCATGAAAATGATGTTACATGCTTTATGTTTTCATGTACATATTATATAATATTACCTGGCTATGTTGTCAGGGATTTACGAGAATTGCTGTTTTGAAGTATAGAATTTTAAGGTTTGTCGGTATACATGTTTATATGCGTACATACCGCAAAAGGGGCTGTTGGTTAATTTTTTTTTTTACAGTTTAATCAAATTTTTGTGGTTTGTCATCAGTCATATTACATTCATAATATGTATGTATAAATTGGATAAGCAGGTTATTTGGAAAATTTTCAAAAATAGAATACCCCATGGTGTGTCTAAAAACTTTATACTTTGTCGCATGTTGCAAATCATAAAGAAAAGTAGTTTTTTTTTATTTATTAAACACATCGACTCGGACGCGAACATGGAACTTTGAAATAAGCTACCCATTTTTTTATTAACGTTTTTGTGTTTTTTTTTTTTTTTAAGTAAACAATACACTTTTCCGCCGGTTTCAATATCAACGCGAGCCACAAAATAGGCTGCTTTTACTATTAATATGTTGGAATCCTTACTAGTACCAATTATAATTAATACCATCTGAACGGGTAATGACTAGATCACATACTAGTAAGTTGGCAAAAAACTCGTTGTGTCACCAGCTCGATTACCCGAATTCCGACTATGCAGCAGGACGACTTAACGGTATTAGAAACCCAGGATATAACCCCAGTTATTTTTAAGGATACTGATATTATTAGTCATGATTCATGCTCCTCTCAACAAATGATATCATCTGGAAATGATCCAAATTCAATAAGCATTGTGAAACCCAGACGGTGGATATAAATATCCACAGGATTCATTCATCAGTTACTGACGAACAATTTAAAGACTTCATCAATTGAAAATTCCAACTAAAGTCAGTTAATGCAATTAGAATGGCACCTAAAGTCAGAAATGGTGGCCAGTATGATTATATATCATATCGCCCCATTGTTGATGAAGAGGCTTTTGCTACTTTAATAAATTCTAAACTTTGGCTGCCTGGTATATTCATCAAGGAGTTTGAATTTTCGCACAAAAAAACTTATTTTCAGGTAACAGGGTCAACCTTGCGTATCGAAACGATAACGTATCGTTGTTAAAATCCCTGGTTATTGTTTTAGATCCAAAAAATTAGGTTGTTTGTTGTCGTGTTTTATTTTTATGGTGAATTTTACTGTATACATGCCGGTTATATTGGACTTGTAGTCATGCTCAGTAAATATTCAAAAATATATCTTCTTGGGGATAAAAATCAAACTCCATATTATATTGACATATTACATCATGTTAATATGCAATTTTATGATGCGAATAAATTTATAACGAATTCGGAGCAATTAAATATTACATAAAGATGTCCTAGTGATGTTACGTTAGCATTAAAAGCATTTTATACAGATACCAGCACTGAAAACGGTATAGATGTATCAATGAAATTCTTCAAGTTACCGTCAAATATCGCTAGACTATACCAATTCTAGATAGTACGTATTATCTAACTTTAACCAAAGCGGATAAGCGTTTATTAATGGCCCAGCTTACCTTACGACCAACAAGTAAAGTCTTGACGATTCACGAGGCGCAAGGTCTAACTTCACCAAATGTTATATGTGTAAGAACTAGTGAACGTCCGAATAAACTGTTTAGTAGTTTACTATAAGCAATCGTTGCGATATCGAGATACACGGGTTCATTTAAATATTTCGCGCCCGTTCAAGATGATTTGCTACACTCACTAGTGATGAATGGGCGCCACTTCCACTTAACATGTACTAATGTTGTACTTTTATTGCATAAAACTAAAATTAAGCCATCGGAAACTCAGCAGGTAAACGAATTATAGGGTTGCATTCCATCTACTATTAGAACGTTAACAAAATGGCTTCAAAGGCATCCAAATTTTACCGTTTTGTTCTTCAAACAAACTACCTGATTTATGTAATCAGCGCAAAGAACTTAAATCCGGTAATTAACAATTCTGAATATTTTGGGCATGACTATATTGTTTATAGATGTGATCGCAAACTAGCTCTAAGAAATCGGGCGATGGTGTAATCATAGCCGTGCATTCTAAACAAGTGAGTGCTCCAGTAACATTAGTCCCATCAAGCGTTGAGCAGATTTGTGTGAAAATTAAAATCAACAAACGATATATATTTATTTACACAGCGTAAAACCACCTCATTCTAATAGTGATTATTATGCAGCATGCGTCGATTCAATTGAAGTAGTCATTAATACATCAAATTCATATGATATGGTTCTTGCACTTGGTGACTTTAATCTTCCGATTATCATCTGGAATTTTGACCGTGAATTTAATTGCATTCTTCCAAACAATATAAAGTCAGACGCAGAATCTTTGTTCGTTGATGCTTGGTTATAATTTTAACTAAATGAAATCCATTGCTAATAATCTGGGGAAGTTTTTAGATCTTGTATTTACCAATGAAGCAGATGCGTTTAAATTAACTGAATCACTCAATCCATTTGTCGTAAATGGTATCAACCATAAATCTTTGGATATTGTATTTAACGCTACAGAATGGATGACGAAATCTGAACACCTGCAACAAATCAAATACAACTTTAAGAAGAAAAACCATACTGGTATGCATGTTTATTTGAAGCAGTGAATTGGGATGAGATTCTAAACGCAAGGGATGTGAATTAAAATATCGATAAATTTTATGTGATATTACTGAAAGGCTTTGAACTCCATAAATAATGTAAATGTATGTAAGGCCTATGCTAAAATGATGTAATCAAGTTTGGAAACAGACAGGCTGTCCTTTTTACAACACAGTGAGGAATTTTATGTCTATTTCAATTTTAAATACAAGTTTTATTTGGCTTCCATCCAAGAAAGAATTAGAACTAATCCAAAACAGTTCTGGAAATATTTTAGGTATAAGCGTAAAATCGAGGAGTATCCTGTCAATATGATCTTCAACAATATCAGCACCTCAAACGAATTTTTTCATTCTGTCTATCGACCAACCGCTAGTACTGCGATTTCTTCGATAGGACAAGCAATAGCAACATATCAATCACTCCTCCAGTCATATGTGAAGAAGACATGCTAACAGCCTTGAAGCTTTAAAGGGTTTTGGATACGGTTGTGGGCCAGATGATGTACCTTTATCTTTATTAAAAACGCTTGCGAGTATTTTGGTAAATCCGTTGTGTAAACTGTTCAATTATTTCTTAACCACTGATGTGTTTCCCGAAAAATGGAAAATGTCTACAATAATTCCAATCTTTAAATCAGGCAAACGGGATGATGTCACATGTTACAGAGGAATATCAACTTCATCATCAGTTCCTAAATTATTTGAACTAGTTGTATGCAATGCTTTTAAATCAACACTAATACGTCATATATCTGTCAACCAGCATGGGTTACTAACCTGGTTGAATTCTCTTGTGGGGATTATCGGCATTTAAACACGGTCACTACACCTGATCGCTACCCGATACCCCACATCCAAAATTTCTCCATGCATTTGCATGGATGCAAAATATTTTCAAAAATCGATCTAATCAGAGCTTACCAACTCATTCCCGTTGCACCTAAAGATGTTCACAAAACGGCAATCACTACTCCATTTGGCCTCTTCGAATTCACCCGAATGCCATTTGGATTACACAATGCCGCGCAAACGTTTCAGCGTCTCATGAACGAAGTCGTACGCGATTTGGACTTCGTCTTCGTCTACATTGACGACATTCTTGTAGTTTCGCATAATGAGGAGCAACACAAACTTCACCTGGAACAACTCTTCCACAGGTTAACGCAGTTTGATGTTCATATCAAGAGCTCTAAATGCGTCTTTGACGCATCCTCTCTTGATTTCGTCAGCCACAAGATCACCCCTAATGGTATTCTGCCGTCCGAAGAACGAATTAACGCCATTAGGGAATTCCCAGCTCCAATATCAATCAAAAGCATACAGCGATTCGTCGGTATGGTAAACTATTACCACCGATTTATACCAAAGCTCGCTGAAACACTCGCACCAATTCATTCTCACTAGGCATCCTTACTCAAGAAGCCCAACACATCCAAGAACTTCTCTTGGCCCGACGAATGTCAATACACTCAGAAAAAAATACTATACATTTAATAGAAAATCCCATTTTTTCAATAATTTTATACTATTAATTTTGGTCAACGTGATTTGTCCTTTTATTATTATAAATTTAAAACTTTAATATTAAAAGTAAACAATTACTATTGTATCAAAAACTACAACACTTTGTTTAAATAATACACCACATTAATCAACAATAGTATAGTACATTAATTCAATAGGACAAATAATATTAACAATTATATGTCTTATACTATAAAAACTATACTGCCACCATTTTAAAATAATATTCAGTCGCATTAATTTCTATAGTATCGAGCATTAATTAAAAACGACAAATCATATTTAAAAGTAATGGTTCGTACTATATAAATAAAATGAATATATTAGAACTAAGTGAAGCCACTGTTAAGTCAGTAGGGCAAACCGTATTATTTTAATGTGGTGATTATTTTAGATTCAGTGGTTTAACCACATTAATTTAATACTATAAACCACATTGTTAATAATAGGATCGAACTTTTAAATATGATACTTATGTATAAATATTAGAAGATTTTTCAAATTCCCCTATACTACTGAAAATAAATAAATAGAGTTGATTTTGATACATACATATATTTATATTTATTTATGCACTTATTAACCCTTTGTACATTTAATTATTTCTTATGTGTCTATATTATATATATAATATACATATTTCAGTAAAACTATTTAATATTTCAATTTAATTTAAATTATAAATGTTAAGGTACTTCATGAATTAATTTTAAAATGTTTATCTAACATTTCTTAAACATAATTTTTACTACAACTATTAACTAAGTTATTTTTTATTTTTATTTCAAAAATTTTATATTTAAATATATTTACGGAAGTATTATTTAAAATTATAATTATTATGCTATTCTGCACATGGCACGTACGGGAAGATGTCATGATCGTGTCTTGTAAGGCAATAAAATGTTAGAAAAGGAATTTTGTATTTATTGTATTTTAATATTTTTTTAGACGGAAAGCTTTAATACCATTATTCAATAGATGTATATGAATTGGAGGTCCCTGAAATTCAGTTACATTATGAAATGAAAAATTTTCGATTTGCTTCTCTACTACATACGACTGAAAGTGGTGGCTACAGTAAAAAAATTTCCACTGTTTGCATATGAAATACGGCATTGAATTATGTAAAAATATTTCCTCAATTTCAAAAAGTTCTATACCAGTTTGTATATTAGTTTTTACTAAAAAATATTGCTTTTTAAAAATTTTGCCTTTAAACGTAAGCTTTTTGGCACACGATACGTTGGTAAAATCCAATATATTTTGTATAACGTTTTTGTATTTTTGGTAAAAATTGCAAATAAAAACATCTTTCTCTTCAAAGATTAAATCTTTTTCAAAAAAACTTGTCGTAGAGAGAAGATGGGCAAATTTGAGACCGGCTTTCATTGCAAGAGTATATGAAATATTAACTCTTGAATTGGTCACTTTAGCTGAGTTTTTATAAATTTTGTGCACCGCTTCAAATCTCATACACCATAAATATTTTAACGGTCCACATTTGCGAATTGCTGTTGGATAATGTACCAAGAAATGGTACTTTGGTTTTAATGGTTCGTTAAATACTTGGATATAAAGAGAGTTGTGCTTTGAAATTAAATGTTTCAACATGTTTAGATCATGTGATTGAAACTCTGGCATTAATACTAAATCGATAATTTTGACTAGTACCAAATAGAGTTCCTAGACTTTATCATTTTCAGGTATCAAGTCGCCGATCATTAAAGACAGATAGTTAACAAAGCACATGGTCTCGCGTGCCGTCATTTTTAAAGTGTTTGATTTTAATATAGCTATTGTTAAAGGTGGCGAAATATTACCTATTTCTGTTTCACCGTATTCAAACATTTGTTTTCTATAGTTTAAGTTATCTAGTGTAAAATATTTAGATTTTTCTATAAAATGAAGTAAAATTTTTGAAATATCATACTTGCAAACACCTTCAAACAGATCATGCATAATATCAAAATAAAAATTATCTGTTACATGAAAATATGGTATTTCATTAAAAATACTATTTTCTTTTATCCCAGTTAATTTCTCATTATTAACGATTAAATCTGTTTCATAATTTTCTTTAGTGCGCAATGTCTCTTTGATTTCAATTAAATCTTTCTGGGTTTCAGATTTACTTCTTTTGCAGGCTCTGCAAAAATAACTAGCACTGAAACTGTTAGAATACCCTAGAAATGTATTTAACCCTAAGTTGTCACCAATAATAAAAGATAAAATTAAGAAAATATGAAAACTTTTACCATCAACTTCAAACACAATACCTTCCGTCTCTAATTTTTTTATCATTTCTATAAAAGGGTTCAAAGTAAAAACATTTCCAAATTCAGAACGATCTTTAGTTTTAAAAAATCCTGCAACAAATATGTTGTTGAGTTTAGACAATTGGTGTAATGGCATGGTTGGTAATGTGTAATAAACACCACAAATTGAATGATCTTTTTAGCAGGTCTCATTCCTCAAACTTCCGCCTGATTCCGGCCAAAAATAGTTGTAGGTCGCTAAACAAATCCTTTTACGTTAGGGGAGTTTCTCTTTGGAATTCAATTCCATTGGAAATTAAGAGTTTAGGATCGGCCAAATTATTTAAGTCAAAATTTTTGGAGTGGCGTGATTGATGGGCAAAATTTTTGGAGTGGCGTGATTGATGGGCAATACGTAGTTTTTTTAAATTTATTTTTAATATTATTATTATTATTGTTAAATTTTAATATTATTTCACCTCTTGCTGTACATTTTATTGTAAATGAGCTATTGCTCAAAATAGAATGTGTATGCATGAGATGGAAATTGTTTGAAAAAATTTAAAAGGTTTTTCTGCCTAATGGAAGCAGCTTCATCATTTTATTTTTGTTCTTTTGTTCCGTTTACTCTGTTTCCATCTGTGCTTTTCCTTTTAATACTAAATTATTGTTAAAGTACAATAAATAAATAAATAAATAAAATAAATAAATCTTTAGCATGGGGTCCTAAAGGGTTATCAACGGAAAAATCGTCTAAATAAAATAGTATCGGCAACGTAATTTTTCCTGGGAATGCCTTAATTTTTTCCTTCCATACGCTATCATGTACCAAATTTGATAATCGGTCAAATTTGGTTTGGTTTAATTTATTTGTATTTTCTAAGGTGATTTTTAAAATATTATCACATTCGAAAAATTTTTTGATCTGAAATTCTATAGGCATGAGTATGCCGGTTACTTTATTCGAATCAAGCGTTGGTGTATTATTGATAATTATTTCACACACCTCATTATTAATTACATAAAAAGTCGGTTTTCGAAATAAATCATTAATACGAAGTTCTTCAAGAAATTTGTACTCTGTGTTAATATTATTAAAAGGATGGACAAATTTTTCAATAATATTAGTCGCTTCTCTTCTTTCGTTTGAATTCTCAATTAATGGCAAAATATTAGAATAGAATACATTTGCTATAGGATCAGTGATTTCTAATTGTATTTTATTAATAATGTATGATACATTTTTCGATTAAAATTAGTATTGTTGTGTAGTGCCAATACAAATGGAAGACCTGAGGGGTTTTCAGAAATAGGTGTAGAATTCAATTTATTTCTTTGTATATCTGAGCTTGAAGAACTATAATTAATTTGTGTATTAATTGTGTATTGAGAACTATTTGAATTATTATTGATTTTATCCAACTGAAGGGAAACATGTTCATTGGTTTGTTCCTGCTTTTGACCATTAATTTTAGGGCTTACTGTTTTAAGATCTTGTTTATGAACTCGGTCTATATGACGTTTAAAAGAATATAAATTTGGAAAACTCTGAAAACAATTTGGATGAAGGCATTAAAATTGTGAAACATCTTTTATAATATGATATGACTTTAAATGATTAATTAAAATATTGGAAAATAAAAACACTTTTTTACACAAGAAACATTTAAACATTTTGAATTATGTATAACAAACTGAAATAGGCGTAAAAAGCAAAAATAAAAATAATTTAATTTTTATTGTTGTTTTCTAAGCGTAAATGATCTAATAATTTAGTAAGGTTGGGATTCGCATTCGACTTGAAATTAAAAAAGAAATTTTCAATAAACCAATAAACATGTTTTCCTTCAATTGGATATTCAAAATTTATGACATAAACTAATTTGAAGGTAATATCTAGACATTTCAGAAATGTTGGAAATTTATAAATAGTGCCGTCATAAAAAGTAAAAAAATTGATTAATGAGCTTAGGTTTTCACCAATTACAATAATAACCGGTTGGAAGGTTAATCCTTTCTCCAAATACCGTTGCTTTAACTTTTCTACTTTACTGTTGAATTGACTAATCGATACACAGTGTAAAACTGTAGATTGTTGCGCATCCAAAATACTCGGCTTCCACTTGAACTTTTTATTATTCTTACGCGATAATATTACAGATGATTTTAAAATTGCGTGAAGCACTAGAAAAATTAGGCAATCTCGGGAATCTAAAAGAAAGGAAATAAAATTATGTGTTACTGTAAAAATTATTTGCATAAAACAAAATAAATTAATGCAATTTACTTTCTTCGATATTTTCGTCAATTTGTAGAAGCTGCTGAATTGAGGCTCGATCTTTTACCTGTTGCTTTAAATAAGGCACAATTTTGCTGACAAATGAAGGCCACTTCTCATATAAAAATGATGGATTTTCGGGAAATAATAACTTATAGTCTAAGTCAATCTAAACAAATAAATAAAAATTATAAACATTTATCAATAGATATTAGTAAATTTTTGTATTACCAATGTATAACCAATGCTGTGTTTTAATAAAGGCCATTTTTTTTAAAATATCGGTGTGATGCGATTTAATGTCTTGTTGACGACAATTAATTACATCAGCCCATTTTTGCTCCACGTCAGACCAAGGCTCGTTATTGTGCGTCAACCAAATAATTGTATCCTCTACATCTTTAGGCGTAAAAATTTCTAAGTTACAAGGCTTTGGTGTTACTGAAACTATAAGAAATTTGTTAAATAAAAACTGAAACATTTTATATACATATGTATGTATTCAAATAATAAACACCTTTTGGACAATTATTTCCAGTTGAATTTAGACTTCGTTCCCAATCGGATTTTGACCTGGTTCCCGTTTTTGATAGTAGTAATCTTATAAATGTTTAATGACAAAGGGTTTATTTTTAGTTCGTGTATTGTAATAAAAATACAAATCAATAGAAGTCTAATAGAGAGACGTCAATTAAATTTGTTTGGCAACAAATATAATTATACAAGCATAAGATTAAAAAACTCACAATATTTTCGTTGGGGAACACCTTTTTTATTGCATTCGCGCAATTTATAATATCATTCATGCCCATGGCTGTATTGTTGTTTGAGAAGATGTCAACAATAATACTTATCAACGAATCTTTTTGGATATCATCTAAACAAAGGTTTTCCTTGTAAAAATTTAAAACGCCAACACCTTTCTGGGATCCATTTAAAATGTACATTAAATTTACATTATTAAGTGTTTCGGGCACTAAAGTTTGCGATACTGATGGGAAATTACCAGATGATGAAGAACATTTCTCAATCCATTCTTTGCAGGAAGCAGAAACCGAAATTGTTTCAGCCTACAAAAATGTAATTGATTTAGAAATTTAAAGACATTCTCAGAGTTGGTTCAAATATTTACTTTAGATCTCCATAAATTTAAATGGTACTTAAATTTGGCGCGTATTCCCAACATACTGATTGGAAATAAATCATTGATATCGCTATCTGTAATTACTAATAGAATTTCTATGTCTAATGCACAATCTAGAAAACAACGAACAATAAATATTCATGGTTAATGCTTGTTTATTTCTTTATAAGTGTAAATATCGTCTTCGGGAAATCCAAATTGTTTAACTCCAAAAAACGCTTCTCAGATATGCGGAAGTATTCAAAAATAAAGAATTGTATACCAAATATTTAAACATCCCTTTAGTTTCCACAACAAATGGGGTAGGGAAATAAGGTTGTGTGAATTAATATAAAAAAAATGGAACCAGACTCTGAAAAATAATTGGAAATTAACTAGGGAATCCTGAGTCTGAGATTCAGCGGCTTATTCCGCAATATTAAATTTTCGTTTTTCGAGAATTCCACAGGAGCGTGAAAATGTAAGTCAACAGAACATTTATGTTTCCGAGTTAATTACGCAAAAAAATGGAACTAGCTCAGAAACATTATAGAATTAGATGCAGAAATTTTTTTTTTAACGACTTTAATTCCACTTTTTTATCAATATTTTACCGGCTTGAATTCCATTCCACTTTTTTTTTTAATCAAAATCGAAAATTCCACATAAATATTGAAATTTTTTACGAGTCTATTTCGCGACCTTATTTCGCGGGTCCCACAAATTATGATGGAATTTTTAATTTTAATTTTTTAAAAACTGAAAATGACCTGTTATTTCTTTCTTTTATATAAAATTTTTATAAAGGAATAAACAACCGAAAAACCTTAAAAAAATAATAAAACAGAAATTAAAGGCATAGCAAGCGATAAGAAAATTTCGTTAAAATATTTTTCGATTTTATTGATTAAATTATTAAATATTTTTAAATGGTATTATCGAATAATTGTAGTGGTTATAATGTAAGTTATAACCTATAGCCAAATACATGTTTTCATTCAAAAATACATAATTGTATGTTTCAATGTGAGATTTGACGATTTTGTCGCCCCATCGTATACACAAAAATAAAAAACTGTATTTTTAAATTAAACATTTCGTTTTTTTTATAAATTAAACCACTAAAATTAGAAATGGAGAACAATTATTCGCTAATTTCCTTTAAAATATTTAATAATTTAGCAAAAAAATATTTTAACGAATTATTCATATTAGGTTACTTAAGGCGGATTTATGGTTGCCTTCGTTCCTTCGGTCTGATTTTTTTTTAATCAATCGTATTCCTTGAAAATGACGTTATTTTTCGTTCCTGTTCCTTTGATTGGATTAAAAAAAAATTCAAACCGAATGAACGAAGGCAACCATAAATCCGGCTTTAGGTATGTGTAACTTTTAAAAGGAACTAATATACATTGATCAAATAATTTGTATTTACCAACAACTCGATCTAAAATAGTCTGGTCAAACCCAAAAGTCCCGCAAATAAGGGATTTTAGTTCATCCGGCTCTAAAATATTATGAATTCCTTCTTCTAATGTATCGTCACAATTATCAGTTTCTAACACCTTGCCAATTTTCATAACCTCATCTTGGGTTTCAGGAGCACTCATTTTCGAACTAAGCATACAAATATGGCTAATATATCTTAAACAAAGAAAAATAAGTGAAATATTTATTATTACATATATAAATTTATATGATTGAGACAATTTTTATTTCTTTATTTAAAAATGTAATAATTATTTAGCAAAAACTCGCACTGACAAAAGTCTACGTTCACTCGCTACATTATGCAGAAAGTGTGTATAGGTATTTAGACTTCAATTT